>WNYA01000328.1:144784-187841 GCA_019512145.1 Engystomops pustulosus | reverse complement strand
CGTCCCCGCCCTCGTCCTCTACCCCTAGCCCTCGGGTTAAACATTTTGAAAATGAAAGTTATAACTTTAATTTTTTTTTTACTTTTTTTTGTGTTTTTTTGTGTTTTTTAGTTTTTAAAACCAAACGATGCTATCCTATTGCTATGGCTATTTTCTAGCCAAGTATGAAAGCACACTGCTATGCCAGATGAGATGACGCTGAGTTATGAAAAAATAAACGTAAAATAAAAAGGAAATGGCAGACTGTGCCTAATTGAAATCCAACCCCTAAAAAATTTTCCCACTTCGGTCTTTGCGATGGATATGTGCGTCACTAAGCGCTAAACACAACGGTCGCAAGTCTCACTACAAATTCCTCACAATATGGTAGTAGATGCACTACAGCAAGGACAGCCACCTGCAGATCAACCAGAAAAAAAATATATAACGCTATTGTAGGCGTAAGTAAGCCGTTTGGATTCTCCTATGGCTATTTTCTAGCCAAGTATGAAAGCACACTGCTATGCCAGATGAGATGACGCTGAGTTATTAAAATGCACTGCAGCAAGGACAGCCACCAGCAGATCAACCAGAAATAAAATATATAACACTATTGTAGGCCTAAGTAAGCCGTTTGGATTCTCCTATGGCTATTTTCTAGCCAAGTATGAAAGCACACTGCTATGCCAGATGAGATGACGCTGAGTTATGAAAAAATAAACGTAAAATAAAAAGTAAATGGCAGACTGTGCCTAATTGAAATCAAACCCCTAATAAATTTTCCCACTTCGGTCTTTGCGATGGATATGTGCGTCACTAAGCGCTAAACACAACGGTCGCAAGTCTCACTACAAATTCCTCACAATATGGTAGTAGATGCACTGCAGCAAGGACAGCCACCAGCAGATCAACCAGAAATAAAATATATATAACGCTATTGTAGGCCTAAGTAAGCCGTTTGGATTCTCCTATGGCTATTTTCTAGCCAAGTATGAAAGCACACTGCTATGCCAGATGAGATGACGCTGAGTTATGAAAAAATAAACGTAAAATAAAAAGTAAATGGCAGACTGTGCCTAATTGAAATCAAACCCCTAATAAATTTTCCAAGGAGGTGAGCAAGAAGCGCTCAAATAATATCGGTACATGATAAAAATTCTGCCTGCCACAGGCGAGCTTTCGCCAATCCAAGCCCCTGTCTCTAGGCTACTCCCCAAACAGCAGTGTAGTAGCGTTCTTATAAGTTTAGGATATGGCGGTTGAGGGGAATGTAAACAGATGCGCAAGAAGCGCTGAAATAATATCGGTAAATGATAAAAGTTTGCCAGTATATTTTGTGGATTACACAGCAGGGTGGCGACAAAGTTAACAAGTTTGATGTGGAAGCCATGAAAACAACCCAAAATTCTGCCTGACACAGCTCGTTTGATAAGGGGACCATATATGGAGGCAGTGAACTAGTAGTAGATTAAAGGTGCTGCAGTTAAAACTATGTTAGTTGGATCTTGGGATGGAGCTGGCGCTCCGCTTCCAGGCGAGCTTTCGCCAATCCAAGCCCCTGTCTCTAGGCTACTCCCCAAACAGCACTTCTAAGAACCTTTTGTATAAGATCAAGTGTAGTAGCGTTCTTATAAGTTTGGGATATAGCGGGTGAGGGGAATGTAAACAGATGCGCAAGAAGCGCTGAAATAATATCGGTAAATGATAAAAGTTTGCCAGTATATTTTGGGGATTACACAGCAGGGTGGCGACAAAGTTAACAAGTTTGATGTGGAAGCAATCCACGACATCACCTGTTCGCACTGTTCTGGCCTCAACAGTGCTCTACCACGAGTCCCAGTAACTTCAGACATGAACCTAGGGAGTGTAGCTCTGCGGCGTTCCCCTGCTCCCTCATCAGCAGGTGGTGTCTCACCCCGCCCAGGACCACGGCCTCTGACCCCTGCAGTAGTTGGACGCCCACGTCCCCGCCCTCGTCCTCTACCCCTAGCCCTCGGGTTAAACATTTTGAAAATGAAAGTTATAACTTTAATTTTTTTTTAACTTTTTTTTGTGTTTTTTTGTATTTTTTTTTTTTTTTTTGTGTTTTTTAGTTTTTAAAACTAAACGATGCTATCCTATTGCTATGGCTATTTTCTAGCCAAGTATGAAAGCACACTGCTATGCCAGATGAGATGACGCTGAGTTATGAAAAAATAAACGCAAAATAAAAAGTAAATGGCAGACTGTGCCTAATTGAAATCAAACCCCTAATAAATTTTCCCACTTCGGTCTTTGCGATGGATATGTGCGTCACTAAGCGCTAAACACAACGGTCGCAAGTCTCACTACAAATTCCTCACAATATGGTAGTAGATGCACTACAGCAAGGACAGCCACCAGCAGATCAACCAGAAATAAAATATATAACGCTATTGGAGGCCTAAGTAAGCCGTTTGGATTCTCCTATGGCTATTTTCTAGCCAAGTATGAAAGCACACTGCTATGCCAGATGAGATGACGCTGAGTTATGAAAAATCATCCTTCGATCCCTCAGTCTGCTCCCCCCTCGGACTTCCTGCCCTGACAACAACTTCACCACTGTCTGACAACCGTGTCTCCTCATCGTCGGACACCTCTTTACACACTTCTTCCACTACGTCAAGAAGGTCATCATCACCCACAGACTGCGACTGGTGGAAAACCTGGGCATCGGAAAATTGCTCAGCAGCAACCGGACAAGTGGTTTGTGACTGTGGGAAGGGTCCAGAAAACAGTTCCTCAGAGTATGCCGGTTCAAATGCCAAATTTTCCTGGGAGGGGGCAGACTGGGGGGGAGGAGGCTGAGGTGCAGGAGCTGGAGGAGTGGCGATTTCGGTGACATGGGTGGACTGCGTGGAAGACTGACTGGTGGACAAATTGCTCGAAGCATTGTCGGCAATCCACGACATCACCTGTTCGCACTGTTCTGGCCTCAACAGTGCTCTACCACGAGTCCCAGTAACTTCAGACATGAACCTAGGGAGTGTAGCTCTGCGGCGTTCCCCTGCTCCCTCATCAGCAGGTGGTTTCTCACCCCGCCCAGGACCACGGCCTCTGACCCCTGCAGTAGTTGGACGCCCACGTCCCCGCCCTCGTCCTCTACCCCTAGCCCTCGGGTTAAACATTTTGAAAATGAAAGTTATAACTTTAATTTTTTTTTTTTGTTTTTTTGTGTTTTTTAGTTTTTAAAACCATACAATGCTATCCTATTGCTATGGCTATTTTCTAGCCAAGTATGAAAGCACACTGCTATGCCAGATGAGATGACGCTGAGTTATGAAAAAATAAACGTAAAATAAAAAGTAAATGGCAGACTGTGCCTAATTGAAATCAAACCCCTAATAAATTGTCCCACTTCGGTCTTTGCGATGGATATGTGCGTCACTAAGCGCTAAACACAACGGTCGCAAGTCTCACTGCAAATTCCTCACAATTTGCTAGTATATGCACTGCAGCAAGGACAGCCACCAGCAGATCAACCAGAAATCAAATATATATAACGCTATTGTAGGCCTAAGTAAGCCGTTTGGATTCTCCTATGGCTATTTTCTAGCCAAGTATGAAAGCACACTGCTATGCCAGATGAGATGACGCTGAGTTATGAAAAAATAAACGTAAAATAAAAAGTAAATGGCAGACTGTGCCTAATTGAAATCAAACCCCTAATAAATTTTCCCACTTTGGTGTTTGAGGTGGATATGTGTGTCACTAAGAGCTAAACACAACGGTAGCAAGTCCCCCTGCAAATTCCTCACAATATGGTACTAGCTGCAAATAATAAAAAAAAAAAGTATAACGTTATTGTAGCCCTAAGAAGGGCTGTTGGGTTCTTGTAGAATCACTCCTGCCTAACAGTAAGCTAATAGAACAGCCTAACGCTTTCCCTGACCAGCAGCAGCTCTCTCCCTAGCGGCATCCAAAAAGCCACCCTACAACAATTTCAGGTTCTTTTGGGCCTTCTAAATTTCTTGTGTAGGGTGATGCCCATGGGGTGGCTACAAAAGGTACTACTCACCCCTCTCACTTCATCAGTACTTGCGTATTTGGCCGGTATTTCTTCAATTATTCAATGGGTCAGGCATCCTCCAGGAGCCTGAGTCAGACAATTATTCCCTAGGCCTATTTATGGCCGGCTCTTCCGGCAACGGCAGTGACCATATTTAAGCAGAAGTGGTGTAGAGACTCTTGGCCCCCCTTCTGGCCTTGTCAACAACATCACCCTGTTGAAGCTTTTCCCCTTAGTTGTAATTAGAGATGAGCGAGCACTAAAATGCTCGGGTACTCGTTATTCGAGATGAACTTTTCCCAATGCTCGAGTCTCCCATTGACTTCAATGGGGCTCGTTATTCGAGACGAGCACTCGAGCATCGGGAAAAGTTCGTCTCGAATAACGAGCCCCATTGAAGTCAATGGGAGACTCGAGCATTTTTCAAGGGGACAAAGGCTCTGCACAGGGAAGCTTGGCTAAACACCTGGGAACCTCAGAAAAGGATGGAAACACCACGGAAATGGACAGGAAACAGCAGCGGCAGCATGCATGGATGCCTCTGAGGCTGCTTAATCGCACCATTATGCAAAAATTATGGGCAACAGCATGGCCATGACAGAGTGACCGAATGAGGCTAGATAGCAGCTAAAACATGCAATAATTGACCCTGACACTATAGGGCAGTGGTGGCGAACCTAAGGCACGGGTGCCAGAGGTGGCACTCAGAGCCCTCTATATGGGCACTCACTCGAGCATTTTTCAAGGGGACCAAGGCTCTGCACAGGGAAGCTTGGCTAAACACCTGGGAACCTCAGAAAAGGATGGAAACACCACGGAAATGGAGGAGGTAGCAATGGAGACAACGTGTGGAGGCTGCTATGGAGACAATTCAATTTGGATAGTGCCTGTATGTGGCAGTCCAAAAAAGTTTTCAAACCAGAGGAGCAGGTAGGTGGCCCTCCAGAAAAATGGAATCGATTGAGTGCCTGTATGTGGCAGTCCCAAAAATTGTTTAAAACAGAGGAACGGGTCGGTGGCCCTCCAGAAAAATTGAATAGATTGAGTGCCTGTATGTGGCATCCGTCGGTCATCCGGTGTTTCCTTAAAGAACCTCCAGACTTCTGAAGATCTAGCCCTCGCCGCAAGAGCCCTCGCCACGGGAGCTTCACTAGTTGACACATTTGGCGCTGATGCACCAGCTCTGGCCCTGCCTCTCCGTCTGGCCCCACCACTGCCTCTTCCAACCTGTTCTGGTCGAGGACTCTCCTCCGTCTCAGAAGCACTGTGTTCACCCGGCCTATCAACCCAGCTTGGGTCTGTCACCTCATCATCCTCCGATCCCTCAGTTTTTCTAGCCAAGTATGAAAGCACACTACTATGCCAGATGAGATGACGCTGAGTTATTAAACAAAATAAACGTAAAATAAAAAAGGACAAATGGCAGACTGTGCCTAATTGAAATCCAACCCCTACTAAATTTTCCCACTTTGGTGTTTGAGGTGGATATGTGTGTCACTAAGAGCTAAACACAACGGTAGCAAGTCCCCCTGCTAATTCCTCACAAAATGGTACTAGATGCAAATAAAAAAAAAAAAAAGTAGAACGTTATTGTAGCCCTAAGAAGGGCTGTTGGGTTCTTGGAGAATCACTCCTGCCTAACAGTAAGCTAATTGAACACCCTAACGCTTTCCCTGACCAGCAGCAGCTCTCTCCCTAGCGGCATCCAGACACAGAATGATCCGAGCAGCGCGGGCAGCGGCTAGTCTATCCCAGGGTCACCTGATCTGGCCAGCCAACCACTGCTATCGACGTGTAAAGGTACCACGTCATGCTGGGTGGAGTGCAGAGTCTCCTGGCTTGTGATCCGTTTGCTGTTTGGCGGCAAGAAACAGAGCAATTGGCGCTCCGCTGCCAGGCGAGCTTTCGCCAATCCAAGCCCCTGTCTCTAGGCTACTCCCCAAACAGCACTTCTAAGAACCTTTTGTATAAGATCAAGTGTAGTAGCGTTCTTATAAGTTTGGGATATGGCGGGTGAGGGGAATGTAAACAGCTGCGCAAGAAGCGCTGAAATAATATCGGTTAATCATAAAAGTTTGCCAGTATATTTTGTGGATTCCACATCAAACTAGTATGACACAACCTGTTCACTCCTCAATCGGTCGGACACTACCCTCTTTACACACTGATCTTGCACACTAGTCAAGAAATCATCTGCCGACCGCACAGCTGCGACTGGTGGAACCTGGCATCGGAAAATGGCTCGACACGCAAGTCAGGTTTTTGTTAACGTGTGGAAGGGCCGTAAAACAGTTTCCTCGAGAGTATGCCGGTTGCAAATGCAATTGTTCCTGGGAGGGAGGTCAGACTGAGGGGCAGTGAGGAGCGAGGTGCAGGAGCTGGAGGAGGTGACCGATTTCTGGTGACTTGGTGGACTTGGTGAAGACTTGACGGTAAACAAATTGCTCGCAACAGTGTCGGCAATCCACGACATCACCTGTTTCACGACACTGGTTCTGGCCGTCACCAGATACATTGCTCGCACGAGTCCCCGTAACGTTGAGGCATGAGAACCCTGAGGGAGTGTAAGCTCGGCGGGGTCCCCCCCCTGCTTCCTCATCAAGGGGTGTCCTCACCCCACCCAGGACCACGGCCGCTGACCCCTCCTGCCGTAGATGGACGCCCACGTCCCCACCCGCCCTCGTTCCTCGGTCCTCTCACCCTAGCCCTCCGGATTAACATTTGTTGAAAATGAATTCTGCTTTTAATTTTTTTTTTACTTTATTTATTTTTGTGTTTTTTTGTGGTTTTTTAGTTTTTAGATTTTTGTGTTTTTTAGTTTTTTGGGTGGTTTTTTAAGTTTTTAGAAAACCAAACAATGGGGCTCTCCGCACTTGCTATGGCTAGTTTTCCTAGCACACAGTATGAAGCAGGCAACACGGCCTATTGGGCCAGATGAGGATGACCTGAGTATAATGAAAAAAATAAACGTAAAATAAAAAGGAAATGGCAGCCTGGGTGCCTAATTGCAATCCAACGCCCTAATAAATTATCCCTCTTAATCGTGTGCTGGATGTGAGGATAGAAATATGTGGCGTCACTAAGCTCATAAAAAACACAGCGTCGGCACAAAAGTACGCATCAACAGGTCCAATTCCTCTCAGATCGTGGGCAAGTATAATAAATTACACTGGCAGCAAGGACGCACACACCAGCAGGATCAAGCCGAGAAATAAACAAATATATATAACGCTATTGGTATGCTTAGCTACCGCCGGGTTTGGATTCGCCTGTGGACATACATTTTGCTACTGCTAGCCAAGTTGATGAAAGCACACACTGATGAGAATGACACAAGCGTGGAAGTTAGGAAAAAAGTAAAAAACAGGGTAAAATAACATAAAAAGAGCACTGCGCAGACTGTGGAACACTACAAATTGCAATATGCCGACCCCCTAATAAATTAGCGCCACTATGAGAGTCGTTGCGCACATGGATGCGGATGCGATCACTCGTAAAGCGATCTAAAACACCGGACCAGGATGCTTGCAGGGAAATGTCACCTCACGTGCATTCCAGGGCCAAGATAGGTCCGCCAATTTGGCTAGTAATATTCAGCACATGAGCACGCAAGGTCACAGACAAACAGGGCCAAGCCGCACAGCAGATCGAACGCATAACAATAAAGAATAAATAATATATAGAGACGCTAATTGTAGTCGTCAGTAAGCCGTCTATCGGATTACCATCCGTTCTGGCTATTTTTGGCCTAAGCCCAAGTAGTGGAGAACGTCACACTGAGAATGACCGCGAGTTTAGAAAAATAAACGTAAATAAAAAGGAAATAGGTGCAAGACGTACGTTCACTACACAAGTGTGAAATCCACCCAGCGCTAGTTAAAAATTTTCCCACGTCAGTCTGTAAGTTCTAAATTTCGCGATACAGGATATGTGGTACGTCCTAAGTCGCATCAGACAACACAGACCAACAAGACAAGCCTATAACATCCAGTGCAAAGGTCTCACTCAGCCAAATTCCCCCAAGTGAGGACCGCACTTGTATGGCGGCAGTATCAGCAGCCGAAAGGACAGCCACGCAGCAGAATCAGCGCGAGAAAGTAACAAAAGCAGATATCAAATCAAAGCCCGGACGTACAGCATAGGGGAAGGCTAGTAAACAGCTGATGTGATATTTCCCGTCCTGTTGGCTGAGTGTTTTCAGCAAGTTTGAGAAAGCAACTACTGATAAGATGACGCTGAGTTATAAAAATGTAAAACGAATAAAATAAAATGCAAAAAACGACGCCAGCCCTACTGTGTGTGCCGAATTGAAAGAATGCAACAACCCCTAATCAATGAATAATTATAGTTCACCACTGCAGATCTCATCGTGGGGGTACAGGTGACAGCGATCCATTATATTGCTAGGAGCGTGATGGCTGGCGGCACTTGCAATGTGTGCGCTACGGCACCCAAGCGGAGGAGACAATCACAGCTAGTCTCACACTCTCACTGACCACTCCAAAATTCCCACAATGAATGGGCTAGTAATATGGACACTGCACAAGGACACCAACGCAGCAATCAACCACGAAAACTACAAACTTAGCTTATAATAACTCTATTGTAGGGCGTACGTAATCCCTTTGAATTCTCCAATTTGGCTATTTTCCTCACTATTTCACATAGTAAATTAATGAAAGCCCCCTGAGGAGATGAAACCGCTGAGTTTTGAAAAAATAACGTAAAATAAAAAAGAAATGGGCAGAAACACTAGTGACCTAATTGACAAAATCGCAACCCCTAATAAAGTTTATCCCCACAACTATCGTGTACTTTGGCGAACATGGATATGTGCTGAAGCACTGAAGCGCTAAACACAATGCGGTCAGCAATACAATGCTCAACGATCTACACCAATGCACAACGTTCCCGCACGAACTTGGCTATTATATACACGCAGCAAGCGCGCCACCCACCTACTAGTTCAAAAAACCACGTGCGCCAGAAATAGGGAGATATAATAACGCCTATTGTAAGGCGAAGGAGCTTGTTGGGATTCTCCTTTGGTGCTATTTTCCTAACCAATATGAAAAGCACACTGATGAGATGACGCTGAGTTTATGAAACAATAACCTAAAATAAAAAGAACCAACTGGCGCAGACTTTCCCTATTGTGAAAGGTCCAACCCCTAATAATATCCCACTTACGGTCTTGCGATGAGCAATATGGTTCGTCACTAAGCGCTAAGCCACCGCGGAAAAGAAAAAAAAAAGAAATCCGCGCAAGGTCTGCCACTCCAAAGTTCACTCACAATTGGCTAGTAATATGCACTGCAGCAAGGACACCACCAGGCAGATCAACCATAACTAAAATATATAAGTCAATCGAAACCTATTAACAGTAGGCGTAAGTCAGGCCGTTGGTCGTGCTCCTTGGCTATTTTCTGCGCGTATGAAAGGACACACTGTGCTGGGGGTAGAAACGAAGATGACCTGAGGTAAAATAAAAAATAAAAAAATAGGGGACTGTAAAATAACAAGGAAAATACAGCTGGACTAGTGCCTAGATGTGGAGGCGTGTCCACCCCTAATAAATAGTAAAAAAAGGCGCCCATTATCCCACGTTGCGGTGCTTTGCCGATAAAGATAAGATTGCGTGTCACGAAGATTGGAGGCGAACACAGCGGGTCCCTCAGGACTGGGGTCTCCACTGCCAATTCCCCACAATTGGCTAGGAAGGCAACATAAGTCAGGCAAGGACGAAGCCGCCCCAGCAATCAACCATAGTAATAAAATTAGTCCTTGTAAAACGCGTGGATAGGCGAAGTACCCGGTTATGGATTCTCCTTTGGCGATTTTCTAAGCCAATTGGAAGCACACTGATGGAATGACCCTGAGTATGCCAAAAATAAACGATGAAAATAGAAAGCAACGTGGCATACTGTCCTAATGTTTGAAATCCAACCCCTATAAATTATCAATTATATCCCACGCTGCGGTCACATGTGCGATTGATCTGTGCGTCACTAAGCGACCTAAACAGAAAACATGCGGGACATCGCGAAGTCTCACTCCAAATTGCCATCACAATTGCTATACCAATATTCACATGTCAAAAGCACAGCAGGGACAGCCACCACAATCAAAAAACCGAAATACAATAATATTAAAACGCTATTTGTGCGTACCGGTAAGGCCAGTTTGGATGACCTGCCATTACTATGAAGCCTATTTTCCTAGCCAAGTAGACAGAAAGCACCTGTGATAGATGGATCAGCTGCGAGTGTAGTGAAAAAAAATAAACGTAAAATAAAAAGAAACTGCCAAGACTGTGCCCTATTGAATCCAACCCCTAATAACTTATGCACATCCCACTGTCGTTACATCGTTTGACGATCGGGATATAGGGTGCGGTCACTAAGCCTAAACCACGAGAGAAAACAGCAAACGGTCGCAAGTCTCACTGCCCAAATTCCTCAACATTGCTAAGTATAGACGGCAAAGCTGCAACAGAGGACCAGCACGCAAGCAGTCAACAGAAATAAAATATTAATAGACGCGTATTGTAGGGCGTAATAAGAGACACAGAAGAAAAAATTTCTGACTTACTACCCTTGCTCCCAGTTGGATTCTCCTTACTGGGCTCTGTTTTACTATCTAAACCAAGCATAGTAAAGCACACTGGATGAGATAGACGAGGAGGAGCTGAAGTCCCTCATTAGTGACGTAAAAAAGTAAACAGTAAAGTCAAAAGGAAATGGCAGAACTGGTGCCTAAGTGAATCCCAACCGTGACCCTAAAAATTGATCCGCTACTTTTCGCCCCTACTCTCGTCGTGTTTGCGTGTGATATGGGCGTCGCTATAACGCTAGACGAAACCAAGGCGGGTGACGATCAGGCACATTTCGTCACTCCAAATTTTCCTCCACAATTTGCTATATAGTGCACGGGCCAGCAAGTCAGGCCACCAGAGCAGAATCACAGAAATAACATATATATAAACGCTATTGTAAGCATAAGGTACCGAGTTGGATTCTCCTTTCGCAGCTATTGTTCTAGCAAGTAATGAAAGAACACTGATGAATGACGCTCGAGTTAGAAAAAATAACGTAAATAAACAAAAGCAAACAGACGGCCAGACTGTCCTATTGAAAAATCCCAACCACCTAACAATTAATTCCCACTGAATATCCCAGCTTCGGTCTTAGCCGATGGATATGTGCGTCACTGAGAAGCTCTAAACACCAGCTGGGACAGTCAAACAAGATCTCAACTAAGTCAACATGGGCACACGTCCAAACATTCCTCAAAATTGGCTAGTAAGCACTGCAGCAAGGACAGCCTACCGAGCAGTAACAACACAGAATAAAATATATATAGACGGGCTCATTGTGCAATGCCGTAAAGTTAAGTCCGTTATTGATTCTCCTTTGGTGGTAGATTACAGCTCTTAAGCCAGTAGAAGCACACTGATGAGATGACGCTGAAGTTGAAAAAAAACGTAAATAAAAAGGACATGGCAGACTGTGCCTTATTGAAATCCCAACCCCCTAATAATTAATCCCCGTTTCGGATCCTTTGCGATTGATATGTGCGGTCACATAACGCTACAGAACACAACACGGGGGTAAGGCATACCGCAAAGTCTCACTCCAAAAATTCCCACTCTTGGCTAGTATATGCACTGCAGCAAATGGTGACAGCCACACATCCACCTCCCATTCAGACACCAGAATAAATATAATCTCAAACAGCTATTGTAGAGGCGTAATGAAGAGGAAGAAGCCGTGTTGTATGTCCTCCTCTGTTGGCATATTTGTTGCGTGCCAAGTGGAAGATGAAAGCACACTGAGAGACTCTGAACACTCTGAGTATATGAAAAAAATAACACAAAACCGTAAATAAAAAAGCGCTGCAGAACTAGTGCTAATATGAAATCAAACCCCTACTAAATTTTCCCACTGTATGGTTGTTTAGGTGCGATATGTTTGGTCACTAAAGAGCGTACACACAACCGGTAGCAGTCCCCCGCTGCAAAATTCTCGCCACATATGGTACTACTGCACTAACTAGGTGCCAGCAAGCCCAGCCACAAGCAAAACAAAGCAAAACTAAGTATAACTTATTTGTAGCCCAATAAAGGGCTGTTTGAGGTTCATTGTTGAGATGCAATCCTGTCCTAACACTATTTCTAAATTAGAACACCCGCAAACCGCTTTTCCCGTGACCAGCAGGAGCTCTCGCCCTAGACGGCCGTACACCAGAACAGACAGAATGAAATCGAGACACGCCGGCAGGCGCTAGTCTAAATCCCCAGGGTCCACCTGATCTGGCCATACGAGCCAACCCACTGCTGATCGAGGACGTGCTAAAGGGTACCGCCACACAACGGACATCAGTGCAGGTTGGAGTGCAGAGTCCTCCGCTTGTGAATTGGACCTCCTTTTTCTGTCTGGCCGCCAAAAAGCCAACGAGCGGGCTACTAGCCATTTTCTGAGCGGACAGGAGGGATTAAGGGCGGATACAACAAACACGCGAAGTTTGAGGTCGTCCGAGCAACCGAGGCAAGTTTTTTCCGAGTACACGCCAAGTACGCGAAAACGATCCAGCAAGCTCGGAGGACGGAGTAGTTCCGCGAAACTCGAATCTCTAAGGAAGATAACATAGTTAAGTGTCCAACTGTAAAGTATAAAAAGTATTTCATCGCGTCACCGGGCTATCTTTGCAACTAAGCCGCAAATAAGCAATTCTCTAAACATTGGTACAAAGACAAGAATTTAGCGACTTGTTGTTAACAAAAGCCAAAGGTTGTTGACCGGTTATTACTACCAACGGCTGAGTGTTTACCCACTATGATGACATAATGTGTGAATAGTGTAGTCATTAGATTTATAGATAAATTTGTGTAACACAATGTTACGCTATGTTATACATGAGAAATCTCCCGTCTTGGCGAGCTCTATGCGTTTGGTGGAAACAAACACCTGTTAACCGGCCACTGTGAACGGACAGCGGACTGGTCCGCCGTTTTAATACACGTCTTTATTTCTTGCGTGATTGATAGATTCTTGTAATTATGTAGGGTTCCAGTGCTCTGTTTCTGCCCCTGCCTCATGGCTGCGACTAGATCACTGTACAAGCAGTAACACTGATTTCTGTAAGCTGTGGATTGGCCTGTATAACCTGTTTGGTGGCATGTGATGGCCCAGAGATACTATTGTCATCAGTGCCCATAGATTTGATGGTCCCACACCAGAAGATTCAGTCCCCAGCGCCCCCAAGGTCAGTCAGAAAAGCTGCGAGACAATATTACGATAGCCAGCATAATATCTATTAGCCAGCCCCATAATCTTAGGAAGGGAAGTAAGGCCCAGACAATGATACCAGTATCATGTGGACATGGTTCCAAAGGCCTCTCTCCGGTGGTGCTAAAACTAATTTGATTGTAAGTAAAACTTGATACAGTTAGGCGCAATTAAATCATTCAATAAAAAAGGTATTTAACAAAAGGCTAAAAACACAAGAGAGAAGGCAAAAAGCATTTAAAATAGAAGAAGCCAACTTGGCTATAGAGACAATGTACTAGAGATGACGCGACCCACAAAATGCTCGGGTACACATCGGTTAGTTACGAATGAAACTTTTTCGCAAATGCTACGAGTGTCGTCTCGAATAACGAACCCCATTTAAATCAATGGGAGACCTCGAAGCATTTTTTTTTTTTCAAGGGGACCAAGGCTCTGGCACAGGGAACTTGGCCAACACCTGTGGAACCTTCAGAAAATGTGATGGAAACAACCACGGAAATGGACAGGAAACAGCAGGGGCATCATGCCACTTGATGGCCTCTGAGACTGCTTAAACGCAACCATTATGCCAAATTAGGGCAACACATGGCCATGAGAGTGACATGAATGAACTAAATAACACATCTAAAACAATCCAAATAATTGTACCCTGAGACACTAAGAAGGGTACGGCATGCAGAAGTGCAAGCGAGCACAGCGTGCAAGGCCCTAGAGAGTGGACAAAGTGTGCTGCGACATCCCCAAATGGACTCAGGCTTCAACCAATGGTGGCATAGCGGAACCAAAGGGAGGTGGAGCAAGACCAGCGCTGTGGAAAAATAGTATCCAGGTAACAACGTGATTAAAAGTTGTCATGCCAGAAATTTGTGGATTACCCAGCAAGGCGATGGCGACAAAGTTAAACATGAAGCATGAAAAAACAACCAAAATTCTGCCTGACCAGCTCGGTTTGGATAGGGGATCCATGAGTATGGGTCCAAGCAGGTGAAACTAACGTAGATAGATGTAAAGGGTTGCTGGCAGGTAGAAAACTATGTTTAGTTGGTCTTGGGCAGACATGGAGCTGCGCTCGCGTAGCCAGGCCGAGCTTTTCCTGCCAAGTCCAAGACCCCTGGCTCTAGGCTACTCCCCAAACAATGCAACTCAAGAACCTGTTATGTTAGAAGATCAGTGGAGTACGTGTTCTTATAAGTTTATAGGATTATGCCGGTGAGGGGATTTAAACAATGGCGCACGAAGCGCTGAAAAATAATATCGGTACGAGAATGATAACACATATTGCAAGTATATTTTGTGGTGTGATTCACCCCGCAGGGTGGCGACAAAGCTTTGAAACAAGGTGTTTATGGTGGAAAGTGCCCTGTCATATCTCTTCATGGGCGGATGGGGTTATGCCCTATTTCACACCGCCATGTGTGGACCTCAGCATTTTTATAAGCGACCGGCCTGGCTGCTCGCGTAGCGAACGGCACTGCGCTGTGTCCTAGCGGCTACCGACGTGATGGCGCCATGCCGCACGGAATCGATAATTCTGCGAAGGGGATGGAGGGTGGAGTATGTTCTGGAGGACGGTATAAGTAAAGGCCTTTGAGACCTGGACCGAGGTAGTCCCCCCGCATTTCTCTGCCGTCGCAGTATAGGACCACCCCGCGTGTAGACTCGCTCCAGCTTGCACCAATTTACTGTGTAGCGTTGCTTATAAGTTCTGTGGATAACTAGGCGGGTGCAGGTGAATTATAAACAGCATGCGCAAGACCGCTGAATAATATGTGGTGGAGAAAGTGATATAAAAAGTTTTGTCCCTAAGATTTGTGTGGATATACACAGCAGTGGCGCCAGAAGTTTAACAACTTTGATGTGGAATCCATTAAAACCCACCCAATTGCTGCCCGACCCACCTCGTTGATAAAGGGACGATGGATGGGGCAGCCTCTATGGACACTTTTGGGATTGGAGGTAGCAATGGAGACAACGTGTGGAGGCTGCTATGGAGACAATTTAATTTGGATAGTGCCTGTATGTGGCAGTCCCAAAAATTTTTCAAACCAGAGGAGCAGGTAGGTGGCCCTCCAGAAAAATGGAATAGATTGAGTGCCTGTATGTGGCAGTCCCAAAAAGTTTTCAAACCAGAGGAGCAGGTAGGTGGCCCTCCAGAAAAATGGAATCGATTGAGTGCCTGTATGTGGCAGTCCCAAAAATTGTTTAAAACAGAGGAACGGGTCGGTGGCCCTCCAGAAAAATTGAATAGATTGAGTGCCTGTATGTGGCACTCCCAAAAATTGTTTAAAACAGAGGACCGGGTCGGTGGCCCTCCAGAAAAATTAAATGCATAAAGTACTATAGCAAGAGCCAGTGGGCCCTGTCAAAAAATAGCCAGTTTCCTCTGCTTTACTGTACAAAGAGGAGGAGAAGGAGGAAAATGAGGAGGAGGAGGAGTGGATCAATTATTCAGGTTGAGCTTCCTTCACCTGGTGGAGATTGGAAATTATGAGAAATCCAGGCTTTATTCATCTTAATAAGCGTCAGCCTGTCAGCGCTGTCAGTCGACAGGCGTGTACGCTTATCGGTGATGATGCCACCAGCTGCACTGAAAACCCGCTCGGACAAGACGCTAGCGGCAGGGCAGGCAAGAACCTCCAAGGCGTACAGCGCCAGTTCGTGCCACATGTCCAGCTTTGAAACCCAGTAGTTGTAGGGAGCTGTGTGATCATTTAGGACGATGGTATGGTCAGCTACGTACTCCCTCACCATCTTTCTGTAAAGATCAGCCCTACTCTGCCGAGACTGGGGACAGGTGACAGTGTCTTGCTGGGGTGACATAAAGCTGGCAAAAGCCTTGTAAAGCGTACCCTTGCCAGTGCTGGACAAGCTGCCTGCTCGCCTACTCTCCCTCGCTACTTGTCCCGCAGAACTACGCACTCTGCCGCTAGCGCTGTCAGAAGGGAAATACTGTTTCAGCTTGTGCACCAGGGCCTGCTGGTATTCATGCATTCTCACACTCCTTTCCTCTGCAGGGATGAGAGTGGAAAGATTTTGCTTGTACCGTGGGTCCAGGAGAGTGAACACCCAGTAATCGGTGCTGGAATAAATTCTTTGAACGCGAGGGTCACGGGATAGGCAGCCTAGCATGAAATCTGCCATATGCGCCAGAGTACCAACGCGTAAGAATTCACTCCCCTCACTGGCCTGACTGTCCATTTCCTCCTCCTCCAACTCCTCCAACTCCTCTTCTTCTGCCCATACACGCTCAACAGTGAAGGGCTCAACAATGGTCCCCTCTTGTGTCTCGCCAACATTCTCCTCCTCTTCCTCCTCATCCTCCTCCACCTCCACCTCCTCCGATATGCGCTGAGAAACAGACCTAAGGGTGCTTTGGCTATCAACAAGGGAATCTTCTTCCCCCGTCTCTTGTGACGAGCGCAAAGCTTCCGACTTCATGCTGACCAGAGAGTTTTTCAACAGGCCAAGCAGCGGGATGGTGAGGCTGATGATGGCGGCATCGCCACTGACCATCTGTGTTGACTCCTCAAAGTTACTCAGCACCTGACAGATATCAGACATCCACGTCCACTCCTCATTGTAGACTTGAGGAAGCTGACTGACCTGACTACCAGTTCTGGTGGAAGTTGACATCTGGCAGTCTACAATCGCTCTGCGCTGCTGGTAAACTCTGGATAACATGGTCAGTGTTGAATTCCACCTCGTGGGCACGTCGCACAACAGTCGGTGAGCGGGCAGTTGGAGGCGGCGCTGCGCTGCCCTGAGAGTGGCAGCATCTGGGCTGGACTTCCTGAAATGCGCACAGATGCGGCGCACCTTCGTGAGCAAATCAGACGAGTGGCGTATGTATTGAGGAAAACTATGAACCATCCAGATTTATAACAACATGGTGCCAGGCCGATGGCACATGTGTCAGTCTCGGACGACGGTGGCGACCGCACAGAGAACGGGACGTATGTCAAACAACAAACAACATGGAGTTGGTTCAAGGTCCCTGACCGGGCAGCCCAGATCAGTCTGCGCCGTGATGCCCTGTAATAGTTCTGGGCGGGTGCCTTTTGATCGCCGTCTAGGCTCAGCAGTTTGAGCACCGCCTGCTGTCGACTTAGCGACGGCACTGCTGCTGTGCCTAGAAGCTACCGACTGATGGCGCCATTGCCACGATGGGGAATTGGCACTCGAGGAGGTGGACAGTAGGGTTAGGTAGACGCTTGTCAGAAACCGGAAAGTGTGTCAGGACCAACGGATGATGTTGGTCTGACACGGTGCTGGTGCAGAGGATGGGACGAGAAATAAGAGCGGGAAAAAGGGACCAAGTTGGAGGATGCCAGGCGGAGGGCGGGGCGAAGCGAATTACCGAGGGGGTGGCCGGCCGACATGACACGGTTCGCCGAAAAAGGCCTAGGTCTCTATAACAGCCATATAGCGGCAGCAATCTCCAGGCTAAGCAATCTTGAGATGTGCACATTAAGGGCTTGGGCGTGCGGGTGGGTTGCACTATATTTGCGTTTCCGCTCCAGCGTCTGGGGTATGGAGAGCTGAACGCTGGTGGATGCTGTGGAGGATCGTGGAGGCGACGATGGGGTTTTTGTGCCAGGGTCCTGGGCAGGGGGCTGACTAGCAGCTGACACAGGGGAAGGAGCAGTGGTGTGCACGGCCGGAGGTGAACGGGCTTGTTGCCACTGAGTGGGGTGCTTAGCATTCATATGCCTGCGCATACTGGTGGTAGTTAAGCTAGTAGTGGTGGAACCCCTGCTGAGCCTGGTTTGGCAAATGTTGCACACCACAGTCCGTCGGTCATCCGGTGTTTCCTTAAAGAACCTCCAGACTTCTGAAGATCTAGCCCTCGCCGCAAGAGCCCTCGCCACGGGAGCTTCACTAGTTGACACATTTGGCGCTGATGCACCAGCTCTGGCCCTGCCTCTCCGTCTGGCCCCACCACTGCCTCTTCCAACCTGTTCTGGTCGAGGACTCTCCTCCGTCTCAGAAGCACTGTGTTCACCCGGCCTATCAACCCCTAATAGAACACCCTAACGCTTTCCCTGACCAGCAGCAGCTCTCTCCCTAGCGGCATCCAGACACAGAATGATCCGAGCAGCGCGGGCAGCGGCTAGTCTATCCCAGGGTCACCTGATCTGGCCAGCCAACCACTGCTATCGACGTGTAAGGGTACCACGTCATGCTGGGTGGAGTGCAGAGTCTCCTGGCTTGTGATTGGCTCTGTTTCTGGCCGCCAAAAAGCAAAACGGCGGGAGCTGCCATTTTCTCGAGCGGGCGAAGTATTCGTCCGAGCAACGAGCAGTTTCGAGTACGCTAATGCTCGAACGAGCATCAAGCTCGGACGAGCATGTTCGCTCATCTCTAATCAATAAATTCATAAGGAATATTAATTTTAAAAAATTATTTTTTGAATAGAAACAATACTATAAGGGATGGGTTTACCCCTTCAGGTTCTAGATTCGAGGTGAAATAAACCACATTAAAGGAAAAACCTCCCCTTACGGGTAATAGGAAGGGAAGCCTTCAAAAGGTTCGTATTAAGGGATTTTGAAAAATGCTAAACAAATAAATTGAGTGATAATTCTGTTATTTGCCCTTTTGTTAAATGAACAGAATTATAACAAAACAAAATTTGGCAATAAAGAATGCGGATAAGGGGGGTGGAGTAGCCCTCTTGGATAAAAAAAGATTATAATGCAGAAATGTATTGCCAATTTGGAGATATGAAAAAATATACACAATTAAGGTCTGATCCTATTTATCAATATAATAAATAACTGGAAATGCTTATGTGTCAAGCTAAATCTTTGGGTATTATATGTGAGCAGTAGTTAAACTATTTGAATATCCACGTATTCCTGTTATCTACTACCTGCATTAAAGCACCACAAATTCCCCAGGCCGGCCAATTGTATCTGGGATTAATTCCGTTAGGAGTCGCCTGGGGAAATATGTGGATGTATATCTCCAACCATTAGAGAAGCAAATAAAATCGTACTTAAGGGATGGACAACATTTAATAGAAAGCCTGAAAGTTTTCAATCTAGGAATCTAGACGACAATTTCATACATAATTATTATGTTCATGTGATGTGTGCTCATTATATACATCAATACCCCCCAAAAAAAGTTTGGATGTGATTGAAAGGAGATGGATCAAGTAATGCCATTGGAAGAATTAATTGTAAAAGTATAAATTTTTGTTTGAGATGCAATTATTTCTGGTACAACAAATTGTATGTACAAAGTGTGGCAGAACAGAAATGGGGGCTATATTTGCAAGGAGACAAAATTAAACCATAACAGGGTTTGGTTGGATAGTGAATACTCAAAAATCAGACCTGATCCCAAGCCAACAGAAAAAATTCTTGGGAGACACTCTGGCCTCAGGAGAACAGTGCTCTTTTTTGCCCATAGAAAAGATAGAGGAGATCGTTCTTCAGATATAATCTTTTCTCAAGAAAATGGTCTATCGGGAAAAGTTCGTCTCGAATAACGAGTACCCGAGCATTTTAGTGCTCGCTCATCTCTAATAGCCATATATTACAGGATCGAGACCCGTTTGAGAACCTATCCGATAGCCACTCACGGAAAAAGCACTCACAAACGACCTAAAGAGACAGGTCTCACAGTTAAAGACCTGCAGCGGAACATTTCTTGCCACGAACTCCACTGTTTGGGATGGACGCATCCCGCTGTTTGTAGCAAATACTTACTACGACTCAGTGTAAGAAGAGCCACCAAGCTACGAGAAAAGGAGACAAGACAGCCAAAAACCGTGCCATCTGGTGCAAGGCCCGTGCCCCAGCCGGTGTCTCTCGGAACGCCATTGCGCAACACACGTGGCGGTGGAGACAACGGAGCGAACATTATCTATACGGCGTTGTACTGGAAAAAAATGGAAAAATCTTGTTTGAACACAAAAGCAAACCAGAATCAACCAACCGTGAGTGCATGACTGTATTAACGATATTTGCTATCTGTCTCGGGTCGATCCTGTTTATAGTAACATACACTGCAGATATAGGGCCCTATATTCTGTCAGTTATAGAAAATATCTCCTGGACACTCATCCTTGCCCATACGACATAGGAACTTTTTAATAAGAAAAAACCTTCTTCTTTTTTCTACTTTTTCTACTTCATAAAAAACCACATATATCCCTATGAAGATTTTTTGGTTGCTGGAACATTTTATTTTTTATTTATATTTAAAGTTAGATGTTTTTTGTTACAAGACCATTTTTGCAGACGTCTGTAGGTCTAGTTTCTAGTTTATTTCTAGGTTTCTAGTTTATATGCATGTATCTGTGTGCTATTGGATTGTATAAATTAAAACTATCATACTAAGAAACCTGGAACCGATCCTCATCAGTGCCCATCTACATATCAACTTTTACATAAAATTCTTCTTTTCCCTTTTTGGTGTTTAAGGGTTAAGGTGGTAGCACATAAGGACGGCTACAGAAGTCTGATAAGTGCCACTGAACATTCTTTTTACCTGACTTTCTGTTGCTTTGTTGTTGCAGATTTTGATTTTCCCATTTCTTTTTAAGGTTTTACATTTTGAAAGTAAAATGTCATTATAAAGAACAAATAACAATACATATTAAATGTTACAAATATATTAAAATATATTGAAGTTACAAAATAATAAATAACATGATTTATAAAGGTATTATGATGTTAGGGATAAGTATTTACCTGGAATGGTTAATGACGATAGCTTAGGCTTTGTGGACTTTGGTCACACCCTTTTATGCCATAACCCTTACCAGAATGATGTCACTCTCTAGTGTTCTAGCTATTAAATAATAAGATTCTCACACCTCTAGAAGATTGACTGTCGATGTCCGGCATGGAACAATGGAATTGCAGGAATCAGAAAGGTATGAATAGACTTAACAATCATGTCTATTAGTATTGGCCTTATGAACAGTAGTTTTACCCAAAGTAAAATTTAGATTGTACCATAGTTTGCAGGCACTGGCTAGTCTCTAATTTAACCCCTTAACGACTTGGCCCTTTTTTGTTTTTGCATTTGTATTTTTCACTCCCCACCATCAAAATTCTATAACTTTTTTATTTTTACATGTAAAGAGCTCTGTGACGGCTTTTTTTCCGTGTAATAAATTGCACTTCATAGTGACGGTATTTATTATTCCATGCCATGTACTGGGAAGTGGGAAAAAATACAAATGCAGTGAAATTGGTGAAAAAATGTATTTGCGCCGTTTTCTCTTGGGCTGGTATTTTACGGCTTTCACTGTGCCCCCCAAATTACATGTCTACTTTATTCTTTGGGTCGGTGTGATCTCAGGGACACTAAATTTGTATAGGTTTTATAATGTTTTCATACATTTACAAAAATTAAAACCTCCTGTACAAAAATGTGTTTTTTGATTTTGCCATTTTCTGGCGCTAATAACATTTTCATACTTTGGTGTATGGAGCTGTGGGTGGTGTCATTTTTTGAGACTTTTGATGATGTTTTCAATGCCTCTATTTTTAGGAGTGTACGACCTTTTGATCAATTTTTATAAAATTTTTCAATAAAATGCCATTTTTGACTTCAAGCACTATTTTTCATTATGGGGTTAAACGCAGTGAAAAACCGTTATATTTTGATCAGGCGTTTTTGGACACGGCAATACCTAATGTGTTTATGAATTTTGCTGGTTATTTATAGTTATATGACTTTTAGGGAAAGGGGGGTGATTTTAATTTTTTTTTTTTTTACTATTTTTCAGACCCCCTAGGGTACTTAACCCTACGTTGTCTGATTGATTCTACCATGTACTGCCATACTGCAGTATGCGAATCACACATTGCAATGAATAGGTTAAAACGTGAAGACTCGACACTGTCATGGCAACCGATCGCCACTCCCCGGTGACGATCTTCGGCAAGGGCGGTGCCATCTTTTTGAAGCCGCCGGCGGCTTTGCTGACGGCGATGGACATGTTAACACCCGGGATCGGTTGTGGCACCAATCGTGGGTGTTACAGGTATGAAGAGGGCTCAGCCCGTGAGCCCTTTCCAAGCACCCGCAGCCGGTGCACGCCATACTATTAGGGCACGCATCTGGTAGGGGTTAAAGGGAATGTGAAATCTGAACAATACATTCCTGCTTTATACAATTTAAAATGTATTAAGAATTGACATTTCTTAATTGACTTCCATTGTTATTGTGTTTGTGTATTAATATTAAACATAAGTACATAATTTCCATCCAGAATCAAACAGAGGCAATACTTTCCATATTGGATAAGTAAGGTAGTTATATCCAGCAGGTGTAGGACCCTTTAGATTGTGAGGTATCTACAATTCGTTCTAAATACTGAGACTTTTTAAACAAAAAGTCCAAATATTTACATGAGCAAAGCTGCAGGTAAATGATGGTGTTTTTTCCTGGGTGGATCTGTGAAATACTTACCAGGGCAAACTGATAACATCAAAACTGAGGCAGAGCAAATGTGTCCTAATAAATTTCTGTTTCTGTTACGGTATCTTGTCTTATTTTATATATGATAAAATTTTGAGTAAACAGTTATTACAACCAGCAAGCACACTGGGTGGTCACACAGCAATTTTTGGAAAAAATAATGTATTTTTTTGAGCCAAACCAGAAAAATCCTGCAAGTAAAGTCCTTACATATTGCTCCTATTACTTCTGGCTTTGACTAAGAAAAAAGCTTCAGATGTTCTGCAATGGACCAAGTTGATTAACACAGCAGCGATGTGACATGTTCTGTGACATGTGCATGGGATCTGCTTGGAATCTACAATGCAGCTCTTGTAAACTGCATTGGAATAGTTACTAGAAATTTGAATAAATGCACATGAAAGAGCTGATTCTAAGCCATGAAAAACTACCATTTTCTTCCATTTTTCAAGTCTACTTTGCATCAGTTAGGCATCCATCTTTCATGCTTCCTCAAAAACTATTGTCTATGGGTGTTTTGTGAAAAACAGCTGTGTGCTGTTGACACACAACACTGTTTTTTCACAGTTGTTTTTGTAAACTGATGCAGTTTATTCAATTTTATCCTATAAATTCTGCAAGAGACACTTTGCCCCCTTTAATAAAGCAGCCTCGCTATCAAAGTTTTCTGTTCTTTAGGAAATACTTTGTTGTGCTAGTGGGAGAGGATAAACATTTATAATTTATTTTATTTTCCAACAAATCCCAGTGAGAGCTTAGATTCAGAAAGGGAGACTGCCAGGTGTGGCCCACCTGACATCTCTTTTTGGCCCCGCTAAGTGCTGTACCCACCGCCGCTGGCTCCGCACCCTACATCCATGTCAGGACTTCAACCCTATCTGTGTCCGGAGAGGGCACTGATAAAGCTGAATAACCAGATGATACAGAGAGCTATTAGCGCTCATCATCATCATCATCATCATTAACCTACTGAGACCAATATGAGGAGAGATACAATATGAGGGGAGGTGAGAGGGGCCACAATATAAGGGATAGAGGAGAGCGGACACAATATGAGATGAGAGGGACCACAATATGAGGAGGAGATCAGTGGAGCCACAACATGAGGAGGAGATGAGAGAGGCCACAATATAAGGGATAGATGAGAGGGGCCCCAATAGGAGATGGTAGTGGCATTGATTTAATATGTCCTACCTAATACTGGACCTTACATCCATGTTCACAAGATTGAATTACATTTTAGGTGCATCTGGAGAATGCAGACTCCTACAGAATGCAGATGTGTTTAAACCTAAATGCTTGTGTTTGGTAAGTAGCAACAAAGCACCTTCCTACTGATTTAACACAAGCAATTAGGTCTAAACCAGGAGCGGACTGGCCATTTGACCATCCGGGAGAAATACCGGTGGGCCGATGAGTCTGGGGCCGGTCCGGTTGAAAAAAACCAAACAGCTACTCACCTTTCCAGCGTTTCACCGAAGCTCCCCTGCTACACTCCGGCCGGTGGTGTCAGCTCCGTGGGTGCCAGCGTCGCAGAGAATATGACGTCGGCAAGTGGCTGACGTCATATTCTGTGAGCCGCCAGTGCTCAATGAGCTGTCACCACCCGCCGGAGTGTAGCAGCGCCGCAGAGCTTCGGTGGATCTCTGGAAAGGTGATAATCTGTTGTATTATTTTAATGTGCCGGGCAGGCTGACTATAAAGAGGGGGGGGGGGGCGGCAGGCTGTATACTTGGGGTACTGACTGGCAATATACAGGGGGGGCTGACTGCATACTGGGGCTATATACAGGGGCAGGACTGGATATATACAGGGGGGGGGGGGCTGGCGGTGGTATATGGCATAGTAGTTATATTCCTTTACATAGGGGCAGTCTTATAGTAACTATATTCCCGTACCTAGGGGGCAGTATTATAGCAGTTATATTCTTGTACATAGGGGGCAGTATTATAGTAGTTATATTCTTGTACATAGGGGGCAGTATTATAGCAGTTATATTCCTGTACATAGGGGCATTATTATAGTAGTTATATCCTTGTACGTACAGGGAAATATTATAGTAGTTATATCCTTGTATGTAGGGGGTAGTATTATAGTAGTTATATCCTTGTACATAGGGGGCAGTATTATAGTAGTTATATCCTTGTACATAGGGGGCAGTATTATAGTAGTTTTATCCTTGTACATAGCGGGCAATATTATAGCAGTTATATTCTTGTACATAGGGGGCAGTATTATAGTAGTTATATTCTTGTACATAAAATGCTTTATTATAGTAGTTATATTCTTGCACATAGGGGCAGTATTATAGTAGTTATAATCTTGTACATAGGGGGCAGTATTATAGTAGTTATATCCTTGTACATAGGGGGTAGTATTATAGTAGTTATATCCTTGTACATGGGGGGCAGTATTATAGTAGTTATATCCTTGTACATAGGGGGTAGTATTATAGTAGTTATATCCTTGTACATAAGGGACAGTATTATAGTAGTTATATCCTTGTACATAGGGGGCAGTATTATAGTAGTTTTATCCTTGTACATAGCGGGCAGTATTATAGCAGTTATATTCTTGTACATAGGGGGCAGTATTATAGTAGTTATATTCTTGTACATAAAATGCTTTATTATAGTAGTTATGTTCTTGCACATAGGGGCAGTATTATAGTAGTTATATTCTTGTACATAAAATGCTTTATTATAGTATATTTTACTTAGGGACAATATTATAGTAGTTACATTCTTGTTTATTGGAGAAGGTTTTGTAGTAGTTTTTTTTCTTTGTATATATAAGTCAGTATATTGTATAAGAGTTGTGCTCTTTTCGAAGCTTTATTCCTGTATAAGGGAGGCAGTATGAGTCTCTTTCTCTGCGGTGTACATGTTGATTTAGAACATCTATAAACAGTTTATAGGCCACGCCTACTTGTTTAGACGACGCTCACAGAATGGGTCCACTTTTACATTTTTTTCCTAGGAGACGCACCTAAAATTCATTTTAAAACATGATTGAATTGCATCTTGTTCACATGGTCTTAGGCTGCAGTCACATTACGTGTTTACATTGCATTTTACAACACACTGCAAACATATGGGGAAAATGCACCTCAAAATACATCTGCTTTTTTTACTATCATTAATACTTATGTGTTTTGGGATACATGTTGCCTGATGAATTTGTTGTGCTTTCCGATGCATTCTGTAAATGTATTAGAAAAACTGAGAAAAGGGAAATGTATAGCTCACCCATCCATTAAGACAAAGATTTGCTACATTCAGTGTGAACCGTGCCCAGGATACAAAAAGCAGGAGTCCTGTGTCGGTTCAGGTAAACTTGAAATAGGAAGGTCGGAGATCCAGCACTCGTATATTTGAAGTTAAAAATCCATTTTCTTTATTTGAACTTCATTAAAAATAGAGGAATATATAATTCAAAAAGTGATAGTAAAAATCCTCACTTCTATCATATATCATCTAGGACTACAGATATGGACAATTTTCAGTTCTTTGTAGAAAGACATGTAAAGAAGTTACACGATCAACAAACAAAAACCAAAAACAATCTTACTGCATCACAAAACGAGCTATTTCTGATTTACGGAAGAATACCAATATATGTATCAAAAATGCAGACAAAGGTGGTGCAGTGGTTATACTTGACTCTGGGTTATATGAAAAATTGATTAAAACAATGATGTTCGATACTTCAGTATATAAACCTGTATCCACTGATCCCATTGAACATATTAAGTCATTGCTGGTGAAACATGTAAACTGGGGTACACAAGTAGGTATAATAACAACCAAAGAAGCAGAATATCTGGTCCCTGATTCTCCCATGACATCTATCTTTCATGCTACACCCAAAATCCATAAAAACAAATTCCCACCACCATTACGCCCTATTATATCGGGGGTAGAGTCTATTACAGAAAGACTTAGTGCATGGGTAGATCGGCTTTTGCAGCCTATTGTACAACAGACCCCCGCTTATTTACAAGACTCAAAATCAGTCTTAAATGCTATGTCTAAACAAGGTTGGTCTGAACAACACCTATGGCTAGCATGCGATATCTCTGCTCTATATACATGTATCCCCCATAACAAATCACTAGAGGCATTAAAATATTCCATGAATAAATACACTACATATACCTCGGATTTAAAAAATTATTTATTGAACACTACTGAATTTCTTCTTCAGAACAACTATTTTTCATTCGATGGCTGTTTCTTTTTTTAAACTCTTGGATGTCCAATGGGTTCCTGTTTCTCCCCATCATTGGCAAATATCTATGTCTCTATGTGGGAGTAACAATATATCTACAATGTTATCAACCCATACTAGGAATTTATTTCCTGGTATGGTAAATACATAGTTGATTTGTTAATTATATGGAAGGGACCTGTATACCAGATAGACAAAATCATCGAATATATTAATAATAATACATATAATCTCCAGTTTACCTATACCCAGGAAAATAAAACCATACCTTTCTTAGATCTCCTCCTAACGGGCCATTCAGACAGAAATATCATTTCCACATGCTTATATAGAAAACCTACCAGTGGGAATTCTTTACTGCATGCAGATAGCAATCATCCCAAACATGTTACTAAAAACCTACCGGTAGGTGAATTTGAAAGAGCCCGTAGAAGTAGCGATGACCTCACATTCAATTTAGAATGTAAAACTATGAGACAACATCTTTCATACAGGGGTTATAACAGTCATATAATAAACATTGCAGAAAATAAAGCTAAAAACAAAAACAGATTATCTCTATTGTCAGAAAAACCTAAAAACTCTGTAAATGAACAACAGCAGGTAGTATTTTCCACTCCATACAGTAACGATTATTACAAAATAATTAATATTATGAAAACTTACCTGCCTATCCTTACTGGAGACGAAAAACTTTATGAAATTCTCAAAGATGGTTCCGCTTTGTTGCCCGAAAGGCCACTTCCATAGGTGATATAATTTCACCCTCTGTATACCAAAGCTATAACAACATGCAACCCAAAACCTGGTTAAATGTCAAGGGCTCTTATCCCTGTGGAGGAACTAGATGCAATATATGTTCGTACATTCTACCTACTAAAACCTTTTCTTCCACTGTTTCTAATAATACATTTGATATCTTATCTATGATTAATTGTAACACTTGTTATATAATATACTTGGCCACCTGCCCCATGTCCCAGTAGGTGGGCCCCTAACAATCAATTTTACTGGTAGGCCATAGGCCCCCCAGTCTGACCTTCGTCACACTGCAGCATCCTCTGCTGGTCTCCGCTTTCAAAAACCTAAGCTAACCTAAGCTAATTTAGATGCCACCACTCATCAAATATATGGCTGACGAGACCCCTTGCATAGATTAAGCCAAAATATAATATTATTGCTCTTTCACATTGGCGTTGTTTTTCACATTTGTGGTTCAGTGATTTCTACAGATTTCTCACAAGGCTATTGATTTCTATGGGTGTTTTCACATTGGCTTGTATTTTCACCGATCCATTGGTAAAAGTTGTGAAACATGTCCTATTTTTTTCATGGAAGAAATAGAAACATCTGTTTTTTTTCATTGATGAGGCTGAAAAACCAGGTATGATATTAAACCTTCAATTCTTTTTGCAGACTAATTGGAAGGAAAACGGAGACACAACGGAGACAAAACTCACTTATTGAAGTTTTAATATAAAAACGACATATACTCTCCAAGAAAGGAATCAGCAGCGCTTCAGGGGAATGTAGTTCAAACTTGTTCCATTTTATTAAGTTCCAGATGAAAACATAATTTCATGGCAAGGTGTATAGTCGTATACAATGTAACATCTCAGGAAACAACCTACGCGTTCCGCTCATCCAAGCTCAGTCATGGTCTCCTTTCACACTAAGTTGAAAATCTATTTAAAGGCCGTGCTCTTACTGGCCTGTGACATCATGGACACGTGATAATCTTCACGTGACCAATATAACTCCACCTGCAAGACGATTGCGGTTTACATTACTTTTTAAAAACTAACAAAAGTTAAAAAGATCATCCTGAAAGGTAAGGGAAATGAGGAGAATAGATGCCCTGTATAATATATGCATACATTTCTCATATTTGATTGTATTTAATGACAATTTTTAAGTACATATTAGTAAACAGTATTATGAAGCATTGAAGAGAACCTTATAACGTGTGAAACCTCTATAATTTTTATATAGGCTAAATGTGCAAATTTGATATCTATATACTATAAATCTTGCCTTCTGATGTAGTATCTACTATAAGCTAAATTAACAAATTTAGTATCATAGATATCCCAAGAATAAAGTATATTCCGACACTTTTAATGATAACATAAAATTTGGTCTTGTCTCAAATAGCCTTTTTTGTGGTCACCTCCTCTTGCTGGTCTTTTAACCTTTTCTATGCCCTGCCAAATGAATGAATCGCAAACTCCACCATGTGATTCCCGAAAATGCCTTCAGGCAGCAGAAATGTTAGTTAGTTTGATATTTTTAACATCTGACAAATGTTTTCTAATTCGAGTTTTAAGGGAGTTGGTGGTACATCTTACACACTGCTTTTTGCACAAAGTGAAAGTTATCAAATATAAATGTGATGAAATTGATTACTATAAGTGGTAACAAAAGAAATTGGTTTGATGTTAATACCAATAAAAGACCAGCAAGAGGAGGTGACCACAAAAAAAGCTAATGAACAGAGAAACATTTTGGATGTCTATTTTAAAAACTACCCAACCGTCCGGCATGAATTTGAGACAAGACCTAATTTTAAGTTATCATTAAAAGTGTAGGAATATACTGTCACGGCCGCACCAGCGATCCTTGGTACGGACGGTGGGTACATCCGTGCCCTTCCATGTGGTGCAGCAACCCCCCGGCCCGGACTCACCTCTCCGATGCTCCTTCTTTCCGTCTAGGCCGCGTCCATGCTCACTAGGCCGCACACGTCCCTGCTCCCTAGGGCGCGCGCGCCGGCTCTCCTAGCCTTAAAGGGCAAGTGTCCTCCTGATTGGCGCTGGCTAATTCGACTCAAACTTATAATTCGGCACCTCCCTTCCTGCCTTGCCAGATCTTCTCCTAAGATCTTTCAGGGTTTCCAGACCTAGCTTCCTAAGGCTGCTCCTAAGAAAGAGAAAGCCCATTGGCGTTCCCAGACGCTTTCCTGTCTTCCAGTGTTTCCAGACGCCTCCGTGTTCCCTGTGTGTCTCCAGCGTTCCCAGACTCTCCTAGTGGATTCTTTGTTCCAGCATTCCCAGACGCCTTCAAGCCACCAGCTCTCCCCCGTGGATCTGTCCATTCCTGTCCGCCTGGGTCGTATGCCAGCTGCTGCCTGCTATGAGTTCCAGCTCATCCTTCAAAGCTGTACCCCTGTTGTTATCGCAGGCTCGGACTGTGTCCTACACCCCCTGTTTCCCTGGCTGCCATTGCGGGCCTAGTCGCACCTGTGGAACGACCTAGTGGCACCCCGCCGCAGCAAGACCATCCCGCTTTCGGCGGGCTCTGGTGAAGACCAGGTACCATTTAGACTCTGGTCCCGGGTGTCGGCTAGTACCATCATCATCTCCCATGGTGGTTCAGAGGGTCGACTGGTCCACTAAATCCTCCTTCCAGACTCTTCCCACAGCGACTCTATTTCTGTTGTCTGTGTATCGTTACATATACTTTATTCTTGGGATATCTATGATACTAAATTAGTTTATTTAGCTTATAGTAGATACTACATCAGGAGGCAAGATTTATAGTAAGATATCAAATTTGCTATTTAGCCTATATAAGTATTATAGAGGTTTCACCATTATAAGGTTCTCTTTAATACTTCATAATACTGTCTGCTAATATGTACCTAAAAATTATGATTAAATGCAATTAAATATGTGAAATGTATGCGTGTATTATCCAGGGCATCTATTCTCCTCATATCCCTTACCTTTCAGGATGATCTTTTTAACTGTCTTTAGTTTTTAATAAATAATGTAAACCGTGATCGTCTTGCAGGCGGAGTTATATTGGTCACATGAAGATATCACGTGATATCAAGTGCGTAACAAATTTTACTTTCCCGTGATGTTATTTCTTATCCCCGCTTTGTAGTGGGAAGCCGTAAAAAAATTCCAAATTTGGAAAAATTTAAAAAAAAATGCATGTGGGCTCATTTTTTATGACTTTCGTTCTTTGCTCAAAATAACACATCTGCTTTATTCTTTGTTTCAGTGTGATCGCGGTGATACCAAATGTATACAGGTTTTATTGTGTTTTAATACATTTTCAAAAATTAAACGGATGTGTACTAAAAAGAAAAAAATTTTTTGCCATCTTCTGACGCTAAGGCACGGAGCTGTGTGATGTGTCATTTTTTGCGAAATGAGCCAACGTTTTCATTGCTACCATTTTAGGACTGTGCGACATTTTGATAATTTTTTATTACATTTTTTATGTCATGTAAAAAGGTGTAAAAGTCGCGTTTCAGACATTTGGGCGCCATTTGCCGTTCCGACTTTGCCGGTGGCAAACAGGTCAAGCAAGCACCAACCGCGGGTGTCAGCGATGGGTCTTTGCTGTGATATGCAGCAAAGCCCATCTCTGTATAAAAAGGCCTGTGAGCCCTCTTCATACACATAGCTCCGTGGCGGATATATCCACCACAAAACGTGAAGGGGTTAAATAGATTTTCAACTTGGTGTGAAAGGAGACCATGACTGAGCTTGAATGAGCAAAACGCGTAGGTTGTTTCCTGAGATGTTACATTGTATACGACTATGCACCTTGCCATGAAATTATGTTTTTATCTGGAACTTAGTAAAATGGAACAAGTTTGAACTACATTCCCCTGAAGCGCTGGTGATTATCTCAGAGAGCGTTTGTGCCTGGAGTCTGTGGGGCTTTTGTTGATTCGTGTGCTGGGGGTGAATCGATTGAGAGGGAAGCTATACTGCTTGGACTTTTTGTTTTTGTAAAAACGACATATACATATAATACAAAAATAAACAGTTTTGTCAAATAAAATGGATTAAAAAAAACCCAGAATAAATGCATTAGGTAACATTATACTTTTTTTTTTTTTTTTGCGTGGGGAAGCAGAAATCCACTGGGCATCCCCTAAAGAATGACCATTTCACATCGGACCATTAGCTTTTATGCTTTTAGGATTTGGTTCCTTTGGGTAGTGGTTTAATGGCCCAAGAATCCTGGCCTGGTTTAGGGACAAGCTGTTATATAATATAATGAGAATAAATCAACAGATTGTAAAAGTCAAGGAAAAAAAAAAGGAGCAGTTTGTTTTTTGTATCTAAACATAAAAACGAGACATCGGTCCTAAGTGTATGCAGGGCCAGTTTTATGCCAAGTGAGGCAATGGGCAAAATTTTAACTGGTGCCCCAAATGTTTAAATACTGTACAAATAACACATTCATATTTACTTGTACGGTTGATTCTTTGCAAGTTTTGGCTATGAGCAAAGAAGATTAGGTACAGAAGCCCCAAGAAATGTCCCCCATAGCATGACCACTGCTATTATCACATAACACCCCCACAATATGACCACTGCCATTATCACATAACACCCCACACCATGACCACTGCTATTACCACACAATACCACCACATCATGGTCTGGTGGGGTAACTTCTGCCCACCAGTGAAATTGATTTTAGGGGCCCACCTACTACTAATTAGAAATATTCTAAGAGAAGGGATTTTTTAGGCACTTTCCGGGCAGGCAGTGAAATAAACTAATCCCTTTCTCCTTCACTCTCTGCTAGTTCATGGCATGGCTAGTGCAAGGGTGACATTAATGTTAGGGATGATATAAGAATTACACCTGGTTTCTCAGGCTTTCTACTGGTGGCTGGGTTGGGGTTAGGAATGTAGATAATGTAGGATTAGAGGTGGTTCAAAAGAGGTGAAACTCAACTATAGATAGAGGGGAAGAAGAAAGATTCAAGTGTAGCTCTCTAGTGTCAGAAGTATGGTAGTTTGATCAAAGTGCTCATCTTGTCGATCGATAACTAGCATGTAGAATAATTGTAAAAAGAACCACTTGGTAGTCGTAAGGCGCCAGAAGCTATAATCCTTGAGACTGGAGGGTATGGAAAGGCAAGAAAATTCCAATTGTTCAGCATGTCTTCTTGAAGTCATTTTGTATTGCAATGCATTTCGGCTCCGCACCGGAGCCCTCATCAGGCTACAAGCATGTAAAAACAGGATTAGTATATAAAAATAAATAGATTAATAACCAGTTTATAGAAAAACAAAACGTTTTCGGTAAAATGATAACCTAACTATATTGAGATGCACACCTTCAGGAGCACAAGGATATTAGGGATTCTATGGCATTGAGGATTGATGATAGACACTTATCCCACAGGCAGTATTCAACAGTGGCTGACAATGAAAACAGCGGGTCGGCTTCAAACATATGGCATTAAAGTCAAGGAGATATGGACTGGTATCATGGTAAATACTGAACAGTAAATGTACTCTAGTGGGTGATTGTGGATGAACATAAGACCAAAATATAGGTAAAAATAAGTATAGTACAACCAGTAGTGGACCGTTAACTTAATAAGGTATAGGTTCAATACATCACAAATATCACATAGTCAGAGGTATATACAAACTAGTTATGTACAGGGAGATCCATAACATGTATAACAAAAAAGGCATATATAAATAGAACTGCTGGGTAATGTGTATAAATAAATAGAGCAAGTGTATCATAGTGGTAATTTCACTGGGCTATCATTTTATTGCCAAGGTGGTTATGAGTCTATCACTTTATTTAACTGTTTGGAGGGCTAATTTCTAGAAATTTGGTCAAGCGGTTACTTTTATGCAATTGAGATCTGTATTGTTTACCATACAGAGGTGATGGGATAAGCTTTGTAAAAATTCCACTTTTTGTTTTATAGCAGTGACCATTAAATCTCATCCTGAGGGATTTGATTGTGTGACCCACATTCTGCAGGCCACAATTACAGTCAACTAGGTAGATCACAAAGGATGAGTCACATGACATACTATTTTGAATATGGACCACTTCACCTGTAGTTTTAGAGGAAATAGTGGTTGCTTTATAATCAACAATTGAACATCAGAGGCATTTTATGTCTACATTTAAAAATTCCCTTATAAGGGGCTCCCATATATTTTAGTTACGGGTGCTCTTCTAGATGAGCGTAACCTGCCGGGTGCCACATTTTTTTAATGGTCCGTGATTTTCTAAATGTTGTTTTGGGATCCTTAGGTAACAATTTATTTAGATAGATCTTTTTTTTTTTTTTGTATAATTTGTTTAATAGTTTTCTTACTTTTAATAAGTAAGGTAATACAATTAATTTGATCTGAACACGTATTAGTTTGATCTGTGAGGAACCATCTAGTGGCTTTGACACCCAAATTATGTGTAATATTTGAATAAAATGCTGAAACATCAAGAGTTAAAAATTATGTACTTTCATCCATCCAAGTTTTCTAGTTCCTGTATTAGGCAACCAGAATCTTCCAGGGAGTAAAGGGAGTGTAATTACAAGTTCCTGTAGAAAAAGATCTATATAGTGTGATCGTTGCCTCGTAAGTGAAACAATACCCAATATGATGGGACGAATGGGTGGGTTGTTTTCATCCTTACAGATTTTTGGAAGATGGTAGAAAATTGGCATATTAGGATGATAAATTCTTGCTTCTTAAGAATACCCTCTTAATAAGCTTGGTTGATAAAAAGGTTGTATTGTGTTTGGTGTTCACCTGTGGGGTCTTTTTTTTAAACATTTATAGTATTTTTCATCTGCTAGGATATTGACAGCTTCTTGTGAATATGACTGTCTCTCTTGAATGACAATCACACCATCATTATCTGCTTCCCCGATGGTAGTGAGGGATTCTTTTTTTTAAAGACATTAAGGCAGCTAATTCATTTTTAGTCAGATTGTTGGAAGATTTTTGTTTGGATTTTATTGTGCTAAATTCTTGAGCTGCTGAAGTTTATAAGGTTTTTATATTATGGCACTTATAGTGTATGGGGTTAAAATTGGATTTCTTTCTTACAGGTTTGTGTTGGTACTGATTAGTGATGAGCGAGCACTAAAATGCTCGGGTGCTCCTTATTCGAGACAAACTTTTCCCGATGCTCGAGTGCTCGTCTCGAATAACGAGCCCCATAGAAGTCAATGGGAGACTCGAGCATTTTTCAAGGGGACCACGGCTCTGCACAGGGAAGCTTGGCCAAATACCTGGGAACCTCAGAAAAGGATGGAAACACCACGGAAATGGACAAGAAACAGCAGGGGCAGCATGCATGGATGCCTCTGAGGCTGCTTAATCGTACCATTATGCCAAAATGATGGGCAACAGCATGACCATGACAGAGTGACCGAATGAGGCTAGATAGCATCTAAAACATACAATAATTGACCCTGACACTATAGGGGACGGCATGCAGAGGCAGCGGCAGGCTAGAGAGTGTCAAGGCGACATACCCTAAATGGACTCAGGCTTCAAACCAATGGGTGGCAGAGAGGAACCAAAGGAGGTGAGCAAGAAGCGCTGAAATAATTTCCTATGTGAACAAAAGGTTGACGGTATATTTAGTCGATAACACAGCATGGTGGCGACATAGTGACCAAGTTCCATAACGTATCTGGTGAAACACCCGAAAAATGAGCCTGACACAGCTCTTTTGAAAAGGGGACGACATGTGGAGGCAGCCATGGAGACGACTTCCATGATTAAGAGCGACAGTATGGGGCATCCATATTGCGCTGCTATGATTGCAACTTCAGGTCTCCAGCATGGCGGCGACAGATAGGTCGAGTTCCACTATGTATCTGGTGAAACACCTGAAAATTCTGCCTGACACAGCTCGTTTGATAAGGGGATGATGTGCTGTATATCCTCTCGCGCTCCAGCGTCTGGGGTATAGACAGTTGAAAGTTGCGCATGGAGACATTGGTGGATGCTGTGGAGGATCGTGGAGGAAAAATGGACAGGAAACAGCAGGGGCAGCATGCATGGATGCCTCTGAGGCTGCCTAATCTTGGGATGGAGCTGGCGGTCCGCTGCCAGGCGAGCTTTCGCCTGTCCAAGCCCCTGTCTCTCGGCTCCTCCCCACCCAAAATGGGCCTGGGGGCCAGAAGCGTTTACTTTGAAAAAATTATAATTTTCAAAGCAGGCGGGGTCGTTTGAATATTTCACCTAGGAATAATGGAATAGCATAGTGGTTCTATTTTTAATTGTTTTTTCGGAAATGGTTCCATGATTAAGAGCGACAGTATGGGGCATCCATATTGCGCTGCTATGATTGCAACTTCAGGTCTGAAGCATGGCCCCGACAGATGGGCCGATTTCCACTATGTATCTGGTGAAACACCTGAAAATTCTGCCTGACACAGCTCGTTTGATAAGGGCACCATGTATGGAGGCAGTGAAGTAGTAGTAGATTACAGGTGCTGCAGTTAAAACTATGTTAGTTGGATCTTAGGATGGAGCTGCCGCTCCGCTGCCAGGCGAGCTTTCGCCTATCCAAGCCCCTGTCTCTCGGCTACTCCCCAAACAGCGCTTCTAAGAACCTTTTGTATAAGATCCAGTGTAGTAGTGTTCTTATAAGTTTGGGTTATAGTGGGTGAGGGGAATGTAAACAGATGCGCAAGAAGCACTGAAATAATATCGGTAAATGATAAAAGTTTGCCAGTATATTTTGTGGATAACACAGCAGGGTGGCGACAAAGTTAACAAGTTTGATGTGGAAGCCATGAAAACAACCCAAGATTCTGCCTGAAACAGCTCGTTTGCTAACGGGACGATGTATGGAGGCAGCTATGTGGACGAATTTTGGAGGCAGCTATGGAGATGACGTGTGGAGGTAGCAATGGAGACAACGTGTGGAGGCAGCTAAAAAGACGACGTGTGGAGGCTGCTATGGAGACAATTTAATTTGGATAGTGCCTGTATGTGGCAGTCCAAAAAAATTTTCAAACCAGAGGAGCAGGTAGGTAGTCCTCCAAAAAAATTAAATAGATTGAGTGCCTGTATGTGGCAGTCCAAAAAAGTTTTCAAACCAGAGGAGCAGGTAGGTGGTCCTCCAGAAAAATTAAATAGATTGAGTGCCTGTATGTGGCACTCCCAAAAATTGTTTAAAACAGAGGACCGGGTAGGTGGCCCTCCAGAAAAATTAAATACATAGAGTACTATAGCTAGAACCAGTTTTCCCTGGCAAAAAAAAGCCAGTTTCCTCTGCTTTAGTGTACAAAGAGGAGGAGAAGGAGGAGAATGAGGAGGAGGAGTACATAAATTATTCAGGTTGAGCTTCCTTCACCTGGTGGAGAATGGAAATCCGAGAAATCCAGGCTTTATTCATCTTGATAAGCGTCAGCCTGTCAGCGCTGTCAGTTGACAGGCGTGTACGCTTGACGGTGATGATGCCACCCAGCTGCACTGAAAACCCGCTCGGACTAGAAGGCTACCGGCAGGGCAGGCAAGAACCTCCAAGGCGTACTGCGCCAGTTCGCGCCACATGTCCAGCTTTGAAACCCAGTAGTTGTAGAGAACTGTGTGATCATTTAGGACGATGGTATGGTCAGCTACGTACTTCCTCACCATCTTTCTGTACAGATCAGCCCTACTCTGCCGAGACTGGGGACAGGTGACAGTGTCTTGCTGGGGTGACATAAAACTGGCAAAGGCCTTGTAAAGCGTACCACTGCCAGTGCTAGACAAGCTGCCTTCTTGCCTACTCTCCCTCACTACTTGTCCCGCAGAAGTACTCCCTCTGCCGCTAGCGCTGTCAGAAGGGAAATACTGTTTCAGCTTGTGCACCAGGGCCTGCTGGTATTCATGCATTCTCACACTCCTTTCCTCTCCAGGGATGAGAGTGGAAAGATTTTGCTTGTACCATGGGTCCAGGAGAGTGAATACCCAGTGATAGGTGCTGGAATAAATTCTTTGAACGCGAGGGTCACGTGATAGGCAGCCTAGCATGAAATCTGCCATATGCGCCAGAGTACCACCGCGCAAGAATTCACTCCCCTCACTGGCCTGACTCTCCATTTCCTCCTCCTCCAACTCCTCTTCCTCTGCCCATACATGCTGAACAGTGAAGGACTGAACAATGGTCCCCTCTTCTGTCTCGCCAACATTCTCCTCCTCATACTCCTCCACCTCCTCCGATATGCGCTGAGAAACAGACCTGAGGGTGCTTTTGCTATCAACAAGGGAATCTTCTTCCCCCGTCTCTTGTGACGAGCGCAAAGCTTCCGACTTCATGCTGAGCAGAGAGTTTTTCAACAGGCCAAGCAGCGGGATGGTGAGGCTGATGATGGCGGCATCACCACTGACCATCTGTGTTGACTCTTCAAACTTACTCAGCACCTGACAGATATCAGACATCCACGTTCACTCCTCATTGTAGACTTGAGGAAGCTGACTGACCTGACTACCAGTTCTGGTGGAAGCTGACATCTGGCAGTCTACAATTGCTCTGCGCTGCTGGTAAACTCTGGATAACATGGTTAATGTTGAATTCCACCTCGTGGGCACGTCGCACAACAGTCTGTGAGCGGGCAGTTGGAGGCGGCGCTGCGCTGCCCTGAGAGTGGCAGCATCTGTGCTGGACTTCCTGAAATGCGCACAGATGCGGCGCACCTTCGTGAGCAAATCAGACAGATTGGGGTATGTCTTGAGGAAACGCTGAACTATGAGATTTAACACATGGGCCAGGCATGGCACATGTGTCAGTCTGCCGAGTTGCAGAGCCGCCACCAGGTTACGGCCGTTGTCACACACAACCATGCCTGGTGGTTGCGGTGCCAGCCACAGATCAGTCCGCGCCGTGATGCCCTGTAATAGCTCTTGGGCGGTGTGCCTTTTATCGCCTAGGCTCAGCAGTTCGAGCACCGCCTGCTGTCGCTTAGCGACGGCACTGCTGCTGTGCCTAGAGCTACCGACTGATGGCGCCATGCCCACGGATGGTAATTCGTAGGAGGAGGTGGAGGAGGGGTGGGAGGAGGAGGAGGCATAGTAGGCCTGAGAGACCTGGACCGAGGTAGGCCCCACAATCCTCGGCGTTGGCAGTATATGACCAGCCGCAGGGTCAGACTCGGTCCCAGCCTCCACCAAGTTAACCCAATGGGCCGTCAGCGATATATAGTGGCCCTGCCCGGCAGCACTCGTCCACGTGTCTGTGGTCAGGTGGACCTTGTCAGAAATGGCGTTGGTCAGGGCACGGATGATGTTGTCTGACACTTGCTGGTGAAGGGCTGGGACGGCACATCGGGAAAAGTAGTGGCGGCTGGGGACCGAATACCGAGGGGCGGCCGCCGCCATGAGGTTGCGAAAGGCCTCGGTCTCTACCAGCCTATAGGGCAGCATCTCCAGGCTAAGTAATCTGGAGATGTGGATGTTGAGGGCTTGGGTGTGTGGGTGGGTTGCACTATACTTCCTTTTGCGCTCCAGCATCTGGGGTATGGAGAGCTGAACGCTGGTGGATGCTGTGGAGGATCGTGGAGGCGAAGATGGGGTTTTCGCATGGGAGGTGTTTGGGCCGGGGTCCTGGGCAGGGGGCTGACTAGCAGGTGACACAAGGAAAGGAGCAGTGGTGTGCCCGGCCGGAGGTGAACGGGCTTGGTGCCATTGAGTGGGATGTTTAGCATTCATATGCCTGCGCATACTGGTGGTAGTTAAGCTAGTGGTGGTGGAACCCCTGCTGATCCTGGTTTGGCACAGGTTGCTCACCACAGTCCGTCGGTCATCCGGTGTTTTTTTAAAGAACCTCCAGACTTCTGAAAATCTAGCCCTCGCCACGGGAGCTTGACTACGTAAAACATTTGGCGCTGATGCACCAGCTCTGGCCCTGCCTCTCCATCTGGCCCCACCACTGCCTCTTCCAACCTGTTCTGGTCGAGGACTCTCCTCTGTCTCAGAAGCACTGTGTTCACCCGGCCTATCAACCCAGCTTGGGTCTGTCACCTCATCATCTTCCGATCCCTCGGTCTGCTCCCCCCTCGGACTTCCTGCCCTGACAACAACTTCACCACTGTCTGACAACCGTGTCTCCTCATCGTCCCACACCTCTTTACATACTTCTTCCACTACGTCAATAATGTCATCATCACCCACAGACTGCGACTGGTGGAAAACCTGGGCATCGGAAAAGAGCTCAGCAGCAACCGAACAAGTGGTTTGTGACTCTGGGAAGTGCCAGATGCCAAATGCCATATTTTCCTGGGAGGGGGCAGACTTGGGGGAAAGAGGCTGAGGTGGAGGAGTGCTGATTTCGGTGACATGGGTGGACTGCGTGGAAGACTGACTGGTGGACAAATGGCTAGAAGCATTGTCCGCAATCCACGGCATCACCTGTTTGCACTGTTCTGGCCTCAACAGTGCTCTACCACGAGTCCCAGTAACTTGAGACATGAACCTAGGGAGTGTAGCTCTGCGGCGTTCCCCTGCTCCCTCATCAGCAGGTGGTGTCTCACCCCGCCCAGGACCACGGCCTCTGACCCCTGCAGTAGGTGGACGCCCACGTCCACGCCCTCGTCCTCTACCTCTAGCGCTCGTGTTAAACATTTTCAAAATTAAAGTGTAAACTGTAAATAGTTTTTGTTTTTTTTTGTGTTTTTTTTTTTTTTTAAACAAAATGATGCTATCCTATTGCTATGGGATACTGGATTTTGTGCTGTGCCTGATGACTTTGAGTTACAAAAGTAAATAAACGTAAAAAAAAATAAATGAGCAGACTGTGCCTAATTCAAATCAAACCCCTAATAAATTGTCCCACTTCGGTGTTTGAGGTGGATATTTGTGTCACTAAGAGCTAAACACAACGGTCGCAAGTCTCCCTGCAAATTCCTCACAATATGGTACTAGCTGCACTACTAGTGCCAGCAAGCCCAGCCACAAGCAAACAAAAGGAAAAAAAAAATATATAACGCTATTGTAGCCCTAACAAGTGCTGTTGGGTTCTTGTAGACTCACTCCTGCCAAACAGTAAGCTAACATAACACCCTAACGCTATCCCTGCAGCAGCAGCAACTCTCTCCCTAACGGCATCCAGACAGAGAATGATCCGAGCAGCGCGGGCAGAGGCTAGTCTATTCCAGGGTCACCTGATCAGGCCAGACAACCACTGCTATCGACGTCATGCTGGGTGGAGTGCAGAGTCTCCTGGCATGTGATTGGCTGTTTCTGGCCGCCAAAAATCAAAACGGCGGAAGATGCCATTTTCTCGAGCTGGCGAAATACGAGTGTGTTCACTCATCTTTAATACTGATCTAAAGTTGTAGTGCCATTTGATCATTCTGTTTATTAATTAATACCCTCAATGGCAAAATATCTCTGTAGAGTCAGCTTCTTATTAATTTATTGAGATTAGAGATGAGCGAACATGCTCGTCCGAGCTTGATGCTCGGTCGATGCCCCAGCTTATCTTAATTGAGTCTCACCATATGTACTAATTATTTTGTTGTAACATCCCTCAAATATTGTGTTTTTCTCTCAGTGCTTCATTTGTATCCATGCCTGAAGAAGGGGCCTGTGTGCCCTGAAAGCTTGCACCAAATATCATTTTTCTGGTTAGCCAATAAAGGTATCATTTCTTAAGAACTTTTGTATTTTTTACACAAAAGTATTTACATCAGATGTTGGAGTATTAGAATGCGTTTACATGTGGAAGTAACACATGCGTGGGGGTGGTCTACATTAACCAGATCTGTGGAAAAATACAATCTAGCTTATATCCTCAGACATGTCCAAAATGCAAGATGCCAGGGACTGACTTGTATCATGGAATATGGATGTGTGCAATGGTTTAACACCTATTCAAAAAGGCTGTTACCTCTAGCATTGGATAAGTTCAAATGGATTTGTTATAGGGTCTGACCTCTTAATCACTATTCTGGCAGAGGTTATAGTAAATTTGGTAGGCACATACCCCATGTCCCTATCCTTCTCACACAGCACATACCCCATGTCCCTATCCTTCTCACACAGCACATACCCCCATGTCCCTATCCTTCTCACACGGCACATACCCCCATGTCCCTATCCTTCTCACACAGCACATACCCCCATGTCCCTATCCTTCTCACACGGCACATACCCCCCACAACAGTCGGTGAGCGGGCAGTTGGAGGCGGCGCTGCGCTGCCCTGAGAGTGGCAGCATCTGGGCTGGACTTCCTGAAATGCGCACAGATGCGGCGCACCTTCGTGAGCAAATCGGACAGATTGGGGTATGTCTTGAGGAACCGCTGATGAGATTTAACACATGGGCCAGGCATGGCACATGTGTCAGTCTGCCGAGTTGCAGAGCCGCCACCAGGTTACGGCCGTTGTCACACACAACCATGCCTGGCTTCAGGTTCAGCGGTGCCAGCTACAGATCAGTCTGCGCCGTGATGTCCTGTAATAGCTCTTGGGCGGTGTGCCTTTTATCGCCTAGGCTCAGCAGTTTGAGCACCGCCTGCTGTCGCTTAGCGATGGCACTGCTGCTGTGCCTAGAGCTACCGACTGATGGCGCCATGCCCATGGATGGTAATTCGGAGGAGGAGGTGGGAGAGGGGTGGGAGGAGGAGGCATAGTAGGCCTGAGTGACCTCGACCGAGGTAGGCCCCTGCACTGTATTTTCTCTTGCTCTCCAGCGTCTGGGGTATAGACAGCTGAACGCTGCGCATGGAGACATTGGTGAATGCTGTGGAGGATCGTGGAGGCGAAGGTGTGGTTTTCACACGGGAGGTGTTTGGGCCGGGGTCCTGAGCAGTGGGGCTGACTAACAGATGACACAGGGGAAGGAGCAGTGGTGTGCCCGGCCGGAGGTGAACGGCCTTGGTTCCATTGAGTGGGGTGTTTAGCATTCATATGCCTGCGCATACTGGTGGTGGTTAAGCTGGTAGTGGTGGAACCCCTGCTGATCCTGGTGTGGCACAGGTTGCACACCACAGTCCGTCGGTCATCCGGTATTTCTTTAAAGAACCTCCAGACTTCCGAAAATCTAGCCCTCGCCACGGGAGCTTCACTACGTGAAACATTTGGCGCTGATGCACCAACTCTGCCCCTGCCTCTCCGTCTGGCCCCACCACTGCTTCTTCCAACCTGTTCTTGGCCTCAACAGTGCTCTACCACGAGTCCCAGTAACTTCAGACATGATGAACCTAGGGAGTGTAGCTCTGCGGCGTTCCCCTGCTCCCTCATCAGCAGGTGGTGTCTCACCCCGCCCAGGACCACGGCCTCTGACCCCTGCAGTAGTTGGACGCCCACGTCCCCGCCCTCGTCCTCTACCCCTAGCCCTCGGGTTAAACATTTT
>WNYA01000328.1:5278-144721 GCA_019512145.1 Engystomops pustulosus | reverse complement strand
AAAATATAACGCTATTGTAGGCTTAAGTAAGCCGTTGGGGTTCTCCTATGGCTATTTTCTAGCCTACACTGAAAGCACACTGCTTTGCCAGATTATTTACTTTTATAACTCAAAGTAAACGTAAAAAAAAATAAATCAGCAGACTCTGCCTAATTCAAATCAAACCCCTAATAAATTGTCCCACTTCGGTGTTTGAGGTGGGTATGTGTGTCACTAAGAGCTAAACACAACGGTCGCAAGTCTCCCTGCAAATTCCTCACAATATGGTACTAGCTGCACTACTAGTGCCAGCAAGCCCAGCCACAAGCAAATAAAAAATATATATATGACGTTATTGTAGCCCTAAGAAGGGTTGTTGGGTTCTTGTTGAATCACTCCTGCCTAACACTATTCTAATAGAACACCCTAACGCTATCCCTGAGAAGCAGCAGCTCTCTCCCTGACGGCATCCAGGCAGAGAATGATCCGAGCAGCAAGGGCGGGGGCTAGTATATTCCATGGTCACCTGATCAGGCCAGCCAACCACTGCTATCGACATGTAAGTGTACCACGTGATGCTGGGTATAGTGCAGAGTCTCCTGGCTTGTGATTGGCTCTGTTTCTGGCCGCCAAAAATCTAAACGCTGCAAGATGCCATTTTCTCGACAGGCGAAGTATTCGTCCGAGCAACGAGCAGTTACGAGTACGCTAATGCTCGAACGAGCATCAAGCACGGACGAGTTTGTTCGCTCATCTCTAGTCTCTAGCTTAAACACTCCTCTAAACTTTTATCCATTTCTCCCCCCAAAAAGCTGCACCCTCCCCCACTTGTTTACCTCTCTGATCTCCAGTTGCCTTTGTGGTGTGGAACATGATACCAGCAGCATTTTAGAGAAAACTACCTTTGAGGTACTTGCCCTGAGCTTATGGGCTAAGTCCCTGAAACCATTTTGAGGCTCTTCCACCTTTCTCTTACTTCATCATTAAAGTCAATGTTGACCTTGAGAACTGGCTTCTCAACAGCCCCTCCCAGTAATCGGTCAACCCGATTTCCAACATGCAGAATCCAAGTACTAATCCATCTGCGACACTATGCTGCAGGCTGATACACAGACCCAACCAATCTACCTGCGATACTTTACAGCCAATAACAAAGTCCCTTACATGCTCCTTAATACTTGCAGAGTGAAAGGAGCTTTGTTATTGGTCTTGTGGTCACTGCATCATGTGCTGAGCAGTGCCCGCGTGCTGCGATCACAGTGATACTTTCCTCCACGATTGCAGCACGTGGGACTTCTTATCCGGCACTTTACAGGGCATAATTGCCAGCCATAGTTTTACGCATTGCAATTATTCTGGGGAGTAATGGCGCCTCATAATGCGTCTATGACGCTTGGTGAAGCGTTAATGCGACCTCTGCTCACCACCGTTCAGTATGAACAGTATTTTTGACACATTGCCATGTATGTTCCCCTAGTAATGGAATTTGCCACTACAGGCACCTGTCTTACCAGTACTTATTGTCAATTATAAAGCTCGGTCCAGAAGCATACACTGCACGGTATATACATTGCATAACTTTGACACTTATGGAGTCTTATTGCACTAAAGGGGATTACAAAAGAAAATAAGGAGTTAGGAAAGTATGAATTCACAGAAACAGAGTACAACAAAAATTTAGCAGTTACCCCCTAAAGTCTCTTAAATCAGTTAATATATGTATACTCACAATTGCTCCTATAGTCGCCTTTCTGTTTGTTTTGATAAAGGTTAGAACAAATATCGGCTCAGAACAAATATATGACTGATCTCAAGGTTTTAACTAGAGATGAGCAAGCACTAAAATGCTCGGGTACTCGTTATTCGAGACGAACTTTTCGCGATGCTCGAGTGCTCGTCTCGAATAACGAGCCCCATTGAAGTCAATAATCAGCACACTCTGCCTAATTCTAATCAAACCACTAATAAATTGTCCCACCTCGGTGTTTGAGGTGGATATGCGTGTCACTAAGAGCTAAACACAACGGTAGCAAGTCTCCCTGCAAATTATTCACAATATGGTACTAGCTGCACTACTAATGGCAGCAAGCCCAGCCACAAGCAAACCAAAAAAAAGTTAAATAAAACGTTATTGTAGCCCTAAGAAGGGCTGTTGGGTTCTTGTAGAATCACTCCTGCCTAACACTACTATAATAGAACACCCTAACGCTTTCCCTGACCAGCAGCAGCTCTCTCCCTAGCGGCATCCAGACAGAGAATGATCCGAGCAGGTAATAAGTCAATGTGTACCACTAATCCTGATAGGATGTACCAGCAATGTGCAGTTTATAAGCTTAATAATGTAAGGCTAACATGGTGTTAAACGTTACATCTGTAACATACAAAAGGGCTAGGATGTGGAAGGAGGCTACTTTGTACAAGAATCCCATTTGAATAGGGAAGACCTATTTCGCCTACATGACAAAAGGTTCCCCCATATTTTTGCTGCACCAGCGGTTAAGAAGAAAAGAGGGGTGTTCATAGCGGTAGGAAATGCAGTAGCATTTGATCTTATTGAGGAAAAACTGACCCCCAAGGTCGATATGTAATTTTAATATGTAAATTGAACAATGAAATTTACACTCTGTTAAACGCATATGCACCAAACACACTCCAACACAGGTTCTTTAAGTCTCTGTTTGCTACTGTGGCTTCTTGTAAACAGGGAATGGTTCTAATGGCAGGGGATTGGAATATGGCCATGTGGCCCTCAATAGACACCACAGCGGTAACCAATTCTCAAACTCCCTCAATGTTATTCACTTTGTCGCAGAGAGAGGCACTATGAGATGCGTGGCGTCTGCAGCACCCTATGGACAGGGACTATTCATTCTATTCTTAGCCACACAGGACATATTCCAGAATAGATATGTTCCTGGTAGATCATACATTATATAGGAAAGTAAAGTCAACAAGGTTAGACAAACAAGGTTTAACAGAACAATACGAGAAACCACGTTCCCACACTTGTGGCGACTTAACAACTTTTTTTCTTCAGGTTCCCCATTATCAGAACAAAACGAAAAAGGTGTTATTAGAATTTCGGGACAATAATAAGGAATCAGATGCATCCCTAACTAGTGTTTGGTGCACGCACAAAATGCATATGAGAGATCACTACATAGGTATGGCAAGTAGAGAAAAAACAAAGAGAAGAGCAAAGGTTACATGTGGTAGAGTGTTTGAAACACTTAGATGCAGTAAATAAAATAACATTTTGTTCACACAGACACAGTATGATAGTTAATCTACAGCAGCAACTAAACCAATTAGATTCATATAAGCATGAGCAAGCTTTACGAAAAATTAAAGCAAGACAATATAGATTAGGAAATAAAGCTAGCAAAATATTGGCGAAGCAGTTAAAACAAAGAGCTGCACAATCTAGGGTACATTACCTTATAAAAGATAATTTAGATAAAGTATTTGACCCTCAGGATATTGCGGACACCATGACAGAATATTATTATAAGCTGTATAATCTTAAAGAGGATAAGCACACACACCAACCATCAGTAGAAGAAATAGACAATTTCTTAAATTCAGTACGACTCCCAACTATGACACAAAAACAGATCCAAAGCTTGGTAGAACCAATAACACTATTAGAAGTTAGGCAAGCTATAAAAGGTCTTAAACTTAATAAAGGCAGGCACTAGGCAGGGGTGCCCACTTTCACCCCTCATATTTACTCTTATAATGGAACCTTTAGTGGAAACAATAAGAAATTCAAAGGCTATATCGGGAATACGAGCAGGGAAAATGGAGAATAAGATAGGACTTTTCGCTGATGATGTGATTATTTCTATTACAAAACCAGCTAAATCATTAGCAGCAGTTTTTTTATTACTCCAGCAGTTTAGTAAAATATTGTATTATAAGCTAAATGCTACAAAATCTATTATATTGAAGATGTATATTAGGGATGATGTTAGAAATTACTTGCAGCAAGCATATCCCTTTGTATGGGCTGAATCATCGCTTACATATTTAGGGGTACAATTAGCGTTCCCATCATCTAAACTGATCCACCTTTGTGTGTTGGGAGCGAAAAGGGGGGAGAGGAGTGAGGGGAGAGGGGGGAGGGGGTCTGGAGGGAAAGGGGGGGGGGGGGGAGGGGGGGAAGGAGGACGGAAAGAAAGGGAAGAAGGGGGGGCCGAAGAATGCCAGGGATGTTGCGAACCAATACCGTTGACAAGTTTACTCCCCCGATCAAGCTTCTCCGTTTTCCAAAAAACTCTTGGGTTAATAACTTTAACCGTGCGCAAATATTTCTGGAGTAACACGAGATAAAGCTATTGGCCGCCCCTCTATGTAGCCGTTAGTACTACCAAACATAATGACGGTAATAATCTGTTCAATTGGGTTTCCGTAGGTATTTGTTTGATAGTGAGATCGGGACATTTCTAAAGAGGTACTTTATCTTAGGTAGCACCATCATCTTCACCGCTGCAACCCACCCAATATATATATTGTTTGGAATATGTCTTCATTTCACTCTCTATTTGAGTCAATAAGGGAGTATAGTTATACTACTGAAATTGCAACAGATTATTAACCATTATGTTTGGTCGTACAAGGTACATAGAGTGGTCGGCAATAATACTATATCTTCGCAAGCCCGCAAAGGTAGATTGAGGGATTGCCCACTTTAATGTTGCTGTAATATACCATGCGCAATATTAACCAACTACGACGTGTTAGTAGCATCGTCTGAGAAACATGGTATAAAGATAGAAACAGGAGATGCTCCCCAAATGTGTCACCTTCTCAATACTTTATGGGAAATTGGCACTGGGACACACAGTAAAATCCCTCAAATTGGAAACATTTGCAACGGGATTAAAACCTGTGCAAAAGTTCACATAACAACAAGCCCTGTTTGTTCCTGAAGTCTGGGATAATGCCTTTACAACGGCTTGCAAAAATGATACCGGAACATAAGAATTATGTCCAACTGGATAAAACAGTAATATGCCCAATTTGGAGACATATCCAGCAAGTCATTTGTAGGCATTTCTGATATTGTTCTAATACAATTCCTAAACAATCTTTTACAAATACTTACACAACGCATTTATCACCACAATCCCAGAAGGAGCAAAAATGTCAAAAACAGCATTTTGAATCTTCATTCTTAATAACTCAAAGGTTTAACAAGGCATGGCTTTGGTAATAGACCCCCCAACTCATTCCGGATTGCTGTTACAAACAGGAAATACCCTACTGTCTGCAAAATGGAGACTGATTGAACATAATACAATATCAGGAGAACGTGGAAACTAACTTTTATATCACATCACTTTAGTCCAGATGTCCACACACATAGAAACAAGGATACAAGTTGTTTTATAGGTGGTACTCCACTAGAGAAATTATCCAAATTTACCCATCCACCCCAATTTAATGCTGGAGATGCAGAAAAAACAATGCCTAATAACCCACATGGGTTTTGGACAGTGTATTAAGAATTGGAGGATTTGGGATCAAGTGCAATTTTATACTGAGAAACACATTAGGTTTTCATGCATAACAAACCCCGGAATTAGCATTGTTAGGCCTAGGATTAAACACGAGTTAGTCCCGGCAGCATAGGACAATAGTTGTTTCATGTGGACAACCACGGCATCTCCTTTATTGCTTTTATGGAAATCACAACAGATTCCCTCCCTTGTCAGAAACTAACAGATAGATAAATAACAATTATACACATAAAAGACACATGGACGCAGTAGAAGGAAGCCACACACACATCCGACTTAAAAATCCAAGAGTGGCAAAAGTTGGATTACCCTCCTATTTTAAAGCTTCACAGTATGTCACACTTAAGGTAAATCTTTTGAATGGTAATCATAAGCAGGTAAAGTTAGATATTGGAAAGTGGACACATATGGCAATATCAAGAGGGCCCGTTAAGTTTCTACCTGTTTACCGTAATGAGGTCATGTTATTGAGACTACATAAATACGACTAAGAGTTGAGAGAGAGCCGAATACTACCGAGGACGTTGTTAATGAGGTTTACATATTGAAAAAAATTAGTCAATACGAAATGTACAACTAATGGACTGTATAAATATTGTGAACATCACTCACACCGGCCACTTTATTAGGTACACCTGCATAGTAACGGGTTGGACCCCCCTTTTGCCTTTCAACACTGTTCTTCGTGGCATAGATTCAACAGGTGCTGGAAGCATTCCTTCATAATTTTGGTCCATATTGACATATGGACCATCCACAGTTTGCCGCACGATTTGTTGGCTGCCATCCATTTGCAAATCCTTCCCCGTTCCAACCACATCCAAAGATCTCTATTGATTGAGATCTGGTTGACTTTGATCACTTGTTGTCCGTTCTACAGCTCGAACACCAGTGCCCATTCTCCCTGACCTTGGCAATCAATCAAGGCATTTCCGCCACAGAACGCTGCGCACTGGATGTTTTTTTTCTTTTCGGACATTCGCTCTGTAAAACCCTCTGAAATTGGCTTTTCGTGACAATCCCAGTAAATCAGCAGTTTTCTGAATACTCAGCCTAAGCCCTTCTGGCACCAACAACCATGCCCGTTTCAAGGCCTCAAATCCCGCTTTCTTCCCCATACTGTTCTCTGTTTGACTGCGGAATTGTCTTGTACCTTGTCTACATGCCTAAACCACGGATTGTGCGCCATGCGATGGGCTGATTAAAATTAAAGTGTTACGGCAGTTCTGGCGTGTACCTGAATACCGTGGCCTGTTGAGTGTATATAAGATAATCTTGTATATGATGTATGCTGGACGCAATAAAATATGTTTAAAAAAAAGCTAGCTATTTCCTTCTGAGGTACCTTTAGGTATGTGTAAATTATGGCCATGCTTAATAATAATAAGTAATAATCATAATAAAAATCTTATTTATCTAGCGCCACATATACCGTAGCGAGCGTTTTCCAAATCTAGGGGAGAATACAATAATAACTAAAAATGACAGACACACATTCGTATGGAACACGAGGAGTGAGGTCCCTGCTCGCAAGACGCTACAGTTTTATGGAGGAGGAGTGGGGGTGACACAAGAGGTGCACAAGCAGATGCTTAAATATGCATAGGGAGCATGGGGTTTGGTCTTCAAACATGGCTGGTTTTATACTCATGACAACGCATATGACAGCCGCCGCTCTTGAAGCATTTCATTACTCTTCAATCCATGTGCACGTATAGAGCCATCACCTTCAAGACTGAGCGAGGGCCATATCCACTATAACATCAAGAGTGCGCTCTTTTTACAGTACATCAGATGATTCTGAGATTACGACACACTTGTTTCTGTTAACACGATACTGTGCGGCTGTCAGCATTAATTCTTCATTGAATACCTGATCATTTGCCCGTTCATTCATCTCCTCATGTCCGCTTTCAATTGTCACATAATCCATCAGCAGTATTGCTAAAGACAAAAACAACAGGGTGGATCCAAAACAGAGGAACATAACTGGGGATATTTGCATTTCCTGGTGTTCTGTGATCCTTCTCCTGATTTTAACCTCAATCTTAGGCTTTTCATTCCTTCTGACAGATAAACTAAGAGAAAACTAAACATAGGGGCAAATCATAGAGCAGGGAGGGGAAAACAGCATTATGAAATCACAATGTGTTGTGTCAGGGAGACAGCGGTCAGTTGGCAGCACTAGAGTTGCCGTAGAGTGGCACAATGATACATGTGGAGTGGGCGCAACCTGTAAGCCACAGAGTTCAACAATTATACAGTGGTGGAGGTGGCGCAACCACTTAAAGCCAAAGGTGGCACATGTATACAGTGTGGTAGGTGGAGGCAACCTGGTAAAGCCACAAGTGGCACAAATGATACAATGTGGGATGTGCGTCACAGCACAGGAGCCTATGGATTTGCACAAGGATGGAGTAAGGAGGTGCAGCAACCTATAAGCACAAAGTGCCAATTATATGATTGGTGATGTGGCGGCAACCGTAAGGCCCACAGTAGTACAATTGATACAGTGGTGAGAGTGGCGGCAACCTGGTAAGCCACAGAGTGGCACAATTAGTACAGTGTGAGAGGCATCAGCAGCAGCAGGAGCCCACAGAATGGCCACATGATAAGTGTGGGTGTTGTTATCCACAGCAGCAGAGCCCACAGAGTGGCACATGATATAGTGTGGGAGGTTGCGTTCAGCATCAGGACCCCAAAGAGTGGCACATGATACAGTATGGAGTGGTACAGCAGCAGGAGCCCACAGAGTGACACAATGATAGGTGTGGCAGGTGGCATCAGCAGGAACAGAAGGAGCCCACATATGGCACATTATCCATGTGTGGAGGTGCGCAACTGGTAAGCCACAGAGTGCACAAGATTAAAATGTGGAGCTGTGCTGTCAGAAGCAGCAGGAGCCAAGAGTGGGTACAATGATTTCCGGTGAGGTGGCGTCAGCAGCAGCAGCAGCAAGTAGTCCACAGAGTGGCCCAATGATACAGTGTGGAGGTGGCGGCAACCTGGGTAAGCCAAGAAGTAGCACAATGATACAGTTTTGGAGGTGGAGGCAACCTGTAAACCACAGAGTGTGCCACAATATACAATGTGACGGTGGCGTTAGCAGCAGCAGGAGCCCAAATTGTCACAATGATACAGTGTCCGAGTGGCGTCAGCAGCACAGGCAGTGATCCCATGAGTGGCGCGAATGATACAGTGTGGAGGTGGCAAGCAACCTGGTAAGCCACAGAGCGGCTCAAGGATGCATGCGAAGGCAGATTTCAGCAGCAGCAGGGTACCACGGATGGCAAATGATACGTAGTGGATGGGCGGCAACCTGGTAACCACAGAAGTGCCAATGATGAGTGTGGAGGTGGCAACACCTAGTAAGCCACAAGTGGCACAATATAGATTGTGACTGGTGGCGCAACCTGGTAAGCCACAGAGTGCATAAACACCATTATACAGTTTGGATGTGGCATCCTCAGCAGTCCGGAGCCCACAGAGTGCACATGATATAGTGTGGGGGTGGCGTTAGCAGCAGGACCCCAAAGAGTGCCACTTATAGTATGAGGTAGCTCCAGCCGCAGGACCCACAGAGTAGCACAAATGATAGAGTTTGAGTTGGCGTCATGTAGCGGATCCCACAGATTGGCACATGATAAGTGGGGATTGGTGCAGCACAGCGGCCCACAACTTGGCACAAGAAATGCAGTGTGGAGGTCGCGTCACCTGGTAAGCGACAGAGTGGCACAAAGAGTACCATGTGGGAGCTGGCGATCAGCATCAGCCGGAGCCCACCGAGTGGCAACAATAATACAGTGTGGAGGCGGCGTCAACCTGGTAAGCCACGTGGCACCAACGATACAGTGCGAAGTGGGTGTCAGCATCATCCAGGGTACCATGGATTGGCAAAATGATAACAGTGTTGAGGTGGCGGCACCTGGTAAGCCACGAAGGGGCACAAATGAGAAAGATGGAGTTTGATCAGCAACGCAGGACCCACAGAGCGGCACAGAATGATAGATGCGTGGTCGTCAGCTGCAGCGGATCCTCAGAAGGTGACAATGATACAATCTGGAGGTGGCGAAACCTGATAAGCACAACTTGTCAGCATGATCAGTTTTTGTAGTTGGCGGACATTCAGTCCCTTAAAAGATGTAGGAGGCCGAATGACATCTTCACATCAAATAGTGGCTGAGGCATGTAGATGACTCCATATTCATTTCTCACATCCAAGCCTTGATTCCTCCTTGACAAAGTCAAGTCTCTTCAATTATGGGCGGACAAGCGGGTTATCCTGGAGAAAACTATGCCCTCGTCCGCACTGAAACAACAGTTTCATGCCACCCACTACCCCGGGCAGGAATGTCCACCATTTCTCTGCTGCGCTGGATAAGTGGCTCCCTCCTGACTAAGAGTTTAAGAATTGCTCATTAAGGACTTCCCGAATTAATCTGCTGCTGAGGAGCTTGCTACTGCTCCTACCCCCCCACTCCCCACAGCAACACCGTGGCAGTATTACGTGAGCGTCACTGCAGTAATTCCCGCAGTCAGACCTGACAGAGGATACATGGCGCACCAAAGGGCAGCGGCAACTGTCTTTTCATATTTCTCTATATTACGCCATTGTCCGCCCTCTTGGCATCTGGAAAAGTCACCCTTTTTGACTGGGTAGCGAGGGTCAAGGTGGTCACTATTTTAAGGCAAAGCAGCAGGCTGTGGGCCATCTGCGCCAGTGACCTGTAGACCCACCCTCCATCTCCACTGTTATACTGCCACATGCTCTGGGTCATCTTCTTTGTCTTCTACCTCCTCCTGATGCCTCCCCTCTGTTTGTCACCTGAGTGAGAAAAACCCACTGATTTCCCAGACCTGCTTGTGGTCCAATGTCTCCTTCTCCAGTTCAGCCCCCCCCGACTATGGGCCATGTATTCTCCACTTCTTCAGTGCCCTAAACACAGATGTTGCAACAAGAGTTCCAGGACACGAAGCCGTTTAATTACTTATTCATCTGCCGTCCTGGATCTGACAATAACGTGGCCTTTTCAAAGGGCCTGTGCAAACGCAGTGTGCACGCAATGAGCTGCCAGTGGCTGATACCAAGTTACACAGTAAGTACTTTGTTGCCCTTGCATCATCAAAAATTTCATGGGGAACCTACCCACCACAATCTACCTATAAAGGTAGATCAGGTTGTAGGTGATCATGGGACATGAGGATAGCCGCGTTTAAGGCTCATCCTCCAGTCTTTGCACTTTTTAGCAACTTTTTATTAGACTTATGCAAATTTTATCTGCCGCACTGGCCCGCGTCCTTGCAAGCCCCCGGCTTCTAGCAGTGACCGCGCAGGCGTGGGCCTCTGTTCTGCGCAGGTGCAGACTGCAGGATCGGCGACTCGGCGTGCAGGCTAGAGCAAGCTTCGCTCCGAAGATGTGAGTAGGAGTAAAAAAGCCACCGGTAGTGTATACTGCGCCAATAACCTCAGATGCGCTACTTCCACGCCGCAGTAGCACTCATAATAGAAATTACAATAAAAGTCTAATAAAGTTACTAAAAAGGCTCTCCTCACGTCCCATTGATCCACCTACCACCCATCTACCTTTATAGTAGATTGTGGTGGTCGGTTCCCTTTACAGCTTTTCACTGTTCATACAGTCGGTCTAACATATGGGGCTGGAATCCAATAGTGGAAATATTGCATATCGACTATACAACTATTTGGTGGAGGAGCCGTTCTTGGCGCTGCAAATTGAGGAGGTTGCTTGCTTTGTAAGAATGGATGAGTGCATGCACATTTCCTGGATATTGGTTTAGAATGTCCTTTGCAATGGGTGGAATACTTGAGGATCCTTTGTGCAACCTATGGAACAATGCGCCAATGCAGGGCGCATGGAACACCTCTTCTCGGTGCAGCACGGTACCATGTCCTCTCATTGTCTATGTTGCCTCTCATATTGTCTATTACCATGGTTACATTTTCAGTTGTTGCGGAGAAAGCCACAGATTGATTTCTTATTCAATGACGTGAACAGGTCCTCCCTGTTTCCTCCCCTGTGTATCCAGGCAACCATATGTAGAACTGTGTGACGCTGCGGTACCCCCCCGGCAACATGTGTCATGATGAGCAACACGTTATGACTTGTGGAGGTGGTGGTGGAGAAGGAGATGAGGCGGAACTAGTGCAGAGCACATTTTGACAACCTGGAGAGGAAGCGGCGTCTCTTGTTTCGTTGTTAGTGTAGCTTGCGTGCGGGAACACATCACCAGTGGGGGCCGTAAAGGTACTGGCCTACCGTAGTTACAGCTCCCATTCCCGCTGCTGGCCCTTCTGACGACTCCGATAAGCTCAAGGAGTGGCCCCCCCCTTCTGTCAACATATATGTGAAGGGCTGGCCTGGAAAAAATTTTTGTGATTTTCGGAAAACATTGCGCTATGCACAAGCTATAAGTTCTCTGAAGGTGCAGAGTCCACACTTTGAAAGGGAGGGACTGCAGTACAAGGACGGTCCGCTTCTCTGCAACCTTAGGATGGCTGGACGCATACAGTTTGTCCTCTTCTTTGTAATCTCTCTTTAAAGCCTGCTGGTGCCATTCGTAGTGAGGATGCAGGAGCATCTGGACTCCGAAGATGATTCCAAAGACAACCCTCCCCATCCGCCGAGGTGCTGGAAACCTTGACTGGCCTGAAATGGCATGTGTACCACTAGGTCGGCTGCTTGTTCTCGGCGGCAGGATGGGCCTCCACATCTTTTTCATTCATTCAACTGTTTCTCCAGTCCATGAATGTGATGCGGCATGGTTTGACGCAGGGCCTTGTTCCAACGTTCGCCTTCCCCTGGCCATCTTCATTTTCCTGCTGTCAGATTCTACATATCCACACTGTCGGCTCCTCTTTATTTAATTAAACAAAAACGCCCACACCGCTGAGGTGGTGATTTTTCTGCCAACACTTTGCACTGAGTGACCACTACGCAGCGCCTCTCTGACCCCCTACACTGCTTATTTTGCCTCTAAGCAGGTTTGTACCTGTATCCCCCCAAGGCACTTGGCTTCCGCTCCTGTCCTAATCATAGCACTGCGACCCCCTTCTGACTGACGGCCACAGTAGATACTTGACTCTGCGGCTCCGCCCCTTTCATGCAACTGACACTCTCTTTTTCGTCCGATAATGATGACTCCTTGCTACACCTGGCGCCAGTGCAATTGGCTTCATCATTATCAATTTGCGTTTCCCTCTCACTGATATTCTTCTCAACTGTGTCTGTATGCAAACCCTGTACCTGCCTCCTCAACGAATGCAGCGGATGTCTGCCCCACCTCTTTCACTGCAAGCAGCGGCTGCCTTAACCATTATGTTTGGTCGTACAAGGTACATAGAGTGGCGGCCAATAATCTATATCTCCCAACACACAAAGGTAGATTAGGATTGCCATGCTTAGAGCATTATTACCATGCTGCAATATTAGACCAAACTAGACAGTGGTTAGTACAGCAGTCTGAGAAACAGTGGATAAAGATAGAAAAGGAGATGCTCCCAGATGTGTCACCTTCTCAATATTTATGGGAAATGGCACTGGGACACACAGTAAAGATCCCCTCAGTGGAAACAGTTGCAACGGGGATAAAACCATGGCAAAAGTTCACAAACAACAAGCCACTGTTTTCACTGAAAGTCTGGGATATGCCTTTACAACGGCTTGCAAAAATGATACCGGACATAGATATGTCCAACTGGATAAAACTAGGAATATGCCAAATTGGAGACATATCCAGCAAAGGTCATTTGATGGCATTTGCTGATATTTGTTCTAAATACAATATACCTAAACAAGACTTTTACAAATACTTACAAATACGGCATCTTATCACCAAAATCCCAGAAGGAGCAAAAAATGCAAAAACAGCATTTGAAGCTTCATTCTTTAATACTCAACGGTTAACAAAAGGCATGGCTTTGGTATATAGACAAATCATTCCGGAGCTGTTACAACAGGAAATACCTAGTCTGCAAAAATGGGAGACTGACTTGAACATAATAGCAAATAAGGAGACTTGGGAAAATAGCTTTTTATACACATCGACTTTATCCAGATGTGCCACACACATAGAAACAAGGAGAAAGTTGTTGTATAGGTGGTACTACACACTAGAGAAATTATCCAAAATTTACCCATCCACCTCCAATGTATGCTGGAGATGCAGAAAAGACAAAGGAACTATAACCCACATGTTTTGGACATGTGATATAATTGGAGGATTTTGGGATCAAGTGCAAATTTTACTGAGAAACACATTAGGTTTCAGGCATAACATAACACCGGAATTAGCATTGTTAGGCCTAGGATTACACGAGTTAGTCCCGGCAGATAGGACAATAGTGTTTCATGTGACAACCACGGCAATCTCCTTAATTGCTAGTTTATGGAAATCAACAAAGATTCCCTCCTTTGCAGAACTAACAGATAGGATAAATAACAATTATACACTAGAAAGAACAATGACGCATTTAGAAGGAAGCCACACATCCGACTTAAAAATCCAAGAAAGATGGGAAAAATGGTTGGATACCTCCTATTTTAAAGCTTCACAGTATGCACACTTAAAGGTAAAATCTAATTGAATGGTACAGATATAAGCAAGGTAAAAGTTAGATAGTGGAAAGTGGACACATTATGGAATATACAAGAGGGCCCTTAGTTTCTACCTGTTTACCTTATGAGGTTAATGTTATTGAAGACTCAGTAAAATAACGACTAAGAGTTGAGAGATGAGCCGAATACCGAGGATCGGTTATTGAGGTTTAAATTTGAAAAAAATGAGTCAAATACGAAATGTACAATATGGATGTATAATATTGTGAACTAGTTTATGGAAATCAACAAAGATTCCCTCCTTTGCAGAACTAACAGATAGGATAAATAACAATTATACACTAGAAAGAACAATGACGCATTTAGAAGGAAGCCACACATCCGACTTAAAAATCCAAGAAAGATGGGAAAAATGGTTGGATACCTCCTATTTTAAAGCTTCACAGTATGCACACTTAAAGGTAAAATCTAATTGAATGGTACAGATATAAGCAAGGTAAAAGTTAGATAGTGGAAAGTGGACACATTATGGAATATACAAGAGGGCCCTTAGTTTCTACCTGTTTACCTTATGAGGTTAATGTTATTGAAGACTCAGTAAAATAACGACTAAGAGATAAGACATGAGCCCAATACCGAGGATAGGTTATCAAGGTTTAAATTTGAAAAAAATGAGTCAAATACGAAATGTACAATATGGATGTATAATATTGTGAACATACACTCACCGGCCACTTTATTAGGTACACCATGCTAGTAACGGGTTGGACCCCCTTTTGCCTTCAGGACATGATACGGTATGGAGGGTGGGGACTACGCAGCAGGAAGCCCACAGAGTGGCCACAATGATTTTAGAGTGTGATCGAGTAGGAATCAGCAGCCAGAGGGAAGCCCACAGAGTGGCCACAAGAATCAGTGTGGAGTTGGTGACGCCGGCCAAAACTTGGGTAAAAGGACCAGAAGTGGCCCACAAAGGATTAAAAAATGGGGAGCTGGGTCAGGAAAGCCGCGGGGGAAAGCCAAAGGAGTTGGTACCAATGATTCAAGTGTGGAGGGGGTGGCGTTCAGAAGCTAGCAAGCAAGCCGGCAGGGAAGTCACACAGAGTGGCCAAGGATTGTTACAGTTTGGATTGGTGGCGGGCCCAACCGGAAGGCCAAACGAGTAAGGCCACCCCCAAGAAACCAGTGGGAGGGTGGTGGGGGAGCAAACCTGGGTAAGGGCCACAAGAGGGGCACAATGATAACCAATTTGACGGTGGCGTTCGCAGCCAGGCAGGAGCACCAAAACTTTGGCACATGATTTTGATACAGTGCGAAGGTGGTGTCAGCAGCAGCAGGGTACCATGGAGTGGCCGAATGATACAGTGTGGAGGTGGCAGCAACCTGGTAAGCCACAGAGCGGCACAATGATGCAGTGCGAAGGCAGTGTCAGCAGCAGCAGGGTACCACGGAGTGGCAAAATGATAAAGTGTGGAGGTGGCGGCAACCTGGTAAGCCACAGAGTGGCACAATGATAGAGTGTGGAGGTGGCAACAACCTAGTAAGCCACAAAGTGGCACAATTATAGATTGTGAAGGTGGCGGCAACCTGGTAAGCCACAGAGTGGCACAATTATACAGTGTGGAGGTGGCATCAGCAGCAGCAGGAGCCCACAGAGTGGCACAATGATATAGTGTGGAGGTGGCGTTAGCAGCAGGACCCCAAAGAGTGGGCACAATGATACAGTATGGAGGTAGCTCCAGCAGCAGGAGCCCACAGAGTAGCACAATGATAGAGTGTGGAGGTGGCGTCAGTAGCAGGAGCCCACAGAGTGGCACAATGATAGAGTGGGGAGGTGGTGTCAGCAGCAGCAGGAGCCCACAAATTGGCACAATGATGCAGTGTGGAGGTAGCGGTAACCTGGTAAGCGACAGAGTGGCACAAAGATACCATGTGGAGCTGGCGTCAGCAGCAGCAGGAGCCCACAGAGTGGCACAATAATACAGTGTGGAGGCGGCGTCAACCTGGTAAGCCACAGAGTGGCACAACCAGTTCTTTTGGTGGTTACTGAAGCCACAGCAAAGTAATATGTTGCCGTGCCTCCATTCGCCAACCGGATGCTGTAGTGATAGTTGATTTCTTGCCCATGTCCCGGGTGGTGTGTTAAGGGGTAATGTCTAGATACCAAATAAGTCAGTTCTTTTTTTCTTACTGAAGCCCACGGTGTGTAGATCGGCAAAGGTGCTGAGTGATTGTTGCTCATAGCTCCACGTCCCACTGTGTCCGTTGTGGGGTATCTGTATAAAACGCAAATTCCCATACTTTGTTGTGTTGCTAAAGTTGAGAGCAAGACATAGTGTCAAATCCACTTAGTTTATAGAGTGATGTTCACTCAATGACAGGGTGTCCTGTTGTGGGGTTTCTGTATTATGCAAATTCCCATACTTTTTGTTTTGCTAAAATTGATTGAAAGAATATGTATCCATCCATTAAGCCCTCAACCTTCCTCAACCAGCCTCTGCCTGTTCTTTTCACCTCAGCCAGCGAGTACTCAGGTTAGTGCTGGCTCACACACACTATAAGCCAAGGACGAAGTGTTTGGGACAGTCAGCCGCTGCTTGGCAGTGAAGAGGTGGGGCAGACATCCGCTGCTTCGTTGCAGGAGGCAGGTTGGGATACCACGTCACCGTTGATGAAGAATATAAGTGAGAGGGAAACGCAAATTGATATGATGGAAAGCCAATTGCACTTGGGAGCCAGGTGTTTAGCAAGGGATTCATCCATCGGAACGAAGAGAGTGTTCAGCTTTGCATGCCAGGCGCGGAGCAGCCAGTAAGTCCTCTACTGTGGCCGTCGTTCAGCAGGTGTTCAGCAGTGCTAGGCCAGGAGCCAGTGGCCTTGGGGTATCAAACCCTGCTTTCAGAGGCCCAATAAGCAGTGGTAGAGGGGTTCAAGAGGCAGCTGCGTGTAGTTTGTCACTCAGTGCAAAGTGTTGGTCAGAAAAATCACCCTCCAGCGGTGTGGGGTTTTTGTTAAAAATAACAGAGGAGCCGACATGGTTATGTTAGAAATCTGAACAGCAGAAAATGAAGCTTGGCCAGGAAGCTAACGTTTTGGAACAATGGCCCTCGCATCAAAACATGCAGCATCCATCCATCAATGGCCTGGCGAGAGAAAAAGTGTGAAACAGCATGGGTAGTCCATCCTGCGCCGCTAGCAACATCAGCCGCCGCACCTAGTGGCTACACATGCCATGCAGCCAGTCACCAGGTTCCAGCACCTCTGCCGCATGGGAGCAGTTGTCGGTGGCTCATCTTAGGGTCCAGATGCTCCACTGTCTCACTAGCACTGGCACCAGAGGCTTTTAAAAGAGGAGATCTAAAGAGACAAACTGATGCGTCCAGCCATCTAAGGTGCAGAAGCTGACCGTCCCTTACTGCAGTCCCTCCCTTCCAAGTCGTGGACTCTGCACCCTTCAGCGAACTTATGCTTGTGCCATAAGCCGCAATTTTTTTTTCCGAAAATCAAAAATTTTTTTCCAGTGCCAGCCCTTCACATATATGTGTAAAAAAGGTGGGCCAACCCTTGAGCTTATCGGATTCTCAAAGGTTGCCAGCAGCGCGGACATGTGGAGCTGTTAAACTACGGTCAGGGCCAGTACCTTTTACGGCCCACTGGGTGAATGTGCTTCCCGCCCAGCTACACTATACAACTTTGAACAAGAGACGCCGCGTCCTCCTCCATGTTTCTCCAAATTGCTGCTCCTGCCACTGTGTCCCCTCCTTCTCCTTCTTCTCCACCACCACCTCACAAGTATAATGTTGTCCTCATACCCAGCATGTCCGGGTACCCAGGTCACACAGTTTACATCTGGTTGCCTGGAAAACAGGGCAGGGGTGAAGAAAGGGGAAGGAGGACTGGCTTCACGTCATGGATAAAGAAATCAATCTGTGGCTTTTCTCCGCAACAACTGAAAATTGTAACACATGGTAATAACAATAGATGAGGAACATAGACATGAGAGGAACTGGTTATCCGTGCTGCACCGAGAAGGGATGTTTCCGATGCGCCCTGCTGGGACTTGTTTCAATAGTGGTTGTCCAACAGGATCTCCAAAGTTGTCCACCCATCTGCAAGACATTCTAACAATACCAGGAAACTGTGCATGCACTTCACCCATTCTTACAATAGCCAAGCACACGCCCTCCTTCAATTTGCTAGACGCCGAAACGGCCTCCCCCAATCAGTCTGATTAGTCTGAATGCAATATTTCCAGCCTATTGGAATTCCAGCCTGCCATATGTTAGCACCGCCTGTTATGAACAGTGAAAAGTCTGTTAAAGGGAACCCTCTCCACCACAAAATACCTATAAAGTAGATCGGGTGGTAGGTGGATCATGGGACGTGAGGATAGCCCTTTTTTAGAACTTTTATTAGACTTATTTAAATTATTATATGCGCCTACTGCGGCGTGGAGTAGCCGCTTGAGGTTTACTGGCGCAGCTACTCCACTCCGTGTAGGCTCTTCTTTTCTCCTCCTACTCACCTTCTTCGGCGCGCAGCTGCTTGCATAGCTGCACGCCCTCGTCCGCCGATCCTGCAGTCTGCACATGCCGACAGAAGTGCCCACGTGCGCTGGGTCACTGCTCCGAAGCCGGGCTGCACAGCGCGGGCCGTAGCGGCATGATTAAAATTTGCATAAAGTCTAATAAAAGTTGCTAAAAAGTGCAAAGACTGGAGGATGAGCCCTTAACAGGGCTATCCTATGTCCCATTGATCCACCTACCACCTGATTTATTCTTTATAGGTAGTATTTGTGGTGGTAGGTGTTTCCCCATGAATTTTTGATGATGCAAGCGCAACAGTATTCCCTGTTGTAACTTGGTATCAGCCACTGGCAGCTCATGCGTGACACCTGCCGTGTTGCTCAGGCCCTTTGAAAAGGCCACGTTATTTTGTCAGATGCCGGACTGCAGGATGAATAACGTAATAAACTGCTTCTTTGGTCCTGGAACTCTTGCCTGCAAATATGTCTGTTCAGGGCACTGAAGAAGTGGAGAATACATGCCACTGTCGGGTGGGGCTCGAACTGGAGAAGGAGGACATTGGACCAACAAGCAAGAGTCTGGTAAATCAGTGGTTTTTCCACTCAGGTGACAAACAGAGGAGGAGATCGGAGAGGGTAGAATGCAAAGAAGAAGATGACCCAGACGCATGTGGCAGTATAACGTTAGGAGATGGAGGCTGGGTGGTCCCTCAGAGTCACTTGCGCAGATGGCCCACAGCATGGCTTTGCCTAACTAGTGACCCACCCTCTTGGACCCTCGCTACCAGTAAAAAATGGGTGACTGTTTTCCCAGCTGCCAAGAGGGAGGAACACTGGCGTACTATAGAGAAACTACTGGAAAGACAGTTGCCGCTGCCTTGTGCGCATTGTCCATACTCTGTCAGGTCTGACTGAGGGATTACTGGCTTGATCGCTCAGCTAATACTGCCACGGCTGCTGTGGGGAGTTGGGGGTAGGAGCAGTAGCAGCTCCATCAGCACAGCTTATTCGGGTAAAAATGTCTTAAGGCAATTCTTTCACCCTCTTAGTCAGGGAGGGTAGCCACTACCAGCAGCAGCAGAACATGGTCAGACCTTCCTGCCCGGCTAGTGGGTGTGGCTCGAGAATGTTGTTTCAGCTGCGGCGAGGGCCATCGTTTCCCAGGATAACCCGCTTTCCGCCCATAATTTGGAGAGACTGACCTTTGTCAAGAGGAATCAGGCTTGGAATGTTGAGAAATGAATCGGATTCCATACTAAATGCTCCAGCCACTATTTTGATGCGCCAGCTTGCTCCATCTGCCCCTACCTCTTTACAGGGATGGGAAGTGTTCCGCCAAATCAAAACTGTATCATTGTTGCCCAATTGTGTGCTTAAGGTTTCGCCACCTCCACTATTGTGTATCATTGTCACCCTCTGTAGGCTCCCTCTCCTCGTGCCGTGACGCCACCACGCACTTTATCATTGTGCCGCTTGCTGGGCTCGCTGTTTTGTGACTCAAACTCCACTCTTTATTCATTGTGCCCTCTGTGGCTTAACAGAGTTGCGACTCGCCACCTCCAACTGTATCATTTTGCCACTCCATGGTACCTGCTGTGTGCACACCAACCTTCGCACGTTATCCGTTTTGTGAACACTCGGTGGTACCCGGTACAGTGTGGAGGCGGCGTCAACCTGGTAAGCCACAGAGTGGCACAATGATACAGTGCGAAGGTGGTGTCAGCAGCAGCAGGGTACCATGGAGTGACAGAGTGATCCATCATAACGTATGCTGGTTAGATGTATATCCAATAATCTATGTATATTGATTATAATGCTGATCAACTAACTGTGCTTAAAAAAACAAACATGCTATTTTATATCCCTTGCTGAGGTAGCCCCCGTTAGAGGGTATTGTAAAATGTGCCATGCCGTAATAAATAATAATAATATAAATAAAAAATCTTTATTTGAATATAGCGCCACTCTATATACCGGGATAAGGGTAGCGCTTTCCCAAATCAATAGGGAGAAATACAATATAATAAAACATGACAAGCCACAAACATTCTAATGGAACAAAAGAGGTGATTTCCACTGCTCGCAAAGAGCTTACAGGTTAATTGAGATGTTGGGTTGACACAAGATGTCACAAATATGCTTACATATGCATAGGGAGCAGGGGTTTGGTCTTCCACAATCTGTGTTTTACTATTACACGCTTCTACATCCGCCGCTCTTGAGGGGAAGAGAACAATCTCACTCTTCAATTCCATGTCACTTAGAGAGGTCGCCAACGTCAAGACTGAGCTGAGGGCCTGATCCCCACTAGAACATCAAAGAGTGTGCGCCTCTTTTTACAGTGACAATCAATGATTCTGTAAGTACGACAGCAGAGTGTTCTGTTAAACACGGATACATGTGCAGGGTGTCAGCAGTAATTCTGCATTGATACACTGATCATTTTGCCCTTCATTTCATCCATCAGTGTCCGCTTTCAATTTGTCAATAATCCATCAGCAGTATTGCTAAAGACAAAAAACAAACAGGGGTGGATCCAAAACAGAGGACAGTAAATGGGATATTTGCATTTCCTGTGTGTTCTGTATCCTCTCCTGATTTTACCTATCAATCTTCAGGCTTTTCATTCCTTCTGACAGATTAAACTAAGGAGAAAACTAAACATAGGGGCAACATCATAGAGCAGTGGAGGGTGAAAACAGCATTATGGAAATCACAAGGGTGTGTTCCAGGGAGACATCGGTCAGTTGGCACAGCTAGAGTAATGCCCGTAAGTTGCACACATGAGAGCATGTGGAAGTGGCGGCAATCCTGGTTACAGCCACAGAGTTTTAACAAGATACAGTGTGGAGGTGGCAGCAACCTGTAAGGCCAAAGATGGGCAACATGATAGGCAGTGTGAGTGAGGCAAACCTGGTAAGCCCACAGAGTGGCACAGTTATACAATGTGGAGTGGCGTCAGCGCAGCAGGACCCATGGTTTGCACAATATGGATAAGGAAGGTGGCAGCAACCTAGTAAGTCCACAAATGGCACAATTATAGATTGTGAAGGTTGGCGGCAAACCTGGTAAGGGCCCACGTAATACATATAGACAGTGCTGGGAGGTGGCGGCCAACCTGTAATGCCACAGAGTGGCACAATTAACAGTGTGGATATGGCATCATCATGCATCAGTACCTCAATTCGCACAATGATAAGTGTGGTAGGTGTTATCAGCGAGCAGGAGCCCACATAGTGGCACAATGATATAGTTGTGGAATGGCGGTCGAACAGCAGGACCCCAAATGAATTGGCACAATGATACATATGGAGGTGGCTACAAAGCACAGGAGCCCACAAGTCTCCCAATGATGAGAGTTGGAGGTTCATCAGCAGCAGAAGGAGCCCACAGGAGTGGCACAATGGATCCATTGGGAGGTGCGGCACCCTGTCAGCCACCGATTGTCACCACAATAGATTAAATGGGAGCTGGCGTCAGAAGGCAGCAGAGCCCACAGAGTGGTACAAATGGATTCGTGTGGAGGTGGCGTCAGCAGGCATCATTCAACAGGATCCACATAGTTGGCCCATGATCCATGTGGGAGGTGGCGGCAACCTGGTAAGCACAAAAGTAGCACAATGAATACAGTTTGGAGATTGGGGAAGGCCAACCTGTTAAGGCCAACTGAGTTTCACCATGATCACAATTTGACGGTGGCGTTCAGCAGCAGGCAGGAAGCACAAAACTTTGGCACATAGATACAGGCTCGAGGGTGCGTCAGCATCAAGCGGCAGGAGTCCAGGCAGAATTGGCCGAATGATACAGTGTGAGGGGTGGCAAGGCAAAGTGGTAGCCACAGAGCGCCACACATGATGTCCAGTGCGAAGGCAAGTTGTCAGGCAGCACAGGTATACCACGTAGTGTGCAAAAATGATATAGTGTGGAGTGGTGGCGGCAACAACTGGTAGCCAGACTAGTGGCACATGATAGAGTTGGGGGATGGCAACCAACCTAGTAAGCACAAAGTGGCACAATTATAGGATTGTGAAGGTGTGCGGGAACCTGGTAAGCCCAGAGTGCACAATATTACATTGTGGAGGTCGGATCGGGCCATAAGCAGCAGTGGATGCCCACAGAGTGGCACAATGATATAGTGTGGGAGGTGGACGTTAGCAACAGGGACCCCAAAGAGTGGGCACAATGAATCATTAGATGTAGCTCCAGCAACAGGAGCCACAGGTAGCACAATGAATAGAGTGTGGGATGTGGCGTCAGTAGCAGGAGCCCACAGGAGTTGACCACATGATAGGGAGTGATGGGGATTTTTCAGCAGACACGGAGCCCACAAATTGGCACAATGATAGCAGTGTGGGAGGTTTTTTTAACGGTAAAACCTGGTACAGCAGGTGGCACAAAAGATACCCTGGGTGAGCGGGCGTCAGCAGCAGCAGGAGGCCCACGAGAGTGGCACAATAATACAGTTTGAGGGCGGCGTTCAAAACCTGGTACCACACGAGTGGTCAACAAAACGGATACACGTGCGAAGGTTGGTTGATCACACAGCAGGTACCATGGAGTGGCAAAATGATACAGTTGGAGGTGGCGAGTCGCAACTCTAGTTAAGCCACAGAGGGCACAATGAATAAAGAGTGGCAGTTTTGAGTCACAAAGTGTGGAGGTGGCGGCAACCTGGTAAGCCACAGAGGGGCACAATGATAAAGAGTGGAGTTTGAGTCAGCAACAGCAGGAGCCCACAGAGCGGCACAATGATAGAGTGCGTGGTGGCGTCAGCGGCAGCAGGAGCCTACAGAGGGTGACAATGATACAATATGGAGGTGGCGGAAACCTGATAAGCCACAGATTGGCACAATGATACAGTTTTGAGTTGGCGGACAATTCCAGTCCCTGGTAAAGATGGTAGGAGGCAGATGGAGCAGCTGGCAGCATCAAAATAGTGGCTGAGGCATGTAGATGGAATCCAGATTCATTTCTCAACATCCAAGCCTGATTCATCTTGACAAAGGTCAGTCTCTCCAAATTATGGGCGGACAAGCGGGTTATCCTGGAGAAACGATGGCCCTCGCCGCACTGAACAACAGTTCTCATGCCACACCACTAGCCGGGCAGGAATGTCCTGACCATGTTCTGCTGCTGCTGGTAGTGGCTACCCTCCTGACTAAGAGGGTGAAAGAAGTTGCTCATTAAGGACTCCCGAATTAAGCTGCTGCTGATGGAGCTGCTACTGCTCCTACCCCCCAACTCCCCACAGCAGCCGTGGCAGTATTACGTGAGCGATCACTGCCAGTAATCCCTCAGTCAGACCTGACAGAGGATGGACAATGGCGCACAAAGGCAGCGGCAAACTGTCTTTTCAGTATTTCTCTATAGTACGCCAGTTGTTCCTCCCTCTTGGCAGCTGGGAAAAAGTCACCCATTTTTGACCGGTAGCGAGGGTCCAAGAGGGTGGTCACTAGTTAGGCAAAGCAGCATGCTGTGGGCCATCTGCGCAAGTGACTCTGAGGGACACCCAGCCTCCATCTCCACTGTATACTGCCACAATGCTTCTGGGTCATCTTCTTTGTCTTCTACCTCCTCCGGATGCTCCTCCTCTTTTGTCACCTGAGTGGAAAAACCACTGATTTCACCAGACTCTGCTTGTGGTCCAATGTCCTCCTTCTCCAGTTCAGCCCCCACCCGACTCATGTGGCCATGTATTCTCCACTTCTTCAGTGCCCTGAACAGACATATTTTGCAGCAAGAGTTCCAGGACACGAAGCAGTTTAATTACGTTATTCATCCTGCAGTCCTGGCATCTGACAAATAACGTGGCCTTTTCAAAGGGCCTGAGCAAACGGCAGGTGTCACGCATGAGCTGCCAGTGGCTGATACCAAAGTTACACAGGGAAGTACTTTGTTGCGCTTGCATCATCAAAAATTCATGGGGAACCTACCACCACAAATCTACCTATAAAGGTAGATCAGGTGGTAGGTGGATCAATGGGACATGAGGATAGCCCTTTTAAGGGCTCATCCTCCAGTCTTTGCACTTTTTTAGCAACTTTTATTAGACTTTTATGCAAATTTTATCATGCCGCTACTGGCCCGCGCCTGTGCAGCCCCGGCTTCGGAGCAGTGACCGCGCAGGCGTGGGCCTGCTGTTCTGCGCATGTGCAGACTGCAGGATCGGCGGACGAGGGCGTGCAGCTATGAGCAGCTGCGCGCCGAAGAAGGTGAGTAGGAGGAGAAAAGAGCCTACCGGGGAGTGGAGTAGCTGCGCCATGTAACCTCAGATGCGGCTACTCCACGCCGCAGTAGCCGCATAATAAAATTTACATAAAAGTCTAATAAAAGTTACTAAAAAAAGGGCTATCCTCACGTCCCATTGATCCACCTACCACCCGATCTACCTTTATAGGTAGATTTGTGGTGGTAGGTTCCCTTTAACAGCTTTTCACTGTTCATACAGGCGGTCTAACATATGGAGGCTGGAATTACAATAGGTGGAAATATTGCATATCAGACTATATCAGACTATGTTGGGGGAGGCCGTTCTGGCGCTGCAAATTGAGGAGGGTGTGCTTGGCTTTGTAAGAATGGCTGAAGTGCATGCACAGTTTCCTGGATATTGTTAGAATGTCTTGCAGATGGGTGGAAGACTTGAGGATCCTGTTGACAACCATATTGAACAAGTGCGCCATGCAGGGAGCATGGAACATCCCTTCTCGGTGCAGCACGGATACCATGTTCCTCTCATTGTCTATGTTCCTCTCATATTGTCTATTACCATGGTTACAATTTTCAGTTGTTGCGGAGAAAGCCACAGATTGATTTCTTATTCCATGACGTGAAGCAGTTCCTCCCCTGTTCCTCCCCCGTGTATCCAGGCAAACCAGATGTAGAACTGTGTGACGCTGCTGTACCCGGCACATGTGGTATGATGGAGCAACACTTAGACTTGTGGAGGTGGTGGTGGAGAAGGAGAAGGAGGCGGACACTAGTGCAGGAGCAGCAGTTTGACAACATGGAGGAGGAAGCGGCGTCTCTTGTTCAAGTTGTTAGTGTAGCTGGGCGGGAAGCACATTCACCCAGTGGGCCGTAAAGGTACTGGCCCTGACCGTAGTTACAGCTCCACATGTCCGCGCTGCTGTGCACCTTTGAAGAATCCGATAAGCTCAAGGATTGGCCCACCTTCTGTTCAACATATATGTGAAGGGCTGGCACTGGAAAAAATTTTTGATTTTCGGAAAAAAATTGCGGCTTATGGCACAAGCTATAAGTTCTCTGAAGGGTGCAGAGTCCACGACTTGGAAAGGGAGGGACTACAGTACAAGAGGACGGTCAGCTTCTGCACCTTAGGATGGCTGGACGCATACAGTTGTCTCTTTGTAATCTCCTCTTTTAAAGCCTGCTGGTGCCATGCGTAGTGAGGAGCAGGAGCATCTGGACCCGAAGATGATGCCAAAGACAAACAGCTCCCATCGGCAGAGGTGCTGGAACCTTGACTGGCTGAAATGGCATGTGTACCACTAGGTGCGGCTGCTGTTGCTGCGGCGGCAGGATGGACCTCCACATCTGTTTCACGTTTCTCCCAGGCCATTGAATGGTGATGCTGCATGTTTTGACGCAGGGCCATTGTTCCAACGTTAGCTTCCTGGCCAAGCTTCATTTTCTGCTGTCAGATTCTACATATACACACTGTCGGCTCCTCTGTTATTTTAACAAAAAACTCCCACACCGCTGAGGTGGTGATTTTTCTGCCAACACTTTGCACTGAGTGACAACTAACGCAGCTGCCTCGCTGAACCCCTCTACCACTGCTTATTTGGGCCTCTGAAGCAGGGTTTGTACCCCAAGGCCACTTGGCTCCCGTCCTAGCACTGCTGACACCCTGCTGACTGACGGCCACAGTAGAGACTTACTGCCTGCTCCGCTGCCTGACATGCAAGCTGACACTCTCTTCGTCCGATAATGATGAATCCCTTGCTACACCTGGCTCCCAAGTGCAATTGGCTTCATCATTATCAATTTGCGTTTCCCTCTCACTGATATTCTTCTCAACGGTGTCTGTATGCACAACCTGCCTCCTGCACGAAGCAGCGGATGTCTGCCCCACCTCTTCACTGCCAAGCAGCTGCTGACTGTCCTCAAACACTTCGTCCTTGCTGTATAGTGGTGCTGAGCCAGACTACCTAGTAGCTCTCTGGCTGAGGGAAAAGAACAGGACAGAGGCTGGTTGAGGACAGGTGAGGGCTATATGGATTGGATACATATTTCTTTCAATCAATTTTAGCAAAACAAAAGTATGGGAATTTGCATAATACAGAAACCCCACAACAGACACCCTGTCATTGGAGTGAAAATCACTCTATAAACTAAGTGGATTTGACACATATGTCTTGCTCTCAACTTTAGCAACACAAAAAGTATGGGAATTTGCGTTATACAGATACCCCACAACGGACACCCTGAGATAGGAGCAGAAATCACTACAGCACCTTTGCCGATATAACACCGTGGCTTCAGTAAGAAAAAAGAACTGCTATTTGGGGTATGCAGATACCCCTAAACACACACCCTGGGACAGGGGCAGAAATCACTACAGCAGCTGTGTGGATATGAAACAGATTTCTTGCTAGTGGCTTCAGTAACCCAAAAGAACTGCTATTTGGGGTATACAGATCCCTCTAAATGCACACCCTGGGATTGGAGCAGAAATTGCTACAGCACAGTACAGTAGAATAAGCTGGACGCTACAGTGCATGCAGTGTGAAATGCCGAGATTGCAAATGGCTGACAGTTTTTATAGAGCTGTGACATCACATAAGGCTGCCGGTGGCTGATTTGCTTAAAGGTCTGCAGATGTCAACGAGGGTGTTCCTTTCTCCTTCCCAGAGTTATCTTCTTCATTGACCCACCGGAGAATTTCCTGACCTCAGCTATATTTAAAATACAATTACTCTCTTTGTAAATCCAGACTTGCTCTTCAGTTTGAAATGTAAATGCCCCTTTGACTGGAGATCACATAGCCTGCAGTAACTAGGTATACGTGTGACATATACTTTGTCAAAACCAATGGTGTAACAACAGTAGCGGCTGCTACGGGGCCCGCACTGTGTAGGGGCCCAGGACGGACGGCAGTACCAAAATTTGTTAAGGCCATTCTTACTGGCCTGGACCGCTTAACCCTACCCCCGCCCATCCCATCTCCATTTGCTTAGTGTGCACCTTCCTGCCGTTAGCGCACCTCATTCCCGGGGCGCCGGCCCACCCACCAGTGCACCTCTACCACCTCCTCAGGCTGCCGGGCCCTTAGCCCATCCACCAGTGCATCTCATCCTCGGCCCTCCAACCCGCTGGGCAGAGCAGCTTGTCTTCAGGCCGCCACCCCACTTCATCTCCAGGCTCCTGGCCTACCGGCAGGCACACCTCATCTTCAAGCTACCAGAACCCCCAACAAGCAACTCATCTTGGGCCTTCCAAAATGCATGTACCGTATATACTCGAGTATAAGCTGAGTTTTTTAGCACAACTTTTGTGCTAAAAATTCAACACTCGGCTCATACTCGGGTATACAAAATAATAAACTTACAACTCACCATTCCAACGGCACGGACAGCTCCTCTTCATCTTCATGCCGCGCCTGTGATGTCAGCCGCTGTTGACGTCACAGAGTGCGCCGGGCGGGCCGTGCACATGGAGCTGTCGCAGCCCCGAGGCGGCATGAAGACAGAGGAGGCGCAGCCACGGAGCTGCCGCGGACCTGCGGCATGAAGATGAAGAGGAGCTGTCCAGGCCGTCGGAATGGTGAGTTGTAAGTTTATTATTTTTTTTACCGGAAACAGGTGGCTGGCAGGCATTATAGATAAAGGGGCTGGCAGCCTGTATACATAAAGGGGCTGGCAGGCTATATACTGAAGGGGGCTGGCAGCTATATACTGTGAGGCTGTGACCAATGCATTTCCCACCCTCGGCTTATACTCGAGTCAATAGGTTTTTCCAGTTTTTGGTGGTAAAACTTGGTACCTCGGCTTATACTCGGGTCGGCTTATACTCGAGTATATACGGCAACTATCTTTAGATAACTATAGATATACATGTTTAGATATGAATCATGTATCTATCATTTCATGTGTTTATGTATATGCTGTATGTGCATATGGTGTGTATATGCTGTATATGCACTGTATATACTGTATGTATTTGTGTATAATTGTATATCTGAGTAGATATATGTGTGCATGTGAGTTTATACCTGTATGCTGTATGTACATGTGTAAGAGTATATAAAAGTGTGTGTATGAGTGTATAACTTTATGATTGTATAAACGTGTGTGTACAAATATACATATATTTTTTTAAAGGTTCATTGACGCATGTGTTTTCTTGTTACTTTGCGTTTTCCAGCTTTGAAAGCATTTTTCTTTATTGCTGGAGATGTAAGCAGCTGTGTTCAGAAAATCCATGCTTAAAATGGAGTTATCTTGGCTTGGCAAGATTGTGGCATAAAAAATGCTGCTCCCTAGATTATTGTATTTGTTTCACACTCTTCCTATCACCCTGCCAGAAAGGTTCTTTGCCAGAGCTCAAAAAATGCTGTCTTCCTATGTGTGGAAGGGGAATAAACCATGTCTAGCACATAAAATCCTTTCTAAACATAAGATAGCCGGAGGCCTAAGTGTCCGAGATATCAGAGGCTATAATCACTATAATCACTATAATTGATCACTGTGATCAATAAGCATCACAGTGGCTTAAAGTTACCACTCCAATGCCATGAATACAGATTGAAATGACGGTAGCAGATTCAGATGATCTAGCAGCCATTTTACAAGCTGGAATCTGCAACTGGTTGTGTGTTAGCTCCCGCTAACACACAACCTTCTGAATATGTGGATATATATGCGCATACTGTAAGTTAGAGAACTACAAACCCACCACCCTTACCTGATCTGACATTAGAAAGTGTACCACACACGCTTACAGACATGAATCTACACACATGGAAAGAGGCCGGTATCAAAGTAGTGCAGCCTTTATTTCTATGCCAAATAAAGGCAGCTGCTGCAGCAAGTACCCAGGAGCGGGGCCAGAAATGCCCACAACAGTCCACTCCCCGTTGGCTGTACCCTCCCTCCAGCCAGCCGCACTCCCCTTCATGCCCCTCTATGCCCCCAAAACATGGTGGCTGAAAATAATCACAAGTGCTATAAATAACCTAGCATTTCTCAAAGGGACACAGTGATTGCCATAGGCACTCACATTATAAAGATCTGCCCCTGCTCTAGACTGCAACCGATTAATATACTACAAAATATACTATAGTCTCTGCATAACTTATACTGCAGCTCTAATAAATTATACAATATGGGGGGAGTGGCTAGGCAGCCGGAGTGCACAGACGCATATTAGCTGAGCTCCGGGACCCACACAGGCTGAACAAACGATTCATACAGCTACAACAAGGTGAAACCTCTCCTAAACGGGACAGAACATAGAAATGGTGTTGAGGAGGAAGAAACAAGGGCCAGGACCCTGTAAATTTACAGACTTTTATCGAGCAGCATACCGAGAAGAGATCCAAAATGGCAGATCGCCTTGTGCAGCAGGCAGCTTTGGATGTCAATCCTTCCTATAACAACTAGATCATTCCACAGGAACCCCGCCGGGATTTCTGAGGACCATATCAGTGCCATCCATTCGGCAGCTCCTAAACGGTGAGGCTGAGGAAAGGCACGCCATGGCGACATATAAGAGGTCCAGACCTCGGGGTCGGATAAGGAGGAGAGCAGGCCCCAATCAGCGGGATCTAGGAAGGCAATAACATCGGCTGCCTCATCACATCATGGCAGCCCAGCAAAACAACGCCCAAGGTTGCAAGAGCTGGTAAGTGAAGCAAATGGGCCAATTATACCCCTAAGTCCCAGAGGGGAAATAATAAGGGGACTGATTTATTTGATACTATGCCAGCATCTGAATCTGATTTTATGGAAATGCCTATGAAATACATGCTATCTGTGCTACGGTGCACCTTCAAAGATGATGTCGCCCCAATTAGGGCAACTGCCCTAAGCGAAGTAGAAAACCGGGTGGGTGACATTGAAAGTAGGATGGGAAACGTGGTAGCATCACACAATGAGCTTATTGATGCTCAGTATGAGCTAGCCGACAAAGACCAGCGCAATAATGTGAAACTGCGTGGTATTCCAGAATCTGTGCAACCCAAAGATCTCATTAGATATGTGCAACAGCTCATAAAAGCACTCCTTCTAGATATATCCCTGCAGGAGCTAGCAACAGACCTAGCACACTGTGCCCCACGCCCAAAACACCTAGAGGACACAGTACCCAGGGATGTGCTGGCTAGGATAAATTTTTACCAAGTTAAAGATCGTTTATTGATGGCGGAAAGAAAAAAGGCAGAACTGCCAGCACCATTCCAACACCTATCAATGTATGCAGATTTATCATCAGCTACAACAAAGAGGGCAACTTACACCCATCACCAAAACACTGAGGGGCAACCTAGTCACATGTGGGTTTTTCCCAGCCGCTTAATTATCATGAAGGACAACAATACGCATGTTATCCATATGGTGGAAGAAGGAGCTTCACTGTTAGAGAAATGTAACTTGCAACCATCGCCTCTTGCACTGCAGAAACTGACAACACTAGTCCCAGTTACTCAGGACTGGCACAGACAAAAGAAGAGAGATGGCTGATGAAGATGTTCATCCATTTGTAGGGGACAATTTCTCTGTTACAAATCTGGAACCTACGGAACGGTTACTCCAGTATAGCACAGAACAGTGCTACTTTTATCCTTTTTGAAATACCTTTTCAAATCAATGTTATTTATGTTGGTTATGCTGTTGTTAAGTTAGACAGGACAATGTGATTCGGTTTTACAAAGATTGCGATCAGAACTCTTTAACATAAGGTTAGTTGAAATTTTTTTTTTGGTGGTATGTTTTGCATTTTTGAAATGCAAAATGTTCTACTTTTTCCATACATAGTCATAACAGCAAAAAAAACTTGATAACTAACAGTAACCGAATGTCCACGTTATGTGGACATGGTTTTTTTTGCATCCTCTTATTTATGTAAGATGTTATAGGGGCCTTGGACTTTAGCTGCAATTTTTCACATTTTCATATAAAAGACAAAGTCATGCTATTGAGGGACCATTTTAGTTTTCAAGACACTTTAAGAGGTCTAAAAAAAAGTAAAACCCCATAAATACCCCATTATAGAAACTACACCCCTTAACATATGTAAAACAACTTTCATGAAGTTTGTTAACCCTTTAATTGTTTTACATGGGATAAAACAAAATCATTTGCAATTTTGAATTTTGGATAAATGAATGTGTTTTTCAGAAAATGTACAAATTTTCAATGGATAAAATATCAGAACGCTTCACAAACTATGATACCCAATTTCTCCCTAGTGCCCCAATAACCCATATGTTGTGGTAACCTGTTGTATGGGCACACACCAGGGCATTGAAGGGAAGCTGCTCCATTCTGAGCATATTATGCATTATCCCTTTTTAACTTCTATACAATGTTTATTTTTTTTTTGGCAATTTGGACATATAAGGGATTATTTTCACCAACATTAGATGCACTTTACAAATACTTCATTTTTGTTGGTCATTATCTTATTGTTGAGATTTTATTAACTCTTAAATGTATGTAGGGAAAGAAAATTGTAAATTCTGGTTTCCTTTCTTCTTGTAGTTTTTGGGGGCCATACACTGTACCATAAAAATAACATTATCTTTATTCTATGGATCACTACCATTACGGTGATAGCTCATTTATATAGATTTTTTATATATTTTTACAGTTTTACTGAAGAAAACCTATCATAGAGAAAATCTCATTCATTTTAGTTTTGCCATGTTTTCAGAGACATAAATTTTAGATTTTTTGGTTAACAGAACTGATTTAGGACTTAATTTTTATGTATTGAGTTATCATTTTCATTGGTACCATTTTGGCAAACATAACATTTTTTGATTACTTTTTGGAGCATTTTTTTGAATGGATTTTATGAAAAGTTTTCATTTTTGGCAAGTTTTTTGGGTTTTGTTTTGACAGCGTTCACTGAGCCGGTCCAATAATGTTACTGATTTATTGTACAGATTGTTACAGCAAGGGCGATACCAAATATGTGGGGGGTTTTCACGATTTTGTGTTTCTTGTACTTTATTAGGTGCATAAAGGGAATGTTGGTGTTTGGGGGACTTTAACTTTATTTAATTAATTCTTTTTATTAAAAAATGTTTTTTTTTGTTTTTTACTTTTACAGGTTGGCTTGAACAAGCGATGCTCTGATCGCTTGTTCAAGCACTTATTCCTATAACACAGAGTAATCCAGATGTATTACACTGTGTTATGTAACACACTGATCATGCTGTGCATTCTCAGTGCGTTACAGCCAGCTCCTGCCGCTCCATGGCACTGGACTCCCCCCTCCCCGGTTAGAATGACCGCTGTGTGTAAGGGGTTAATGTCGGCGATCGGTGGAAACTCATTTATACAAATTATGTAACTAAATTGGAAAGGGAAAATAAAACCTCCCCTAATTAAAGGTCTACAGGCCCAGGATAACACCAGAAGGGTATTGAATATTCTACACTTTGTGGAAAAACGGTCTATCCCGATAGATATGTTGGTCCTGGCTGCTGAGAACGCATCGACCGTTTTCACTGGTCGCTCACCTTCTCGGTACTAGAAAAGATGGGGATTAGTGTAAACATATTGACAGCTATCAAAGCATTATATATTCAGGCCCCTCAGCCAAAGTGTTTGTCAACAACACACTATCAGACACCTTTGGTATTACTAATGGCACTAGGCAGGGGTGCCCCCTGTTCTCTTTGATTTTTATATTGTTAATGGAACCATTGGCACAAGTCTTGAGATCAATATCTGCAATTAAGGGGGGAGAAAACACATGTTTTTTCTTTACATGCGGATGATGTTATACTAACTTTTACCAAATCAGTGAGGTCCTTAGAAGTAGTGTTGCCTGTGATTCACTCTTTCAGTCAGGTGTACTTATACAATTTTAACATGCAGAAAACTCAAGCCTTCCCTATATATCTCAGCTCCAATTACCTCCATTACTTGAAATCACAATACCCTTTTGACTGGCAATCCCAGAAAATCTCATATTTAGGAATCTCCCTTTCTATGCCTTTCTCCGCACTATACAAACACAATTATATTATATCCCACTATTACAATCCTTACAGAATGCAATGAAGAGACTGTCCAAAGTAGAAGTCTTGTGGTTGGGCAAAGTAGCTTCCCTTAAGATGCTATTATTGCCAAGACTGTTATACCTGTTTCACACCCTACAAATCAGGGTCCCCAAGACACTTTTTATCTCCATGCAATCAAAGTACATATGGGCAAGTAAACCCCTGCGATTGGCCAAACATATTTTATACAAACACAAACTGGTAGGGGGATTGGGACTCCCACATACTGTACATCATTACTATGTTGCAACTAACCTATCACAACTATCTATATGGTACCAAAGCACAGTAGAACTACCTTGGATGCAAATTGAGAGGCATTTGTTCACACCTTTGTCCCTACGCTTTTTTTTACAAGTCTCATATTTAGGTCTAGATGTCCCCAAAAAAAGCCTCGCTGTTTTCCATACTGACAGCTGAGATATAACAGGAAATACAGAAAGATATAGGCTCCACATGCAACATAAATATAGCAGAATTATGTCTGGACATGGCGGCAGCAATAGTACCCACTCTTAATGTTAAAAAATTGTACAAGGAGGAATTACAAATAGAGATGAGCGAGCACTAAAATGCTCGGGTACTCGTTATTCGAGACGAACTTTTCCCGATGCTCGAGTGCTCTCGTAAATAACAAGCCCCATTGAAGTCAATGGGAGACTCGAGCATTTTCAGGGGACCAAGGCTTGCACAGGGAAGCTTGGCCAAACACCCTGGGAACCTCAGAAAGGATGGAAACAACACCGGAAATATAGAGGAACAGCGAGGGGCAGATGCATGGATGCCTCTGAGGCTGCTTAAACACACCATTATGCCAAAAATTATGGGACAACAGCCATGGCCATGACAGAGTGACAGATATGAAGACTAGATAGGCATCTAAAGAATCCCAAAAATTGACCCTGACACTATAGGGGACGGCATGCAGATGGGCAGCGTGCGGCAAGGCGCGCAGCGGAAGACTAGAGAGTGGCATGGCGAATACCCTAAATGACTCAGGCTTTCAAACCAATCGGTGGCAGAGAGGAACCAAAGGAGGGGTGAGCAAGAAGCCTCAAATAATATCGGTACATGATATGAAAGTTGCCAGTTATATTTGTGGATACTTGACGCAGGTGGCGGAAAAGTTAACAAGTTTGATGTGGAAGCCATGAAAACAACCCAAAATTGTCTGCTGACACAGCATCGTTTTGATAATGGGGACCATGTTATGGAAGGCAGTGAACTAGGAGTGAGATTAAAGGTCTGCAGTTTAAAACTATGTAGTTGGATCTTGGCATGGAGGGGCGCTCCGCTGCCAGGCGAAGCTTTCGCCAATCAAGCCCTGTCTCTAGGCTACTCCCAAACAGCACTTCTAAGAACCTTTGTATAGGATCAAGGTAGTGTGAGGTAAAGTAGCGTTTTATAAGTCTGGATATGGTCGGGGCGAGGGTGAGAAGGGATTATACAACAGTAGTGCGCGAAAGACGCTGAAATATAATTGGTAAAGTGTAAAAAGTTTGCCAGTATATTTTGTGGATTACACAGCAGGGATCGGGTGGCGAACAAAGTAAAAGTTTGATGTTGGAATGCCCTGTAATAGGATCTTGTGCGGTGTGTGCCTATATCGCCTAGCTCAGCAGTTCGAGACCGCTTGCTGTCTTCGCTTAGCGGCGGCACGCTGCGTGTGCCTCTAGAGCTACCGACTGATTGGCGCCATGCCCACGGTATGGTAAATTGCTTGGAGGAGGAGGGGGGGGGGAGGGGTGGAGGAGAGGAGGAGGTATTAGAGACTTAGGAGACCGGGACCGAGGTAGGCCCGCAATCCTCTGCGTCCGGTACAGTATATGCACCAGGCCCCAGGTGTCAGACGGGTCCCCCAGCCTGCACCCAAAGTAGTGTAGTAGAGCCGTTCTTTAAGTGTGGGGATATGGCGGCGGGTGAGGGGAAGATGTAATACAGATGCGCAAAGAAGCGCGTGAAATAATATCCGTAAATGGTAAAAGTTTGCCAGCTATATTTGGGGATACACAGAGCGGGTAGGGTGGCGACAAAGTTAACAACTTCTTGATGTGGAACCATGAAAACAACCCAAATTTCGCCTGAACACCTCGTTTGATAAGGGGACGATGTATGGAGGCAGCTATGGACGAAGTTTTGAGGGCGAGTAGCATCGGGACAACGTGTGGAGGGCTTTGCGACAAATTTATTTGGATAGTGCCTGATGTGGCAGTCCCAAAAAAGTTTTCAAACCAGAGGAGCAGGGTAGGTGGCCCTCCAGAAAAATGAAATAAGATTGGTGCCTGTATGTGGGCAGTCCAAAAAAGTTTTTAACCCAGAGGAGCGCAGGTAGGTGGCCCCCAGAAAATGAAAATAGATTGAGGTGCTGTATGTGGCCAGTGCCAAAAAAGTTTTCAAACCAGAGGAGCGGTAGGGGCCCTCAGAAATAATTTATAGATGCAGTGCCTGTATGTAGCACTCCAAAAATGTTTTTAAAACAGAGACCCTCCAGAAAAAATTAAATGCATAAAGTCTATAGCTAGGCTGTGGGCCTGTCAACAAATAGCAGTTTCCTTGCTTAGGTGTTACAAAGAGGGAGGAGGGAGGAAAATGAGGAGGAGGAGTGCATAATTATCAGGTTGAGCTTCCTTCACTGAGGAGATTGGGAAATTATGGGAAATCAGGCTTATCATCTTAATAAGCAGTCAGCGCTGTCAGTGACAGGCGTGTAGCTATCGTGAGATTCCACGCTGACTGATAAATAACCCCATTCCGGACAACACGATGACGTCAGGGATCAACGCAAGTATACCTCCAAAGGGTAACAGCCCCAGGTTCTGCCACATCATGTCCAGGCTTTGAAAATACCCAGTAGTGTAGGGAGACTGTGTGATCTTTTAGGGACCGATGGTATGGTCAGCTACGACTCCCGCACCATCGTTTCTTGTAAAGAGTCAGCACGACATGCCGACGGAACTGGAGGACAGGTGACAGGGTTTCTTGCTGCGGGTGACATAAAGCTGGCAAAAGCACTGTTGTAAAGCGCCCTTGCCAGTGATGGACAAGAGGCATGTCGCCTAGTCTCCCTCGCTACTTTCCGACAGAACTACCACTCTGCCGCGTAGCTGTGTATTATCAGAAGTGGAAATAGTGTATTCACCTTGTGCACCAGGCCCCTCGCTGGTATTCTGCATTTCCATTCACTCCTTCTCTCCAGGATGAGATGAGAGGAAAGATCTTTGCCTTGTACCATGGGTCCGATGGAGAGTGATATACCCATAAAATCGGTGCTGGGAATAAATTCTTTGAACGACGAGGGCACGGGAGTAGGCAGGCCATAGCATGAAATCTGCCATATGGCACGAGGTCAACACACGCGTAAGGAATTCACTCCCCACATGGCCCTGACTGATACCATTCCTCCTACCCAACCATCAAAACTTCCTTCTTCTTCTGCCCATACACGTGAAAGTGAAAGGACGGCTGAAACAATGAGACCTTGGAAACTCTTGTGCTCGCCAACATATTCCTCCTCTTCCTCCTCATCCTCTCCACCTCCACCTCCTCGATATGAGCTGAGAAACAAGAACTAAGGGTGCTTGTGCTACAACGAGGCGAATCATCCCCGTCTCTTGTGACTGAGGCAAAGTTCGAACTTATGCTTGATCAGAGAGTTTTTTCAACAGGGCCAAAGCCAGCCGGGATACGGTGTGAGGCTGTGATGGCGGGCATCGCCACTGACAATATCTGTGTTGCCCTCAAGAAGCAGCACCTGACAGACTGATCAGAATCCAGTCCACTCCTTCTGTGACTGAGGAAGCTGATGACTGACTACCAGTTCTGGTGGAAGTGACATCTGGCAGTCTACAATCGCTCTGACGCTGCTGGTGTAAACTCTGGATAACATGGTTAATGTTGTTGAAATCACCTCGTGCGGCACGTCGCACAAGTCGGTGAGCGGCAGAGTGGAGGCTGGCGCTGAGCTAGCCCTGAGTGGCAGCATCGTGTGGACTTCCTGAAAATGCGCAACAGTGCGGCCGCACCTTCGTGAGCAAAACTGACAGATTGGGGTATGTCTGGAGGAAACGCTGAACTAATCAGATTAACACATGGGCCAGGCATGGCACAGTGTGCAGTCTGCCGAGTTGCCAGAGCCGCCCACCAGGTTAGCGCCGTTGTCACACACAACCATGCCTGGCTTCAGGTTCAGCGGTGCCAGCCACAGATCAGTATGCGCCTGGGTGATGCCCTGTAATAGTTCTTGGGCCGGTGTGCCTTTTTATCGCCTAGGCTCAGCAGTGCTTAGCATCGCCTGCTGTCGCTTAGCGACGGCACTGCTGCTGTGCCTAGACGTAGCGATGATGGCGCCCAGTGCCCCACGGATGGTAGTTCGGAGGAGGAGGGGAGGAGGGGTGGGAGGAGGAGGAGGCAAAGTAGGCCTGAAAGACCTGGGACCGAGGTAGGCGCCCGCAATCCTCGGCGTCGGCGAGTAATGACAGCCGCAGGGTCAGACTCGGTCCCAGCCTCCACCAAGTTTTAACACAAGGTGCCGTCAGCGATATATAGTGTGGCCCTGCCCGGCAGCACTCGTCCACGTGTCCGTGTCAGGTGGACCTTGTCCAGAAACGGCGTTGGGTCAGGGCGACGGATGATATGCTGCACAAGTGCTGGTGCGGGGCATGGGACAGGCACATTGGGAAAAGTAGTGGCTCGGGGACAATACCGAGGGGCGGCCGCCGCATGAGGTGCGAAAGGCTCGGTTCTCTACAGCCTATAGTGGCAGCATAACAGGCTAAGCAATCTGGAGATGTGGACATAAGGGCTGGGCGTGAGGGTGTGGGTTGCAATATATTTACGTTTCTGCCTCCAGCGTCTGTGGTATGGAGAGCTGGAACGATGGTGGATGCGTGTGGAGGATCGTGGAGGCGAAGATGGGGTTTTTGTGCCAGGGTCCTGGGCAGGGGGTGACTATCAGCTGACACAGGGGAAGGAGCAGTGGTGTGCACGCGGAGGTGAATGGGCTTGGTTGCACTGAGTGGGGTGTGAGCATTCATATGCCGCGCATACTGGTGGTAGTTAACCACAGTCCGTCGGTCATCCGGTGTTTCCTTAAAAGAACCTCCAGACTTCTGAAAATCTAGCCTCGCCGCGGGAGCCCTCGCCACGGGAGCTCACTACGTGACACATTGGCGCTGATGCACCAGCTTGGCCCTGCCTTCCGTCTGGAACCACCACTGCCCTTCCAACGGGTTCGTGCGAGGACTAGCTCCATCTCAGAAGCACTGGGTTACCCGGGCCTATCAACCCAGGCTTGGGTTGTCCCTCATCATCCTTCGATTCTTCAGTCTGCTCCCCCTCGGACTTCCTGCCCTGACAACACACACCACTGTCTGACAAAGTGTCTCCTCATCGTCGGACCAACCTCTTTACACACTTCCTTCACTAAGTCAACAATTTCATCATCACCCACAGACTGCGGACACGGTGGAAACACCGGGGGCATCGGGAAAAGAGCTCAGCAGCAACCGGACAAGGAGGTTTGTGACTCTGGGAAGGGTCCAGAAAACGTTTCAGAGTTATGCCGGTTCAAATGCCCAAATTTCCTGGGAGGGGGCAGACTGGGGGGAAGGAGGCTAAGGTGGGGGAGAAGGAGGGTTCTGATTTCGGTGACATGGGTGGTGCTTGGAAGACTGACGGGTGGACAAATGGCTAGAAGCATTGATCGCATCACACGACATCAGCACATTGTTAGCACGGTCTTGCCTCACACAGTGCTCTACCACGAGTCCTAGTAACTTGAGACAGAACGGCCTAGGGAGGTAGGCTCGCGGCGTCCCCTGCTCCCTCCATCACCCCTCCGCGAGGACCACGGGCCCTGACCCCTGACAGTAGTGGACGTCCACGCCCTCATCTACCTACCCGTTGTTTTTTGTGTTAGTTTTGTGTTTTTGTTTTTTAAACAAATCTATCTGCTCCTATTTGTCTAGGATAGTTCTAACCTACCTGGACAGGCCCAACAGGAGAGTTGCGGGGCCTGATTGACGTTTGAGTTTTGAAAAAAAAAACGAAAGGAAAAGAAGACTGGTACTAATTCAATCACCAAACCCCTAATAAATTGTCCCACTTAGGTGTTTGAGATGGATATGTGTGTCACTAAGAGCTAAATATAACGTTCGCAAGTCTTCCTGCAAATTCGTCACAATATGGTACTAGCTGCACTACTAGTGCCAGCAAGGCCAGCCACAAGCAAACAAACAAAAAATAAAATATAACGCTATTCTAGCCCTAACAAGGGCTGTTGGGTTCTTGTAGACTCAGTCCTGCCTCAGTAAGCTAATATAACAGCCTAACGCTATCCCTGCAGCAGCAGCAGTTCTCTCCCTAACGGCATCCAGACAGAGAATGATGCGAGCAGCGCGGGCAGGGGCTAGTCTATTCCAGGGTCACCTGATCAGGCCAGCCAACCACTGCTGTACCACGTCATGCTGGGTGGAGTGCAGAGTCTCCTGGCTTGTGATTGGCTCTGTTTCTGGCCGCCAAAAATCAAAACGGCCGGAGATGCCATTTTCTCGATCTGGCAAAGTATTCGTCCGAGCAACGAGCAGTTACGAGTACACTAATGCTCGAACGACGAGTGTGTTCGCTCATCTCTAATTAGGATTAAAACCAAACCAGTATATCTATTCCAGAAGGAACAAACACCCAACTGTAGACAGCACTGTTTCGACCTGATTGGGTCTCCTCACTACAGCATAGGGAACTGGTTTGGGTGAATGAGAGGTTTGTGACTAGGGACAGAAAGTAAGAGTTATCCTTACGGAGACTGCCAATTAAGACCACTGTGTAGGCATGTGGAGTCGTATTGCCATGGATGCTCCACTAGGGGTATTATATCCTGTCAGCTCACTGTAATATATAGCCTGCTAGCCCCCTGTAGTATACAGCCAGCCCCCTGTAGTATATAGCCTGCCAGCCCCTGTAGTATATAGTCTGCCAGCTGCTGTAGTATATAGCCAGCCCCCTGTAGTATATAGCCTGCCAGCCCCATAGTATATGGCCTGCAGCCCCTGCCCCCAATATAATGCCTGTAGGAAAAAAAAACAGTGTACTCACCTTCCGAGGCCCCCACGGCAGGACTTCTTCTATACAGCGATGCTCCGGCATCAGCTCCATGTCCTGGGCAGTCCGCCGCAGGCACGCTGACATAACAATCCCTGCAACGGACATCACTGTATAGAAGAGGACCTGTAGGGGGGTTGTTGGAAGGTGAGTACACTGTTTGCTTTTTTTCTTGACTCGAGTATAAGCCGAGGTAAGGTTTTTCAGCACATTTGTTGTGCTCAAAAACTTGGCTTATACTCAAGTATATATGGTAATTAATACTGAGGAAGCTGCTACTAAAGCAAATAAAATTATGGGATGTATCAAGAGAGGAATAGATTCTCATAGTAAGGACATAGTTTTGCCCTTATACAAATCAAATGGGGGAACTAGAATACATTTGACATAATTGACATTTGACAAAATTCTGGTTATTCAGTTTAGAAAAAAGATGCCTGAGGGTTGACCTCATTATAATGTACAATTACCTACCTGGGCAGTACAAGGATCTCTCCAAATATCTTTTTATACCTATGCCTGTGACCAAGATGAGGGGGCATCCTCTACGCATAAAGCAGAGGCGGTTCTACCATCACCTAAGACAGGGATTCTTTACTGCATGAGCAGTGAGACTATGGAACTCTATACTACAGGATGTTATGGCAAACTCCATGCACATGTTCAAGAGAGTTTTTGATGCCTTTCTGTGGAGTAAAAATATCATGTGATATGGGGAAAAACACATTTGTTTAATACTTATGACTTGCGTCCTTTTACAGCCTTATATACTATTATATACTACGATAAGATATTGCTATATGATGCTGGAACATAAAGAATGAATACTGGTCCTTTAAGTACCGTACATACTCTACTATGAGGCGACCCAAGTATAAGCCTAATTTTACCACCAAAACTGGGAAAAACTATTGGCTCGAGCATAAGCCGAGGGTGGGAACATGCATTGCTCACAGACCCCCCCCCCCCAGTATATAGCCAGCAAGCCCCCAGTAGTATATAGTCAGCCAGCTCCCAGTAGTATACAGCCAACCCCTGTAGTATACAGCCAGCCAGCCCCATGTAGTATTAAGCCATCAAGCCCCCAGTAGTATACAGCCACCCTCAAGTAGTATACAGCTAGCCAGCCCCATGTAGTATACAGCCAGCAAGCCCCCAGTAGTATAGAGCCAGCCAGCCCCCAGTAGTATACAGCCAACCAGCCCCCAGTAGTATACAGCCATCCCCTAGTAGTATACAGCCAGCCAACCCCTAGCAGTATACAGCCAGCCCCTAGTAGTATACAGCCACCAGCCCCTATGTAGTATACAGCCAACCAGCCTCCAGTAGTATACAACCAGCTTGCCCCCAGTAGTATACAGCCAGCCAGCCTCCAGTAGTATACAGCCCGCCAGCCCCCAGTAGTATACAGCCAGTCCCCATGTAGTATACAGCAAGCCAGCCCCCAGCAGTATACAGCCTGCCAGCCCCTAGTAATATACAGCCAGACAGCCAGACAGCCTGCCCCCAGTAGTATACATCCTGCCCCCCCCAGCGCTTAAAAAAATAATAAACTTATATACTCACCCTGCAATGTCACCGCGTCCTGTCTTCTTTCTTCCCCGCGCTCTTCTTCTTTCTTTTGTCATGGATGCGGCCATGTTTTCTTCTAGCAGGCGCATCTTATGCAGCCCGCTGCTGACATCATAGTATGCGTCTGCTGGAAGAAAACATGGCCACGTCCATGACAGAAGAAAGAAGAAGAGCCGTGGGGAAGAAAGAAGACGGGGCGCGCCAACATTTGGGAGCAGCTTGGAGCATCAGGCCACCGGAGGGTGAGTATATAAGTTTATTTTTTTTTAAGTGCTCGTAATAGACAGCAATTGCTGTGTGATGTTGGAACTGCAAATAGAACAAACACTGGTCCTTTAAAGTATTGCTTTATGATGCTGGAAATGCAAAAAAAGCAAAGATAACAAATTACTCTGTTATAGTGTTACTTTTTTAAAGTTGTGCAAAAAACCTAAAAAAATGTCAAAGCATCAAATGGTCAGTTCAAATACTTGGATGGATACCACAAAGAGAACAATGACTTAAGAGTCTCGCCTGTGGTCAGTAAGCCCCAACTTATTTCAAATGGTGTGTGGGCTTACAAATCCATCAGCAGGGGCGTACCAATCGCGGTCACAGGGGTTGCGACTGAGAGCAGGCCCAATGCCAGTGTCAGGATCAGTGGATCCTCTGAACCACCGCGGGAGATGGAACTAGCCAACACCTGGGACCAGAGCCCAAGCGGCACCTGGTTTTCACCAGAGCCCGCCGCAAAGCGGGTTGGACTTGCTAGGGCAGGATACCACTAGGTCGTTCCACAGGTGCGACCAGCCCGCGGTGGCAGCCGAGGTCGAGGTACCTTAGCGGATGACAGTCTCGTAGTCAGGTCCAGGCAGGGTCAGGGCAGGCGGCAGAGATGCAATGTCAAGTCCAAGTCCTAGGTCAGCAACGAGAGGTCCAGGCAGGTGGGAGCGGGAACACAGGCACAACACGGAGGAACTCGGGTAACACAGGACACAGGAGCGGGAACACACAGGAATACACAGGAATGCAGGAATACACAGGAACGCAGGAATACACAGGAATGCAGGAATACACAGGAACGCAGGAATACACAGGAACGCAGGAATAATCGCTTGGAAGCTTTCTCTAAGGCTTTGAGGCACAAAGATCTGGCAAGGGTTACAGGAAGAGGCAGGCTTATGAAGAATTTGGCAAAATGGCCAGCGCCAATTAATGGCGCGCTGGCCCTTTAAATTTGGAGAAGGGGATGCGCGCACACAGTGGAGGGGAGCGAGCCAGGAGCCGGGACGAGTGAGATGCGCTGGCGGTGCACTGGCGGGGGCAGGGCGGCACGGTTGAGCCCGCGACCCGCGATGTGGGTCGCGGGACCACCCGTGACAGTACCCCCCCTTCGGCCTCCCCCTCCTCCTAGGCTGGAGGAACCTCTGCAGAAGATTACAATACAATATGCTGTCCTCTGGCTCCCACGACCTTTCTTCAGGCCCGAACCCCCTCCAGTCAACCAAGAAGAACCGCTTCCCCCTCACCGTCTTCATGTCCAAGATCTCTTTTACCTCATAGGCGTTGGTAGAGTCCGCCACTGGAGTAGGAGGAGGATCTTGCTGGGAGAAGCGATTCAAGATGACAGGCTTGAGCAGGGAGACCGTAGACGATCAAACAGCTCCGTGATCAGCGGCAGAGGATAGCGATTACACAGGAACGCAGGAATACACAGGAACGCAGGAATACACAGGAACGCAGGAATAATCGCTTGGAAGCTTTCTCTAAGGCTTTGAGACACAAAGATCCGGCAACGGTTACAGGAAGAGGCAGGCTTATGAAGAATTGGGCAATATGGCTAGCGCCAATTAATGGCGCGCTGGCCCTTTAAATTTGGAGAAGGTGGCGCGCGCGCGCGCCCTAGCAGACGGGTTCGCGCGCGCAGTGGAGGGGAGCGAGCCAGGAGCCGGGAAGGGTGAGATGCGCTGGCGGCGCGCTGGCGGGGGCAGGGCGGCACGGTTGAGCCCGCGACCTGTCATGTGGGTCGCGGGGCCACCCGTAACAGCCAGTCAGAGGCCGGCACCTGACCCCTGCGTAGACGATCAAACAGCTCCGTGATCAGCGGCAGAGGATAGCGATTACACAGGAACGCAGGAATACACAGGAACGCAGGAATACACAGGAACGCAGGAATAATCGCTTGGAAGCTTTCTCTAAGGCTTTGAGACACAAAGATCCGGCAACGGTTACAGGAAGAGGCAGGCTTATGAAGAATTGGGCAATATGGCCAGCGCCAATTAATGGCGCGCTGGCCCTTTAAATTTGGAGAAGGTGGCGCAAGCGCGCGCCCTAGCAGTCGGGTTCGCGCGCGCAGTGGAGGGGAGCAAGCCAGGAGCCGGGACGGGTGAGATGCGCTGGCGGCGCGCTGGCGGGGGCAGGGCGGCACGGTTGAGCCCGCGACCTGTCATGTGGGTCGCGGGGCCACCCGTAACAGCCAGTCAGAGGCCGGCACCTGACCCCTGGCGGGGCCACCCGTAACAGCCAGTCAGAGGCCGGCACCTGACCCCTGACCCACAGCAGGCAAATGTTTTAAATTGTGACAGTCGCAGGCCTTTCCGTTACAGCGGGCAAATGTTTTAAATTGTGACAGTCGCAGGCCTTTCCGTTACAGCGCACGGACTGTTCTGCATCTGGTCCAGGCACTGGATTAGGGAGGCCCCGAGCTGTCCCAATTAAAAATAATAACGGGTCCCCGATCCGCCCACTGTCCCACCCACCTCATCCACCATCCCCACCCACCTCATCCACCATCCCCACCCACCTCAACCACCGTCCCCACCCACCTCATCGATCATTTACGCCGATTCAGGCTTAATGACGAGTCTATGACCCGGCACCTGACCTTGCAGACCTCATCAGCCGTAGCCTGCCCTGGATCTCAGGATGAGAGAAGGCGCGAAGAGAAGCGGAAAAACGTAAGAATTTCATTTTTTATTTTGTTTAAATATAATGGGCCCTGTTTCTATTTGGGGGGGCAAACAATTATGGCCCCATATAAAATATACAGTACTTCCCCCCTCCCATGACACCTCCCCACTCCCCCTTATTAGCCACATAGAATTAATGAAAGTGCATTAAAAATAATAAAAATCATACTCACCTGTAGGCAGCTGCTCCCTCGAAGCGTGGCTTCGGTCCTCACAATGACACAGGCGGCGTGACGTCATGACGCCTGTGTCACTGCTTAGAACGGAGCAACGCAGGAGCCAGAAAGGCGCTGTGTCACGCCGCACATAAATCGTGCCTGTGTCTTAAAGTGACAGACGCGATTTATTTAGCTGGTGGCCGATTCGAGCGTTAACGGGCGCCCGAATCGCCCACTTCAGAGCGGTGAATTTAACCGCCCTTTACAGCGATCCGCATTCTGCCGCCTGAGGCAAGATTTTCATCTCGCCTCATGGTAGATGCAGCCCTGGGGCTACCGATCTTTATACTGGGGACTATGGCCCCATATAAAATATACAGTACTTCCCCCCTCCCACGATAGCATGACACCTCCCCACTCCCCCTTATTAGCCACATAGAATTAATGAAAGTGCATTAAAAATAATAAAAATCATACTCACCTGTAGGCAGCTGCTCCCTCGAAGCGCGGCTTCGGTCCTCACAATGACACAGGCGGCGTGACGTCATGACGCCTGTGTCACTGCTTAGAACGGAGCAACGCAGGAGCCGGAAAGGCGCTGTGTCACGCCGCATATAAATCGTGCCTGTGTCTTAAAGAGACAGACGCGATTTATTTAGCTGGTGGCCGATTCGGGCGTTAACGGGCGCCCGAATCGCCCACTTCAGAGCGGTGAATTTCAGGGATCCGCATTTTCATCTCGTCTCATGGTAGATGCAGCCCTGGGGCTACCGATCTTTATACTGGGGACATAAATTCTTTGAACGCGGGGCACGGGATAGGACAGCATAGCATGAAATCTGCCATATGGCAAGCGTAACAACGCGTAAGAATTTCACTCCCCTCACTGGCCCTGACTGTCCATTTCCTCCTACTCAATCCTCAAAACTCCTTCTTGCTTCTGCCCCATACACGCTGAAAAGGAAGGACCTGAACATGGACTGAACTCTTGTGTCTCGCCAACATATCCTCTCTTCCTCCTCATCCTCTCCACCTCCACCTCCGCGATATGAGCTGAGAAACAGACCATAAGGGTGCTTGGCTATTCAACAGGCGAATCTTATTACCCGTCTCTTGTGACGAGCGCAAAGCTTCAGACTTCATGCTGATCAGAGAGTTTTTCAACAGGCCAAAGCAGCGATGGTTGAGGCTGATGATGGCGGCATCGCACTGACAATATGGTGACCCTCAAAGTAAGCAGCACCTGACAGGACTATCAGACATCCAGTCCACTCCTATTGTGACTGAGGAAGCTGAATGACCTGACTACCAGTTCTGGTGGAAGTTGACATCTGGCAGTCTACAACGCTCTGCGCTGCTGGTAAAACTCTGGATAACATGGTTAATGTTGGTTGAATCACCTCGTGGGCACGTCGCACAAAAGTCGGTGAGCGGGAAGTGGAGGCTGGCGCGCGTGCCCTGAGAGTGGCAGCATCTGGCTGGACTTCCTGAAAGGCGCACAGATGCCGGCGCACCTCGTGAGCAAATACTGCCAGCTTGGCCCCGTATGTCTTGAGGAGGAGGGGAAACGCTTGAACTAACAGATTTAACACATGGCCAGGCATGGCACATGGTCAGTCTCCGAGTGATAGCCGCCACCAGGTTACGCGCCGTGCACACACAACCATGCCTGGCTTCAGGTTCAGCGGTGCCAGCACAGATCAGTATGCGCCGTGCTGCCCTGCTAATAGTTTCTGGGAGGTGTGCCTTTTATCGCCTAGGCTCAGCAGGTGCGCATCGCCATGCTGTCGAGTAGCGACGGCACTGCTGCTGTGCCTGAGCTAGCGAATGATGGCCGCCAGGCCCCACGGATGGTAGTTCGGAGGAGGAGGTGGAGGAGGGGTGGGAGGAGGAGGGAGGCCCATAGTAGGCCTGAAAGACCTGACCGAGGTAGCCCAGCAATCCTCGGCGTCGGCAGTAATGACAAGCCGCAGGGTCAGAATCGGTCCCGAGCCTCCACCAAGTTACCCCAATGTGCCGTCAGCGATTATAGTGTGGCCCTGCCCGGCAGCACTCGTCCAGTGTCTGGTAGGTGGACTTGTCAGAAACGGCGTTGGTCAGGGCACGGATGATATTGCTGACACGTGCTGCGTGCAGGGATGGAGGACGGCACATTTGGGAAAAGCAGTGCGGCTGGGGACAATACCGAGGGGCGGCCGCCGCCATGAGGTTTGCGAAAGGCCTCGGTCTCCTACTAGCATATAGTGGCAGAATTCCAGGCTAAGCAATCTGGAGAGTGGACATGAAGGGCCTTGGGCGTGAGGGTGGTTGCCAATAGATTTCAGTTTCTGCCTCCAGCGTCTGGGGATATGCGAGAGCTGAACGATGGTGGAGATGTGCGAGGATCGTGGAGGACGAAGAGTGGGTTTTTTTGTGCCAGGGTCCTGGGAAGGGGGCCTGAATCAGTGACACAGGGGAAGTGAGCAGTGGTGTGCAGGCGGAGGTGAAGGGGCTGGTGCCACTGAGGGGGTGTTTAGCATTCATAGGCCTGCGCATAATGGGGTAGTAACACAGTCCGCGAGTCATCGGTGTTCCTAAAGACCTCCAGACTTCTGCAAAATCTAGCCCTCGCCGCGGGAGCCCTCGCCACGGGAGTTCACTACGTGACACATTGGCGCTGATTGCACCAGCTCTTTTTTGGGGGGGGCCCTGCCTCTCCGTCTGGAACCACACTGCTATTTTCAGAACGTGTCTCGTCGAGGACTCGAATCCATTCGAAAGGCACTTGTGTTAACCCGACTCCTATCAACCAGGCTTGGGTCTGTGGTCACCTCATCATCCTTAGATTCCTACAGTCTGCTCCCCCTCGGACTTCACTGCCCTGACAACAACTTCACACGTCTGACAACGTGTCTCCTCATCGGTCGCCGACAACCTTCTTTACACACTTATTCCACTAAGTCAACAATTTCATCATCACCCACAGACTGCGACCGGTGGAAAACCTGGGCATCGGAGAAAGAGCTCAGCAGCAACCGGACACGAGGGGTTGTGACTTGGGAAGGGTCCAGAAACAGTTCCTCAGAGTATGCCGGTTCAAATGCCCAATGTTCATGGAGGGGGCAGACTGGGGGGAAGGAGGGCTAAGGTGGAGGAGAGGAGGAGTGCTGATTTCGGGGACATGGGTGGCTGCTTGGAAGACTGAATGGTGGACAAAATGGCTAGAAGCATTGTCCGCAATCAAAGACATCACCTGTTCGCAATGTCTGGCCTCACCAGTGCTCTACCACGAGTCCTAGTAACTGAGACATGAACCCTAGGGAGTGTAGCTCCTGCGGCGTCCCCTGCTCCTCGATCACCCCTCCGCGAGGACCACGGCCTCTGACCCCTGACAGTAGTTGGACGTCCACGCCCTCATCTATACCCTGTTTTTTGTGTTTGTTTGTGTTTTTTGTTTTTTTAACAAAATCTGCCCTTTTGCTCTAGGATAGTTTCTAACCTACACTGACAGCCCAACAGGATTGCCGTGCCTGATGACGTTTAGTTTGAAAAAAAAAAAAAGAAAAGAAAAGAAGGACGAGACTGTGTCTAATTCAATCCAAACCCCTAATAAATCGTCCCACTTAGGTTTGTTTGAGATGGCTATGTGTGTCCACAAGAGTTAAACAGAACGTTCGCAAGTCTCCCTGCAAATCATGTGCACAATATGGTACTAGACCTGCACACAAGTGCAGCAAGGCCAGCCACAGCAAACAAACAAAAATAAAATATAACGCTATTCTAGCCCTAACAAGGGCGTTGGGTCTTGTAGACTCAGTCCTGACTCAGTAAGAGAATTTAACCGCCTAACGCTATCCCGCGCAGCAGCATTCTCTCCCTAACGGCATCCAGACAGAGAATGAATGCGAGACGCGGGCAGGGGCTAGTCTATTCCCGGGTCACCTGATCAGGCCAGCCAACACTGCCATGTACCACGTATGCGGGTGGAGTTCAGAGGTCTCCTGGCTTGTGATGGCTCTGTTCTGGCCGCCAAAAATCAACACGGCCGGAGATGCCATTTTCTCGATTGGCAAAGTATTCGTCCGAGCAGCAACGAGCAGTTACGAGTACACTAATGCTTACGAACGACGAGTGGTGTTCGCACTCTCTCTAATTAGGGATTAAAACCAAACAGTGATCTATCCAGAAGGAAACAAACACCCAACTGTAGACAGCACTGTTCGACCTGATTGGGTCTCCTCACTCAGCCCATAGGGAACTGGTTTGGGTGAATGAGAGGTTTGTGACTAGGGACGAAGTAAGAGATCCTACGGAAGACTTGCCAATTAAGGACCCACTTGTAGGCATGTGGAGTAGTATTGCCATGGATGCTCCACTAGGGGTATTAATCCTGTCAGCTCACTGATAATATATAGACGGCTAGCCCCCTGTAGGATACAGCCAGCCCCCTGAGTATATAGCTGCCAGCCCCTGATGTATATAGTCTGCCAGCTGCGTAGTATTCTAGCCAGCCCCCTGTAGTATATAGCCTGCCAGCCCCATAGATATGTCCTGCAGCCCTGCCCCCAATTATAATGCCTGTAGGAAAAAAAAAACAGTGTACTCACCTCCGAGGCCCCCCCAAGGCAGGACTTCTTATAACAGCGATGCTCCGGCCCTTCAGCTCATGTCCTGGGCAGTCCGCCGCAGGCCACGCATGACATCACAATCCCTGCGACGGACATCATGTATAGAAGAGGACCTGTAGGGGGTTGGTTGGAAGGTGAGTACACTGTTTGCTTTTTTCTGACGCGAGTATAGCAGAGAGGTTTTTTCAGCACATTTGTTGGGACTCAAAAACTTGGATTTACTCAAGTATATATGGTAATTACTACTGAGGAAGCTGCTACTAAAGCAAATAAAATTATGGGAGTGTACAAGAGAGGAATAGATTCTCATGTAAGGACATAGTTTTGCCCTATACAAATCAAATGGGGAACTAGAATACATTTGACATAATTGACACTTGACACAATTATGGTTTTCAGTTTGAAAAAAGATGCCTGAGGGTTGACCTCTTAATGTACAAACCTAACATGGGCAGTACAAGGATCTCTCCAAAGATCTTTTTTTATAAACTATGCCATGTGACCAGATGAGGGGGCGGGCCATCCTCTACGCATTAAAGCAGAGGCGGTTTCTCTTATACCATCCCCCCCCCCCCCCCAAAAAAAAACCTTTTAAAAAAGACAGGGATTCTTACTGACATGAGCAGTGAGACTATGGAACTCTATACTACAGGATGTTATGGCAAACTCATGCAAGTTCAAGAGCGTTTTGTGCTTTTTGGAGTAAGTAAAAATATAACTATGTGATAGGGGGAAAACACATTTGTTAATACTTATAGGGACTTGCGTACTTTTACAGCCTATAACTATTATATAATACGATCAAGATATGCTTATGATGCTGGAACATAAAGAATGAATACTGGTTTCCTTTAAGTAACGTACATACTATAAATGAGGCGACCCAAGTATAAGCCAAGACCCTAATTTTACCACCAAAACTGGGAAAAAACTATTGGCTCGGGCAATAAAGCCGAGGGTGGAACATGGCATTGCTCACAGCACCCCCCACCAACAGTATATAGCCAGCAAGCCCCCATTAGTATATAGTCAGACAGCTTCAGTAGTATACAGCCAACCCCTTGTAGTATAAAGCCAGCAAGCACCCATGTAGTATTAAGCCATCAACCCCCAGTAGTATACAGCAACATCAAAGTAGTATACAGCTAGCCATCGTCCTGTAGTATAAAGGCCAGCAAGCAACCAGTAATATACACAAGCAGCCCACCAGTAGTATACAGCCAAACCAGCCCCCAGTAGTATACAGCCATCCCAGTAGTATACAGCAGCCAACCCCTAGCAGTATACCGCCAGCCCCTGTAGTATACAGCACCAGCCCCCTATGTAGTATACAGCCAACCAGCCTCCAGTAGTATACAACCAGCTGCCCCCCAGCCCCCAGTAGTATACAGCCAGCCAGCCTCCAGTAGTATACAAGACACGCCAGGCCCCCAGTAGTATCAAGCCAAGTCCCCAGTAGTATACAGCAAGCCAGCCACCAGCAGTATACAGCCTGCAAGCCCCTGAATACACCAGACAGACAGCCAGCATGCCCCAGTGTATAAATCGTGGTCCCCCCCCCCCCCCCCCCCCCCAAGCCCTTAAAAGAAAGTATAAACTTATATACTCACACTGCAAGGTCACCGCGTCCGTCTTCTTGCTTCCCCCCGCTCTTCTTCTTTTTTTGTCATGGATGCGGGCCATGTTTTCTTCTAGCAGGCGCATCTTATGCAGCACGTGCTGACATCATAGTATGCGTCTGCTGAGACAACATGGCCGCGTCCATGACCAGAAGAAAGAAGAAGGGAGCCCGTGGGGAAGAAAGAAAGACGGGGCGTCGCGCCAACATTTGGGAGCAGCTTGGAGCATCAGGCCACAGGAGGGTGAGTATATAAGTTTATGTTTTTAAGTGCTCGTAATAGAAGCATTGCTGTGGATGGTTGGAAACTGCAAATAGAACAAACAATGAGTCCTTTAAAGTATGCTTTATGATGCTGGAAATGCAACAAACGCCAAAGATAAACAAATGACTCTGTTATAGGTATTTTTAAAGTTGTGCAAAAAACCTAAAAAATGTCAAAAGCCTCAAATGGTTCAGTTCAAAATACTGGATGGATCCACAAAGAGGGAGAAAATGACGTAAGAGCTCGCATGTGGTCAGTAAAGCCCCAACTGATTTCAAATGGGGTGGGCTTACCCCAATCATCACAGGGGCGTGTACCAAATCGCGGTCCAGGGGTTGCCGACCTGAGAGCAGGCCCAATGCAAGGTCAGGATCAGTGGAATCCTCTGAACCACCGCGGGAGAGGAACTAGCCAACACCTGGGGTACCAAGAAGCCAAGCGGCACCTGTTTTCACCAGAGCCCGCCGCAGAAGCGAGGTTGGACTTTGCTACGTCAGGATACCACTAGGTGTTCCACAGGTGCGACCAGCCCGCGATGGTGGCAGCAGAGGTCGAGGTCGGTACCTTAGCGGATGACAGGTCTCGTAGTCAGGTCCAGGCGGGTCAGGGCAGCGCGGCAGAGATGCGGCAGAGATGCAATGTCAAGTCAAGTCCGGGTCAGCAACGAGAAGGATCCAGGCAGGTGGGGAGCGGGGGGACACAGGCACACGAACAAAGCAACACGGAGGAACGAGGGGTGGTGGAACACAGGACACAGGAGCGGGAACACACAGGAATACACAGGAATGCAGAGGGACAGACACAGGAACGCAGGAATCCACAGGAATGCAGGAATGCAGGAATACACAGGAAGAGGAATACACAGGAACGCAGGAATAATCGCTTGGAAGCTTTCTCTAAAGGCTTTGAGGCACAAAGTTCTGGCAGGGATTAAGGAAGAGGCAGGCTTGAAGAATTTGGAACATGGCCAGCAGCCACAGCAGGAAACATCAGAGACACGGGAGAGAGGTAGGGGTGGAAAGTGGATGTCTTCCATATATAACAAAGAGGGTGACTGACCAGCAGACTCCGAAATACAGGGAGTATATGATGAAAACTCCTGCCCCAAGGTAGCAAGGGACCCAGTTGTCCTGAAGGGCAGAGACAACGTGACGCAGGTAACAGCCCAACGTCTGGTAAACTCTTTCAACTGTCATAGACTGAGGATGTCCACAGAAGCGAGAAGTCCGTTTTATCTTCAGTTGATTACACAGGGTCGCCAGAAGCGGGAGAACAAATGGACACCAATCGGTCCGCGGACGAGTGCAGCGGAAGTCCCAAGTGCGAAAGATAGGGTGAGAACTGGCTGGCAAGGTGTGGAGCAGAAGGCAGGCCTGTGGCTGAGAACAAAATGAGCAATGTTGGAAAAAGGCGCGTTAGTTACCACCCAGAAACGTGGTTCTATTGCCAGATGATGGTGGCCAGATCTGATAAAAAGTCCATAGCCACGTGAGACCACGGGCAGGTAGGCACGGGTAACGCAACAGAAGACCAGCGGCGTTTTTGTCGTGAGGGGCTTATTGCGAGCCACAAGAGGTACAGGGGAACCGAACACAAAAACCCGAAAACCTTGACCAATCAGACCACCAATAGAATCAGAAATTAGGGCCACAGAGCGCTGCCCACCCCAGGGTGCCCAGCACACGAGAAGAATTTTCCCCAGGTGAGGATTCCTCTTTCGAAGTCCTGGTCGCCACACAGAAGTTTGCCGGGAGGTAATTGACGGAGGGTTCCACCAGCGCTGCCAGTACAAGTCATCTCAGGAGGAAGGAAACAATGTATCTCGGGCACAGTCCGACCCCATAACATCCGAAGCAGGGACAACGGGCGTCAGCTTGTGGATGTTTTTTTCTCGGCAGGGACGAAAATGGATGGACAGTCAAAAAGGGGAGAGGAAAGAAGAGAGACCACCGGGCGGGCTTGACGAGGGGTCCACCGTGAGCCGACTGTGAGGTATTGGAGTTCTGTGGTCAGTGTAGTGATGACTGGAAATATGGCTCCCTCCAACAAATGGGACGCCACTCCTCCAAGGCAAGCTTGATGGCCAGAACAGAAGCTCACGATTCCTCTAGCGGGGGAGAAAATGTTGGAGAAGAAGCGCCAGGATATAGAGTTCGGCCCCTAGGCCCCTTCTGAGTAAGGACCACTCACAGTCCTATGGAGGAGGCATCAAACCCACAAAAAAAATGGCCTTCTCGGTATCTGGTCTGGTAAGAGACGGGAATGCATCATTAAAAAAAAAAAGCAGGACTTTAGTATCGTGAAGGCCTCGTCAGCCGCTGGGGCAGGCACTGAGAATATTGACAAACTTTCTCGTTACACCACCATAAGAGCTACCAGAGTCGAGAAGTGAGGAATGAATCGTCTATAATAATTTGCGAAGCCAGGAATCTGTTGAATAGCCGCAGTCCCACTGGGCGTGGCCAACTGAAGAACGCAGATAACTTGTCAGGATCCTATGCAAGCCTTATCGGAAATAAGGTAGCTGAGGAATGGAAGCTTTTTGATGTGAAACAGCACTTCTCCAGTTGGAGTAGAGATGGTTGGGCCCCTGAGGCGGTGAGCACTGCCGTACATGGGAATGGTGGGACACTCGAGGTCAGCAGATAATACACAAGGATGTATACAGGTAAACAAAACACCAGCGGTTACAATAAGCTCCATGAAATATCATGGACAAAACTCTTGGGAAAACGGCTTGGCACATTACAGAGTCCGAAAGGCCCATAACTAAATATTCAAAATGCCCATCACGGGTGTTAAAGGCGGGTCTTCCACTCGTCGCCCCTCCTTGAGTGCGGATAAGATGTGTAGGCCCCACGAAGAGCCAGCTTGGTAAAGGACCTCGCACCCCCTAGACGATAAACAGTCCGGATCAGAGGCAGAGGATTAGCGATTACACAGGAACGCAGGAATACACAGGAAACGCAGGAATACAACGGACGCAGAGGAATACGCTTGGAAGCTTTCTCTAAGGCTTCTTTGAGACACAAAGATCCGGCAACGCGGAAAAAAAACCAAGTGGGAAAAAAGAGGCAGGCTTATGAGAATTGGCCAATATGGCAGCGCCAATAATGGCGGCTGAGCCCTTTAAATTTGGAGAAGGTGGAGCATAAGAGCGCGCCATAGCAGTCGGTCGCGCGCGCAGTGGAGGGGCAGCAAGCAGGAGACGGGACGGGTGAAGATGGCTGCGGCGCCCGATGGCGGGGGCAGGGCGGCACAGGTCGCGGGGCCACCGTAACAGCCAGTCAGAGGCCGCACCGAACCCCTGACCAACAGGCAGGCAAAATGTTTAAATTGATGACAGTCGCAGGCCTTTCAGTTACAGCGCACGGGACTGTTCTGCCATCGGTCCAGGCCACTGGATTAGGGATGGCCCCGAGCTGTCCCAAATTAAAAATAATAACGGGTCCCCGATCCGCCCACGTCCCACCCACCTTCATCCACATCCCCACCCCCTCATACAACCATCCCCACCCACTCAACCACCGTCCCCACCCCCCTCATCATCATTTACGACGATTCCGGCTTAATGACGAGTCTAGACCCGGAACTGACCTTGCAGACCTCATCAGCGTAGCTGCCTGGATCTCAGGATGAGAGAAGCGCCGCGAGAGAAGCGCGAAAAAAAAGTAAGAATTTCATTTTTTATTTGTTTAAATATAATGGGCCCTGTTTCTATTTGGGGGGGCATAGGTGAAACTTAGGAAATGGCTATTTGGGGGGATATTACCTATGGGGGTCTTTAATTATGGCTACTGGTGGATGCGGGGGCATTCCTTATGGCTACTTTTGGATGGGGGGACATTAATTAAAGCTACTGGTGGATGGGGGGCATTAATTATTGCTACTGGTGAACGAGGGGACATTAATTAAGGCTACTAGTGGATGGGGGGGACATTAATTATGGCTACTGGTGGACAGGAAGACATTTATTATGACTACTGGTGGACGGGGGAACATTAATTATAGCTACTGGTGGATGGTGTTCATTGTTTTTATGCATAGCGAGGGGGGGGCCTGTTGGGAATTTTGCCCTGGGGCCCAGAGGCATCTAGTTACGCCACTCTCCATCAGGACTAAACAGTGTCCTAAGACTCAACTGATAATGGCAGCTAATATCCTGGTCTCAGTTTTGAAACATGTGGGGTGAGTCCTGCATAGTGAATTGCAATCAATGTCCTGGGTGTTTGGTGCTGCCCAGGATCAACGTTTTCAGCACTGCATCAGCAGCCAATCTTCTCAGTGCATATACAGTAAACACACCTGACGCATTGCCTCACTGGCACTTCTGGCCAGTGATTCATTAGAGGTGATTAACAGCAAATTGTGCCTAAATCATGAATGCCCTATACAGCCATAGTATTTTTGCTAGTATGTACAATTTAACTGCCTGACTACAGGTATTTGTAACTCAGTAGGCTAAGCCCAATCACATTGGGAGGGTGATGAGTGAAGAGGACGGAGGAGGCATTGAGGAGTAGATGATTCCAGCCATGTGCACTGTGCCCTCTTCTTCAGACTGATGGAATGGAGCCAGGTAATGTTTAAGAATACATTTAAAAATTACCTTCCTGATGACAGGTTCCTTTTAAAGAGAGGAAATCATGAATATTATTAAAAAAACTAATAAACTTAAAATATTTGTCTACAACTTCCACCAGGATAGCAAAGAGAAGGGAGGAGATAGTACATTCCTATCTAGTACCATGTGACAGGTCAGGCCCGTTTCTTCCACCAGGTGGGGTGGGCGACTGCAGGGATAGCGGCAGCCCTCTGCCCTCAGCATATAATAAAAAGAAACAAATTCCTCACCTTCCAGGTGCTCCCCATGGCTACTCTTCTTCCATCTTCTTTTGCAGCAGTGCCGGCAAAGCCAGCTCTGCAAGCTCTCCACACTGCGTCATTGCGGTCGTTGCTTAATGACATCATAGTGTGCGCAGGCCAAGCACACTGAGCTGGCTCTGCTGCAAAAGAAGAGGAGCCATGAGGAGCCCCTGGAAGTTTAGTAATGTGTTTATCTTTTTATGCCAATGTGCTTGGGCTACCTGTATACTAGGAAGAGTGTTCTGGGGATACCTGTATACTGTTGGGGGTGGGGGAAGGGTAATATGCTGGCGCTACCTGTATACTGAAGGGGGCTGCTGAGGCCACATATATACTGGGGTGGAATATACTGGGACTACATATCTGTATAGACTCTCCTTTCCACCGCATATTCAATCTCTTGCTCGCTCTTGCTATGAGCATCTCAGAAACGTCTCCAGAATCTTCGCATTTCTTAAAACTGGAACATCTAAAATGCTATTTGTTGTTCTGATTCACTCTCGACTAGACTGCTGTAACTCCCTACTAATCTGTCTTCCACTTACTAACCTCTCACAATCTATTCTTAATGGAGCAGTCAGACTTTGTCTTGCCAGACCAAATGCTACACGGTTGCCTCCAATTTGTTCCAGTTAGTGCACTGGTTACCCAGCCCCTTACAAATACTGTTTAAAATAATAACCCTCATCCACAAAGCAATGCACAATGCTGCACCTCTCTTATCTCAGTCTGTCGCCTCACCCAAGCTCTTCGGACAGTGAATATAGTTCAATCTTTACCTTAATTTGAACTACTCAAGCACGTCTCCAGGATTTCTCCTGAGCTGCAGTAAATATCTGGAATGGAATGACTATCTGATAAACCCAACCTCTAAAATGTCAAACGTGCTTCAAACCCATCTCTTTAGGCAAGTCACACTCACTAACTGCATTAAATGTCAACTCTTTCTTTACTAATCCATCCTATGTCCTTCTCCCGTCGGTTAACCAGCAAACATGCCCTTCCCCGAACTATCAGACAAATATGAAAAGTTTCAAACATGCTCTTAAAGCCCATATCTTTAGGCAAGCATATCACACTCACTAACTGCATGAAATTTCAGCTCTCTATTTACTCTATGTACATGTCCAAGAGAGGCCTGGATGCCTTTCTGGAGAGCAAAAATATCACTAATTATGGGGAAAAAACACTTGTTTAATTCTTAAAGGTTGGACTTGATGGACTTGTGTCTTTTGCCAGCCTTATATACTATGATACTACTAATCCAACCTATTATTATATTATTATTATTATACTGGGGACAGGTGTTGGGGCTACCTAGCTATATACTGGGGATGTGTGCTGGGGCTACCCAGGGCCGATTCTAGTATTTTGCTGCCTGAGGCAAATATTAAAATGCTGCCCCCCCCCCGCTCCCTGTTAAGTAAATGCTGAAAACGTTACTAACATTTAACATCCCCACAGACAGAATCACTGACACTGTGTGACTGACTACAGGTTCTGAGAGTCATTAGTGGCATCTAGTACCTTATAGATGACAATCTCTTCCCCCGGGAGGACTTTATTCCAGGTTCTCCAATCCATGACGTATCGCAGGTGAATTCACGGCCAGATATCTTCAGCTCCATGCAGCATCTCCACCCGGCGTCCCTAAAAATACCATAGTCACTTATGGTATAAAGTCTCCTGGATAACAACACTTTGCTCCTAAATAATATATACCCCTCACAACACAACTGACCTCACACTTCACACATACAAAACATCCCTTCATTATATATATATTTCTACTGGAATTATAGCATGCTAAGCACCAATCAATACCCCCAATTTATTAATACTGACCCCCTAACATATGGTTTAAATGATGCAAAGTTATCTATTGTATCCTATAACTAATATATCCCACCCTGTTATTATGTTACATGATTTTAAATACAGTGCTATACAGACCAATGTGAATATATGGCACCCCCTAATATACAGCCCCCCCCCAGCTTAGTAATATACCGTATCCCATATACAGCCCCCCAGCTTAGTAATATACTGTACCCCATACACAGCCCCCCAGCTTAGAATGATACTGTATCTATATACCCAGCTCCCGCAGCGTAGTAATATAACTGACACACCCAGCGAAATCTGACCCCATATAATAATATATAAGCCCCCACCATGAAAGAAGAATGCTGGCCTCTATAATATATACAGCCCACCAGTAATAAAATTATTCTGGCCCCATATCATATATAGAGACACCCACGCCCCCAGTTAATACCGCACTCTGTGTGCCCATTTTTGAACATATATAACCGCATAGCGCCCCCAATAAAAACCCATATCTGACACCCAATATACAAACATTGATAACACGGAAATCCTCGAACCCCCCCCATATAAAACAATGTCTAGCCCCCTATAAATATCAACAGTACCCCCCCCATTAAAACAATTGTTTCCCCATATATATACAGCACCCCCTCGCCATACACACAGTATACAACAACTTCTGACCCATATATTTATACACCCAAGAAAGGTGTGGCCCACAGGGGATAGAAGGTTTATCAGGGAGTCGTTGTGGCGGCGTGTCCAGGTAGTAAGTCGTAGAGTGGATATTAGCAGACACCCCCCAACAGTGACAAAACAGGAGGCCACATACCAATGACACAGAGCCACCCCCCAGAGAGAACAATGATGGCCATTAGGATATGAACAACCCCCCCAACCCAGAGTAAAAACAATGAGGCCCCATGAAAATATACAAACCCCCCCCCAGTATAAAACAAGTATGGCCCCAAGAAATGATGACAGTACCCCCCCTCCCACGAGAGCAAGACACGCCCACTCCCCCCTTATTAGCACATAGATTAATGAAAGTGGCATTAAAAATAATAAAAATCATAACTCACCTGTAGGCAGCTGCTACCTCGAGATCGGATTCGGTCATCACAATGCACAGCGGCTGCGTGACGTCATGAACCCTGTGTCAGCTGGCTTAGAACGGAAGCAACGCAGAGCCGGCAAGGCGCTTAGTCACGCCGCAATAAATCTTGGTGCCTGGTCTTAAAGAGACAGACGCGCATTTATTTAGCTGGTGGCCGATTCGGGCGTTCACGGCGCCCGACTCGCCCCTTCAGAAGGGGATACGGTGAATTTCAGGGTCCGCATTTTCATCTCGCCTCATGGTAGATGCAGCCCTGGGGCTACCGATCTTTATACTGGGGACATATACATATATACTGGGGGTGGGCAGTGTACACTGGGGATCACAAGAAACATCTAATAGAGGGGGGTATTTTATATATCTAATAAAGGGAGCATAGTATATAATATAAGGAGCACAGTATATAGCTAATAGCAGGGGCACAGTATATATTGCTAATAGAGGGGGCACATTATGTATAGCTAATAGAAGGGGTGCAGTATATATAGCTAATACAGGTTGACAGTGTATATATAATACAGGCAGTCCCTGGCTTACGTACAAGATAGGTTCTGCAGGTTTTTGCTTAAGTTGAATTTGTATGTAAGTCGGAACTGTATATTTTATAATTGTCAACTCATTCAAATTTTTTTTGGTCTCTGTGACAACTGGATTTTAAAAATGTTGGGATATCATAAGAACCAGGATTAACAGTAAAGTTTCATTGCAGACACCTTTGGTAACTGTTACAGCTGATCATTGTAGTCTATGGCTAATGTACAGTAAATTACTAACAGCCATACTTAAGAAACTAAAAGAAGATAGGATTCTGCCAGAATGGGCACAGAACGGCATGTAAGTGTACTTGGTTTACCATTCTTGATCATGGTGGTAGATTTCCTTTACTCTTCTACATGTGTACATTTGGCTAATATGAAGCAGCCCTTAATCATCAAGCCACGCACAATAACTTCAGGCAGGAGAACTGACTAACCAAGGTAAGGTGAAATAATTCAGGTGTTTATTGAACAATTACAGATTCATATTTAACCGGAACAATGTCCTCTTTATTAATACAATAAGAAATAGGCACCCTTTTTTCCAATGGATCAACTTATCTTCTGACCTTATTGGAGGTTTTATTTTTCTATCTGCATATGGGCTAAAATCATAGCTAGTGCCTAGTTACTAGTATGGATTACTACAGATTTAAGTAAACCCAAATTGTGTATTTTATGTTGTTCAGGATCCAGTACGGACCTGGAGTAGAACTCACCTGGTTAACACCCAAAGATCAGTGCTGACAGCAGTGGTTGCAAATTAGCTAGCAGCATTTATGCTGGCTGGAGACCCCACTAACCCCAGGGATTTTCGATTATCCCCAAAATAGGATCATGCTGGCTCTAGGCAACCATCAATTCAATTTAATTGATGTGTTTGCATTAAAGGTTAAGGACCCTGCAATCTATGCTCAGCACAAGTTACGAATTGGTTAGGGGCTCGGAAAGGGACGAGGTCATTGAGAAAGTAGGACCCAAACCAACTCACACTTATAATACCAGTTTTCTTGAAGAATTTAGTTTAACCCTTAACGCTGAAGCCCTTTTCACCTCCTGACCGCCCATTGTTTAAAATCTGACAATGGGTCTATTTAAAGTGGTGATACCTTTGGAATGCTTTAACATATCCAGTGATTTGAGGATGTTTTTTCGTGACACATTGTACTTCATGGTTGAGAAATATTTAATCAATATTATTAAGTATTTTATGAATAAATGGAAATGGGCAAAATGTTGAAAAAAACATGTTTCCAAATTCAAAGTGTCTACTTTTGGAAAGTTCTCATATCACTAAATAAACTTGATAAACTAAGCATTTTCCAGATGTCGCTGTAACCTTGTGCCATCATTTTAAACATCTTTCCTTTATTTAGGATGTTAGAGGCTTATAAACCTTAGGATGCAATTTTTACAGTTTGCACGAAAAAATCATCAAAACCTATATTTGAAAGGGCAATTTGAGTGTCAAGTGACTTTATAAGGCCCCACGACAGAAAACCCCACAAATGACACCACTATTTAGGAAACTAAGACCCCTCAAAATATTCAAAAAACGCCTTTGGAGATAAGGAAAAGCTTTTGTTACCTTTGAGCGTTTCATGGTATGGAACGATAAGATAAGAGAAGTGAGAATTGAGAAATGTAATTTTAATCTTACGATAGATTATTACAACACAAAATTGCCAAACACCAATGGGTTAAAAAAGGAAATGCATTTACATGTAAGGCAAACTCCTTTATGATATCCAACTATCCATTTTGTCACTGTATCCCTGTTGTTGACATCACAGGTAGGCACTTGGATGGAAAATAAGAGAACGTGTTTTGTTTTTCAAGGGCCAATATGGCCTGAAAAAGTTATGTGTCAGGATGCATACATGGTACCAAACACGAGGAAAGCCCCAACCTGAGACACCATTTTGGAAATTACACCTTGGAGATTAGGCACAAGGTTACTTTGTGTATTTTCCCCAACAGGGGTGTTTTTATTCAATTAGGCCCAAAAGGAAAGAAAACAGTGTGAAATTCTCTAAAAAAAGTCACTTGTTACCCCAATTAGTGTAAGCCACAGGGATAAAGATGGAACAACCCCATAATGTGTAAATATTTAAACTATTGCTCTACGAGCACCAGGACTGCACCACCTATTGATTGCATAATAAGTGTTGTATGCGGGTACCAGTTAGCTCAGAAGGGAAAGAGGGACTTTGCCTTTTAGAAGCCGATTTGACAATCATCCTTTACAGTGTCAGGATGCCATTTTTGGAGAGCCTATGTTACCAAACGAGGGGAACCCCAACAGTGTCACACATTTGGAAAGTCCCCTTTGGAAAATCATCAAGTGTATATGTGATTTTCCCCTACAGGTTTGCTTCAATTAGGTTCTCAAAAGGAAAGTGGTGACATTTTCCCACAAAGTTCACTTTTACGGATAATATTTTGTCATCCCATTAAGGCAAGATTAATGGGAAACAACCCCAAAAAATGTGTACTTGCACTCCCCAGTATAAAATTGCCCCATCACATGCAAATATAAATTTGTTTATGGGTACGCAGTGAAGCTCAAGAGGGAAAGAGGGGCGCTGGCCTTTTAGAAGCGCAAATTTGACAGACATCCTTTCAATGTCAGGAACAGTTAAAGAGCTTAGGGTACCAAAAAACAAGCGGACCCCAACAGATTCACCATTTTGGAACAGTAACCCCTTAGGAGATTTATCAAGGTGTAATAGTGTATTTAGTCCGTAAGGTTTGATTGTATTAGGACTTACTTAATAATAAAAGGTGAACTTTCTTATAAGGTCATTTTACTCCTCAATTTTATATAGCCACAGGGATAAAAAAAGTAATACCCCCAAAATGTGTAAACCTATTTGTCTCAAGTTGTAGAAGTACCACACATGTGTATATATAATGTTGTATGGGGGGGGGCGGTCATCTGCGCATGGAGGCAGACGTGTTAGAGCGCTGGCTCCGTGCTCATTGGTCATTAGCGGCCTAGAGATCAACCCTCCGTTGGTGAATTACACCAGGATTCCCCAAAGTAGACCGAGAGACCCAAGGCGGCAATGGCCAAAAGGTCCAAAAAGAACGAGCCCGGCTAAGCTCACAAGTTATTTCCCGTCGGCGAAAACTATCCAGATGCGCCGACCGCTGTGTGTATGTGCTCGGCGCTTCAAACAGGCAGTGAAACCGCCACTTCTCCATACCAGAAGCGCAAGGTTTACTCCTCTCGGAAACCATCCTAACTTGCCATGAGTCCTAGTCGCAGTCCCAGCGTCGCTGATGGGACAGAGACTGGTGCTAGAAACTGAAGTCCCAGCTACTCCGAGCCCAACCGATCATTGTCCTGCACAGAAGTTCCAACCAGGCCACACACTGGCAGGCCACCAGGTATGTGGGGTTACCCATCCATTGCCAGCACACTCCTCAACCTTCAGTGTGCGTAATGCCAAACATCCTTCCCATGGTCCTCTATACACGTCGGGAAAACGCGAATCGGGCCCTTAATAAATGACCCCCAATGTCTCTTTATTAATACAAACAATAAAATGAGGCACACTTTTTTTCCAATGGATCAACTTATCTTCTTTTACCTTATTTGGAGGTTTTATTTTTCTATCTGCATATGGCTAAAATCATAGCTATGCCTAGTTACTAGTGATGAGTAGACCAGATTTAATTTAAACCCAAATTTGTATTTATTTGTTCAGGTCCAGGTACTGGACCTGGAGTAGAACCTTCACCGGTAACACCCAAGATCAGTGCTGACATCAGTGGTTGCAAATTAGCTAGCAGCATTTAAATGGCTGGAGACCCCATAACCCCAGGGATTTTCGATTATCCCCAAAATAGGATCATGCTGGCTGGGGCACACATCAATTCAATTTAATTGATGCTGTTTGCATTTAAAGAGTTAAGGCCTGCAATCTATGCTAGCACAAATTACGAATGTTAGGGGCTCGGGAAAGGGAGAGGTATGTTGAGATTAAGTAGGACCCAAACCAACTCAACACTTATAGATACAGTTTTTCTTAGATTTAGTTTAACCCCTTAACTTTCCAACCCTCATAAGATTTACACCAGAATTGACTACTTCCTAGTTGATAAGAACTTATTAGATATGGTGTCGGAGACATCAATAGGGACTATTACGTGGACAGACCACGCGCCCATAACAATGTCAGTTGAGGAAGAATTAAGTGCTCCCCCTACTCGAGTATGGCGAATTAATACATATGTTTTGCAACACCGGAATTATCACCCTGCAACATCCATAGCATTAGAAGAATATTTCCGTATAAATGATAATGGCGAGGTCCCCGATTCCACCCTATGGTGCGCACATAAAGCTACCCTTAGGGGCCACTTCATAAAACAATCGGCCCACGAGAAAAAGGTCCATACCGCTAAAGAATGTGCACTATTAGAATCTCTGGCGTCACTTCATAGACTTAATAAGCAGTCAACAGGGCAAAAGAAATATCCTCCATCACAGCCCAATTACAAGTACTTAAATACCCATTTAAGTGGGAATCTGACTCTATCCCGTACCTCGGGAACTCCCTTACTTCCCCTATCAGTAACCTAGCAGCAACTAACTTTCATAATCTAAAACAAGCCATAACTATAAAAAGTGGACAGGACCAACGACTTATCAACTATATTTTTTCTCAGTTCTTAAGAGGTCTAAGGGTATATCCAAAGCGTATAGTAATATCATAATGCCTGCCCTGCACACAATATTCGCCCCTAGGGAAAAGTGGGAAAAAGAGTTAAACCAACACTTTACTGAGGAACAATGGTCCAGAGCCTATGAATTCGGTGTTAAGGCATCTAAGTGTATAAACCATTTAGAAATATCTCGCAATGACTGGACCAGTCAGGAATGGTCACAGAGATGTTCTGAAGCCTCTGCTTTATTATTTTAGGTGTGTGTTTAGGACCCCTTTAGGTCTTGTTGGATGGTGAACCTTCACCCAAGTTTGAGGCCCAGAGCTCCGGAAGAGGTTATCATCCAGGATATCTCTATACTTGGTCACATTCATCTTTCCTTCAATTACAACCAGTGGTCCTGTCCCTGTCCCCATAGCATAAAGCTACCACCACCATGTGTCACTGTTGGGATTGTATGTGGCAGGTGAAGAGCAGTGCCTGTTTTTTTCCACCGCTTAAAATTAAGACCAAAAAGTTAAATGTTGCTTTTTATCAGACAAGATCTAGGCACAATCTACTGAAGACAAAAAAGAACACATTCAGAAGGATAGAGAATGAACCATAAGGCCCTGACTGCTGGAGGCTGCAGTAATAGGTGACTTTGTGGGACTTTCTCCCATTTCCCTACTGCATCTGTGGAGCTCAGCCACAGTGATCTTGGAGTTGTGGTTGTCCCAAACTACTTCCATTTAAGGATTATAAAGGCCATTGTGCTCTTAGGAACCCTGAATGCTGCAGACATTTTTTTGTAACCTCGGACAGACTTGCCACATTTTTGTCTCTGAGCTCCTTGGGCAATTCCTTAGACCTCATGATTCTCATGTGCTCTGTCTTATATAGACAGGTGTGCGCGTCTTTCCTAGTCAAGTGCAATCAGTTTAATTAAACACAACTGGATGCCAGTGAAGGAGCAGAACCATCTCAAGGAGGACCAGAAGGAAATAGACAGCATGTGAGTTAAATATGAGTGTCAAAGCAAAGGGGCTGAATACTGATGATCATGTGATATTTCAGTTGGTGCACCTTTAATATGGGGGGGGTGCGACACAATTCTGTTGGACATGACAAATCTGGCGCACCCTTGAGTGCAGAAATTTGTGTCACATTGAGAATCGTGCCACAAAGTGTTGCATGTGCCACAAATGTGTCTCGGACACTTCTTAAATTCCTGTGCAAGCAGTTTGCACTAGAATGTGCAAAGTCCGACAGAAAACTGGCGCAAGGTACTTAGTAAAGTAAAGTGGGCCAATATTTTGTAAATGTACATTTATATAAGAAAGGAACATACTATATGTTCCTGGCACCCCTCCCCCTTTGCCCGAATCATCTGGGCAGGAGTGGTCTCTTATCTTTGTTTATATTTTCGCTCCCGAGCAGCCAATGGGAGCGTTTGTCGCGCTGTCGGGGCGGTCCCTTCTGGATCCTGCTCTGACGTGCGACCACATGACCGGACTTTGCCCCGCCTCCGATCACGTGATCGAGGGCGCCTCTGGCTCCCGGTCTTTCCATTGGCTGCAATGTCAAATGACAATATGGGGGCGGTCTAATGCGGGGAGGCCCGTTCCCAGGGTGCCCCCGCATTGGTCAGAGACCATGCTGTGATGTCACAAGGGGGTGGGGGTTTAAGCAATAAATATCCGGCGTTCCCCGCGGGCGACTGCCGTTGATATCAAAGCGGGGACACGCTATCTATATGTGTCATACCTACCATGTGGTCAACCACATAACTGCATCCACAATATGTGGATGAATATGTAGATCACAATACCTACTATAACAGTGATGGCTAACCTTTTGGAGACAGAGTGCCCAAGCTACAACCAAAAGCCACTTATATGTCGCAAAGTGCCAACATGACAATTTCAGCAGTAACCTATTGATCCCATCTGTATCACAGGTTTTAATCGTATTGGCATACTGAGGACACCAATACAATAGAAAGATGATGGAGAAATTTTGATTGTAGCTTCCCTCCAGGGTCCCCTGATTCTTCCTCTTCAGAGTAGGAGCTCCAATGACAATCCATCTTTATCCACACATTCTCGCTCCTCCTGTAATCCTGGCAGCCAAGGATGTTGCTTTAAAATAGCGCTGAGCATGGCATGTCCTGGGCTGTATTGGATCACAGGGGAAAGCCTGGGACATGCCAAGATCCGTGCAATTTTAAATTGACATCCTTGACTGCCAAGATTTGATCACAGGAGTCCTAGCTGGCAAACTCTGTGTTGGGGTGAAGGCCTGGGTGCCCGCAGAAAGGGCTCCGAGTGCCACCTCTGGCACCCGTGCCATAGTTTCGCCACCACTGTACTATAAGATCCCTGATGAATGTTATCAGGAAACGCGTCGGATCGCAATAATATCTATAGGAGTGCTAGCTTTAGACAGAGACCGTATCATATTAGCCTAGTGGCTTGAGTGCTCAACTCAGGCACCTGCAGTAGAATAGGCCAGTGTCTCTTTCTCACTGTACTGCTGTTTAAGCCTCCCAACAATATCTGTCAGATCCTAGCAGTTTTCGACTTACATCAGTTTGTTGTTAGGGTCGGATCATACTTTTTAACACTTATATAGTCGAGGATTTTGTCTCATTTTTATTTATATATACCAATAAAGGTTAAGTTTTATGACCAGATATACTCTCGTGACCCCCACAGTGAACTACATACTATATGTAGAACCTGTGCAGTGAGGAAACCCTATACCCACCAAGAGCAGTTTCCTGCATATTTGTAGCCATACCTTTGTTTATGTCGTTAGTAGCAGCAGAACTGTGAATATGGATTTATATTCCAAGATTGTAGCTGTTTATGCACTGGTGTGTGAGATCTCTTCGCTGTGCAAAGCAAAGCCCTTGTCTTCCTCTATGATTCACTGCTATCAGGCTTCAGTTTGGATACTACAGCAGTGACCCACAGCAGAGGGGAGGGGCTGTGCTGTGATCCTTGAAGAGATCTAGTGTAGCTACAATCCTGGAATATATATGCATTTTCTACATTCCTGCTGTTACCAACATCACACACACAAAAGTATAGTTACACAGATCTTGCTGGCCATTTCATTACTGTTTGCATCTACTAGTAGTCTCCCTTTAATTAGCAGATGACATATCTCACAATTACTGGTAAATTGTTACAGCAACATAAAGATGATGTTCTGTGATGATGTATAAGAAGAGGTCCCTATACTTGCTGTGTGTTTGCCTTGGCATTTATATACTATTTAATAATCCCCTCCTAGTCCTAGTCCCTATGTACGTCTCTAGGTAGTCATAGACAGTCGGCTCTTTGTGGAGCCCATCTGCACCACTCAGGATTCCCACTTAATAACTAATCATAGAGTTTTCAGCAGGGAAATAAATCATGATGTAGAGATGAATATCTTCTGATGCTACAGCTACGTTCCCCTCCCCGGCTCAGGCTCCATCTACTACATAACCATTTCTTTCCAGACTGCGCCTCTACACTTGGCAGGCCTTTGGCAGTCAATGCGATGGAGGAACGCCAAGTGGGATTTCTCTCTGGTGGACGGTTTGTTTTCCAGTTATTTTGAATCTCTAGCCTGACTATAGAACATAGCCTAAAGAAAATACCTTTAAAGTCACTAGCTAAGGACACATTTTTCTCTATTATGTTAAGAAGTTTAATCCTACACCATCTCTGAAACAGTCCAATTACCTGTGCCCAGAAATCTGTAACAATTGGACAGTGCCACCAAAGATGGAGAAGATTTGCTTGCTCCCCACACCCTCTCCAGCATTCGTTTGGTGTGCTATTGTATATATTTGCTAATCTATTAGGTGCTAAATGCCATCTTAAGAAATTTTTGTGATAGCATTCGTTGTGATTTAAGCACACCAAACTATTTTGGACGCTTTTAAAAGATGAGAGCCAGTCACTCAATAGAAACGTCTTCCCCATTTCTATTTCCCATTTTTGCATATATGTTAGTTTCGTGCTTGCGGGACTGAGGGAGTTCAATTCCCTATAAGTGATTGGGATGCCACCTTTCCAATTGTTTTTACCCTCCAGAAGTTTTATGAAGGGTGTCCTACGTGCGTTATTACTGTACAGTTTCCTTTGTATTCGTTGCAAAAACGATGTCACTTTCTTATAGTTAAGAAACTCACCCTTAGAAATGCTATGTGTGTTACAGACATCCTCAAAAGACATAATTATATCTCCTCGGAAAAGATCAGCCAAGGAATAAATGCCTGCAACTTTCAATTTTTCTGCTGGGAAGTCTGTAAGGCACAGGCTGAGAGCGTCAATATCAACTTCATGCCTAGCCAGATATGTATCTGACCTACTAGAATGATAATCGCGCCAAGCTGTTATCATTGCTTTAGTGCTATCGAGCATCATCCCAGCCATATTATAACCAAGCCAGTCGGCTACAATTAAGTTTTTCAGTGTTGTCTGTTTTGCAATTGCTTCCTCTATGGTCGTCCATTTATCCCTCTCTACGTTTTGCCATAGGCTTTTTATTGGTTCCATTAAGGTGGCCTCTTGGAATCTTAATATATTTGGGTGTCCTACCCCACCTAAGTTTTTCGGGGCGTTTAGAGTTTTTTTAGGCAACCGTGGAGGTTTGCCCTTCCAAATGTATCTATCGATATATTTTTGAATCTTGTTTATCTCTTCTTTTGGGAATCGTAAGGGGATACATCTCATATAATATAATATTGTTGGCAAGATATTCCTTTTTACAGCAGCGATTTTATTTAACCAGGTTACCATATCCATAGATAGATGAGTGGAAGACTGCTTTTTTTAATGCTCATTGATGGACATTCACGGTCCCTGGTGATGCATTCGGAATCTGTAATGTTTTCCAAGATTTGTTAATGACATTTAGAGACTTGTTACATACTGTGTTGTAGTTTATCTTGAAGACTTTTGGTGTGTTCTCTCCAGATCTTGAGTCCCAAACGGTCCCACGTTATGGCAAGTCCTCAGTCGTTTTAGGGCCAATAACCCAACCAAATTACCAGAACCAATTTCACCAAGCGGAGTCTCCTTTCTCGGCTATTATTATCTCAGAGACAGAGGCCTCAGATGGACCTGCCAAAACTATTCTGTTATTCAATGCCCTCGTCTGTAGTGCAATACAAGAGCTTCTTATCTGTTCTAATGGAATTCATCACCGCACTTCTCCTTTGGTGTCTCCTGTTGGCCGCCACCAAGAAGGGCGGCCAACCCTCAACTCGGGCCTGGCAGCAGAAGAAGCCTTCACTTAGATAAAATATGCCTTTGTTTCAGCACTCAATTGCGGCCTGATACAGATAAGCACCCATTTCCATCGGAAGGGATGGCCTCCTCAGGGAGTGCTAGGATTGTGCTACACAGAGGGGCCCAAAGCTAAAACTCTCACCTGCGTTTTTTCAAAGAATTTCTCCTCCGCAGTATCGGGAGCGTGAACTTACTGCGGATTAAACTGCCGTAGAAGAGTGGCATTATCCTGGAGGGAGCTCATTTTGCAGTCTGGGATATACACAGATCACAAGAATACCTCTATCTCCAGATTGCTCAGCGAGTCAAACCAACATTCAAGCTGATTGCCACTCTCTCGTGCCTATGATGTCATTGGAAAGAACTGGCTCTCAGGCATGGCAAATCCCTCGTGAGCCGACTGGTTGTGGCCCACCTGGGACCTTGGCAGCTACCTCCTGGCAGGAACTTCCTCAGACCTTCTACGGAAGAGGGTTCTGTCTTTGGGGGCATTGGTCAATGTGGCTGGGCACCCTGAGGTACAGCGCTCAGTCAACCCTCATTTAACGTTTTTATGGTGGCCAGTTCTGGTCATGGATGTTGGGATTTGTGGGCTCTGTTCTCCGTATCAAAATAAGCCATTCTCCTTGCCTCGAGATTCTGCCCAAACAAGTAAAGGCTGACAATAACGCAGACTCTCCTGTATTCTTTCCAGGTGTTGAGTCTGTTGTCCTCAAGTATCTGTCCAGGTAAAGATCCCTGGGTAAAAGGTTATCCATAATTCTTGGTTTGTTCGAGGTTGTGAGGCGCATCATGGGCCTACAAGTGTGCCTTCATCCCACCATGCAGATCCCAAAACTCCTTCCATGTCTCGGTTATAAAGCCTGTCATCCTGGAACGCTTCTCCCGGCAAGTACCTCCTCCTGATTCTGCGACTGACTACCACCAACATCTGAGGTACAAGAGATCCTGACATGAAGATGGTGAGAGGTAAGGGTCTTCATGGTTGACTGGAAGGAGTCCGGGGGGAGAGGAAAGATCTTGGGATCCCGAGGGACCACATCCTGGACCATGATCTCCTGAGAGATTCTCCAGCCAAGACGAGGGCAGGGGAAATAAGGGGGGTGGGGTTCTGTCAAGGTAGCCTGCTCACCTGTGCCCCTTCATCACCTGTGACCGTTGCTTCCACTACACAACTACTTACCCTTATCGCTCCACTTCCCAGTCCTTGGCAATGGTGCACATTCCCCATATCCTAGGGCGTGCCAGCCAGTCTTACCCAGAATTCTATTTAAACCCACCCTTATCCCTCCCCTGAGATAAGGCACTCAGCGAGGATTGCAGGATCTGTGCTGACAGGGCCGTTTTTGATTTTAACAGACAGTCCTTTCATAAAGGTGCGCGGACCAAGGCCCGCTTTATTCCATTGAATATGGCATTGAGCCGCGTAATCACAAACGACAAGTCCCCTTGGCACAAGTCCAGCAGGGTGGGTTAAGCAGATGACACTGGGATGCGTGCCCCAAAGAGGCTGGAATTCAGTAGGAAATATGGTTGATATTAGCGTGACTGGGTCGTTCCTGTCCCTGAGGGGGTGTCGCTGCAACGGCTTTCCCAGAGCGACTGAATCATGGAAAGCCACCATAGATCCATTCTGTGGTGTGAACTCAATTCAATGTGAAGGAGCACAGCATGATAAAACTTGAATAACTTGCCACTCCATCATACTTGGGGGCATGGAAAGGTGAGGACATTTGCGCCAAGCGCGTGACACCGCTGAAGCACGGAGAGGGTAAGTGTGAGGCTGAAACTGGCACAGAGGGGCACACCAGAGGTACACAGGGGCACCTGACTGAGACAGGGGTAGCAGTGGGACCGTTGACAACATGGCTGACATCCTGGAGCAGGGGTATATTATATATAGGAGGCTGCTGGGGCTATGGCTGCCAGAACCAAAAGCACATAAGGCAGCTGAAAACCAAGAGGTCACATCATTAGACAGGCTGTAGTAATAGCAGTAGGGGGTTTGGTGTTCCTCACACAAATAATCGGACAGCGTCGTTTATTACTGATTGTTTAAGTTTACAAGGACAATAAAGGGAAGGGGCAATTATTCTCTATTGGCCGTTATGAAAATAGTTCTATTTTTGCAGGTAATTTGTCTGATGTTCTCTTGTAAAAAATCTTCTCCAGAGGCTCTTAAAGGGAACCTTGTCATCAGAAACTTGGCCTAATAAACACTAGCAGTTATGTGTCAAGGCATATGAGCAGCTTCTAGATAATGGGGCATTATTTTACTTACCAATCATGCGCGATCCCCCAGGTGCGTTCCACGACTCCAATGCCAGCTGCAAGATTCAAACGAGTGTGTACCCAATCACACCTTCTCTTCACGGGTGCATGTAAGTGCACAATTCAAAGTTAAATCCAAACCCCCCCCGGGGTTGTCCGAAATCCGTGGATTCGTAAATGGCCCCCGCCCCCCCAATTTGTGTCGCAGTCCCTGGGTTGCGATCCCCCAAAAAAGTCGGAAGGAAAACCCGGCGAAAATGTGGCTGTGGGAAACCTTTGTAAATAGCCTTCATGGTCGTCATGGCCCTGGTATGGTGGCATTATCCAGGAAAATAACTTGTGAAGCATGAGTCATGAAACAACACCTTAAAACAGGAGAGAAAAATCTCTTTTTAATCAGCAACTGAAGCTGTGGGAACTTGTTTTGAAACTTGTTTCACCAATGAGATATATTCGTGTGCTGTCAATAGGAAATAATTGGGACAGATTAATCAAGTGTTGAAAGTCGAATATTTCTAGTTGCCCATGGAACCATCACAGCCCCCATTTATTCATGGCCAATGGTAAAAGAAGGGAGCTGTGATTGGTTGCCATAGGCAACGAGGAAATATTCTGACCTTCAGGACACTTCTTGAAAATCTGTCTATTGTAAACAATAAGACACTTACATAGATTAATGGAGGGATAAGGTCTGAATACAAGGAGTGCTGATAGCTATGAGGGGAGAAAGGACAAAAAATAAACATATAGATATAGATTGGGAAAAAAGGAGTGGTATAACATCTGGGTATGGGTAACTTATTCATTTATATCTGCAAACAAACGATCACCATTGGTTGTTACATTGTCACTGTCATGTGCTATCTGTGGGCCCTCTTAAATCAAAAGTAAGCTTTCCATCTCTGGAAAAGAATACGATTGTCTGTCTAGATTAATACCTTATGAGTGGTAAATGTGGACAGGCTGCTCTACATCGCCCATCATCTTCTAATACTCATAAATATTCAAAATTTTGCGTTTTGCCACGCACAATGACCAGAAGAAGCTCTTAAGCAGTGGTTCTAAACTTCTAATTATGTGTCCCCCTCAATACAGTTCATCAGATTGCAGTAAACCCCCAAACCATGTACAAGAATATCACATACTATAATACTGCCCTTTGTACAAGAATATAACTACTCTAATATGTCCCCATGTTAAAAGATATAACTAATAATCCTGCTCCTATAGGTTGAGGTGTGTCTGTGGTTAGAGATCCTGAGTCTCATGATGCCTGGAGATAGGCCCTTGGGTGAGGAATTCCCCAAGTAAGGATTCCAGACTTCCAGAAGAAAACGGGGAGAACAGGGAGAAAAACATTCAAGCAGCTTTAAAAGTCTATGCACAATCCCGGTTACCAGTCAGCAAATGAATCAAGCTGATAGAAGTAACATTGAGTAGAAGTTAATGTAAAAATGTGGGTGCAGCAGAGAATGAAGTAAGAGTAGTAACTTCCATACAGGCACAGATGGCCACAGGTGAAGCAGAGTTGTCAGACGGAAGCAGGTGCCAGCCCCCACTCCTGACCATGCCAGAGGAGGAAACATCGCTAGAGAGACAAACCTTGCAAAAAAAACATGCAGCAGGTCAGATCGTGGTGACAGCATGGCCTGGCCAGGCCATACCAGATCAGGAAGTGAAGCCACAAAGTGTCACTGCCAAAAGTCAGTGGCAAGTAGCAAGTTGTTGATGGGAAGCAGAAGGAGACAGTGGAGGTACAAGCCAGATGTGAGGAATAGATCCATTTCTATGTGTTTCAATACCATGTGTTTGACTATACTCAAGACATCCCACCATGTACCACCAGATCATTACACTTCGGACATTCCGTTGTGGCTTTGGAATTGGCATGCCTCAGTAGTTTCTTTGTCTTCACGAACTTATAAAAACCTCTCTCTGACTAAATAAAATGGGAATCCTTCAAACAGTGACAGGTCTGAGTTGATTCACTGAGCGCTGTACATTCACATCTGAGAAGGAGATTTTTTCTCCAACAAATTGTTGCCTAAACAGGGAGATGGGTTTGCCATAAAGCTACCAGACAAAACTCAGGATTCATCCTTTCAAGGACAGACAAGACCATGCAGCCCCCGCCACCCACCAGATATAAAAGTAAGACGCTAATTCTTACAATTTGCTTGTCTCTCCGTGTTGGATTGTCCCATGTCCGGTGAGTTACTATGCCTATATTGCCCAGGCCAAAGAATCTTGTTATTGTTATTTGAAAAATCATGTGATGTGTGAGTAGTGTATATGGGTATTGTGTGAGTTTGAACATGTGTGGGATAGCGCTTTGTTTTTTTATGATACTGTACTGAACTTGTTTTAAGAAAGTAAATCCTAGAATACACCCCTACCTAGAAGAAGCAGTTGGTGGATCGTAATTCGCTTGAGAAAAGGAGATGGTTTGCGACAGTTTTTGTGTGGTAGGTCCAAAATTGATGAAGGAAGGGGGGACTACGGTCATGTCTAGATGGGGCAAAGGTTTAGGAAAAAAATAAGAATAAAATAAAAAGTGGTAAAACTGCCCTAAGGAAGAGTTATGCGACGTGTGTGCCTGGCACTAGAGATTATATAGAAAAATTATGGACAAAAAATGCTAGGTAGGTGAGAGGCAATTCGGAGGGGAAACCAGAGTACTAAGATGTGAATGAGACGAGAGAGGGAAAAGCGGCTGTAAAAGGAGTAAGAGAGTGTTGGAAAAGGACAAATAATCAAAAGATGGTTGTTGTATGTTAGTAAAGGGAAAGGTCTTAAAGAACAAAGGCCAAATTGCAAAAAAAAAAAAAAAAAGTGGATAGAAGAAAGTTAACAGAGGAAGTGACAAGAGGAGGTTTAAAGAAACAGCCATAGGAAACCGAGTGTCTGGTTGATGAGTGTTATGATGTGACAGACAAAAACGTTGGACAGGACAAAAGACAAAGACATCATTCAGGAAAAGTTCCTAACCTCACCCTAAAATGAGATGAATTGATGATGGAAACAAAGAAAAACAGACTGGCGGGAGACAGTGCAGTTGGCACTTTAGACCCAACCCCCACACTGGATGGTAATCCGTAAAGGGCTACATTAGAAAAAGTGAGGGCTCTAACAAAGAACAGAGGAAAATAGTCTTCAAAAGTTTTCTCTGTAGGGGGATCTTACTTGATATTACTTTAGTAGACCAGTGGTATGGAGGATGATGCATTGCCTAAAGATCTGTGGATTTGCACCCATAGGTCCGACAGCTGTATTTAGCTGTATTAGGCTATGTTGTAACTTTAGAAGACAAACTAAGATATAGAACCAGGGGAATAAATGTGTGAGGCTGTGTCTGTGATTAAGAGGTCACCTCTAAGAACTTCACAATCCAAAAACCAGGGTAGTAACATATTTGTTACGGATGTGGGTTCTTCTGTGGGGAGGAAACTCCTGACGGTTGTGCAGTCCATTGGATCCCGAGATGACCTGGCACAGATACGTAGATCTCTGGTTTATCCATTATTACAGTTCTTCAGATTAGGCAAAGATATACAGATGTGTTGTGTCCTATCATGTATAGTGCTTATTAGAGATGAGCGAACATGCTCGTCCGAGTGATGCTAGTTCAGAGCATTAAGGTACTCGAGACGGCTCGTTGCTCGGACGATATTTCCCCTGCTCGAGTCGAGATTAATTAAAAAAAACACAGGAAGAACAATGAAGAAGAGAAAATAAAAACAGGGAAACAGTGAACACAGGATCATTTAATGTGAAAAAAACACGGTGAAGAAACACAGTGAAGAATTGAAGAATGATTTACAGAGTTCGGCACATCGCTTACTTGTCGGAAGATACGCGCGGAACGGGTGCGAACCGAAATAGCATTGTGAAGATAAGAACATATATATGTGTGAAGAAGAATTGCAGAAACACTGTGAGCAGGACGGAGACACACGGGAGCAGCACAGAGACACCGGGGGAGCAGCACGGAGACATGGGGGCAGCGGCAGAACGGAGACCTGGGGCCAGCGGCAGCACGGAGACATGGGGCACGGAGACCATGGGGCACGGGAACATGGGCAAACGGGAGAGCAGCGGGCCCGGAGACATGGGGCACCGGAGAGCAGCGGGGCACGGAGAGCAAGCGGGGCACGGGACATGGGGCACGGAGACATTGGGCACGGAGAGCAGCGGGGCACGGAGACATGGGGCACAGGAACATGGGCACGGAAGAGCAAGCGGGGCGACAGGAGGGCAGGGGGCACGGAGACATGGGGCAGCGGCAGCACAGAGACATCGGGCAGCGGCACGGAGACATCAGGGGAGCGGCACGGAGACATCGGGGCACGGAGACATCGGGGCACGGCGACTCGAGGGGCACGGAGGACATCGAGGGGCACGGAGACATCGAGGGCACGGAGACATCGGGCCAGCGGCACGGAGACATCAGGAGCGGCACGGAGAAATCGGGGCACGGAGACATCGGGGCACGGAGACTCGAGGGGCACGGAGACATCGAGGGACGGAGACTCGGTGCAGGAGACATCGGGGGCACGGATGGAGCATCGAGGGGCACGGAGAAATCGAGGGGCACGGGACACGAGGGCAAGAGACATCGAGGGGCACGGAGACATCGAGGGGCACGGAGCCATAGAGGGGCACGGAGACATCGGGAGAGACTTCAGTGGAAAAGAAGAGGCAGCGGTCCCGGGACAGCGTATCTCCCGACAAGTAAGCAGATGTGCAGAAACATTGAATCTATTCTTCACTGTGTTTCACTAAATGATCCTGTGTCACTGTTTTATTCTATTTTCATGTTCTTCACATCTGTAAACTTGTCGGGAGATTAATAGACGCGCGGAACAGTGAAGAATAGATTGCAGATGTTTGCATACATCTGCTAACGTATCAGAAGGACCATCTTTTTCAATTAATTTTAACACATTTTATTCCCAGACCATGGTACCTTTGAAAAATGCTCGAGTCTCCCATTGACTTCAATGGGGCTCGTATTCGAGACGAGCACTGAGATATGGAAAAGTTCGTCTCGAATAACGAGCACTCGAGCATTTGAGTGCTCGTCATCTCTAGTGCGTATGTAGTTTATCAGATTACCAGATGTGAGGAAAACGTCAGCACACAATTGTGGACATTTCATTGCAGGCGTGACCTGAGATCCCGTGTGATGTATGTTAATATTTACATCAGAAATGTCGTGTAAAACTTATAAATACAACCTAAGTTGAAGGGTTTGTGTGGTCAAAAGTTTTAGCAATTTGTGTAGGATGATACAGTGAACTTAGATGTCTACAATGGGGTGTTTAGGATTCCTTCTTTGTTCTCCCTGATGTGGGACACATTAGTACTACAGACACCACAGGAGAAGGAGGTGGGCTGCCTCCCCCCTTGTCTCATGAAACACAGGGGGGGGGGACAAGTGATGAATTTAAGATACATGAAAAGGAACAATGGAATTGGTTTATTACTGAGGATGTAACCTGATGGACCTGCAGACTCCATATGATCCCTCATGATTGCCCACCCTAGTACTCCTATTCAGCAGTTATGACGAGATTATTATATGGAGCTTTTAGGCGAAGTTATAAAACACTTATAACACACGGGAGGACGACCGAGGACTAGCACAGGCAGGTGAAGGAGAATTGAGGCACACTGGAGCTGCAGTTGTCAGAGAAGATCCTGGGCCTGGTAGCTGAGAGGGAATTAGTCACAACAATGTTGAAAATGATTGTATGTACTCACTAAAAAACATGGCCCCCTGAAAGTATTCATCTATATTACTCAAAGCTGCAAGCAAAGAGATGGTGTGGGGGGGGAGATAAGACTGTGTCCTGGAGAAGATGGGGCCAGTGCCTAGAGGAGTTATGTAGAACAAGGAACACTGTGCAAAACAAGCACAGAGAACCAGACCCTCGGCACTTGTCCAATGTCCCTGATGAGGAGGAAACATGTCCCATACTAAAAGCTTCAAGTTTTGTTGTTTCAAGAGGGCTAATAAGGTAAAACAGAAGTGCGAAGGACTGCCAGCCGTCCCTTAGCAGCAGCATGATTCTAGACAGCAGCCAGTCGGCCATAAGTCCCAGAAGCACTACACCAAGCAGGACAGGGGGCATTTACCTAGGGTCATGGAAATGTGTGACCAGGGAAAATTCTAGTGCTGGAATGAGACTGGGGACAATGGTGGAATCATATGTTCCTGAGTGGTCGGGGGATAGAGGGGGAACTCACTCGTCTCAGATGTGCGACAATGAGGACAACATAGAGGTGAATGGGGGGCAGGGGGTTTTTTTTGCAGAATAATGGGTGGCCAACTTCCCCCCACTGAATCAAGCCCCCCAGATGAGTCAGTCCCGCTAGTCAGACCCTTCCCCCATACCCAGATTGGGCCCTGTCAGGAACCTCTAAAAAATGCCATGGAGCCGCAGTGCTCCCTTCTTTACCTCCAGTGCACAATACACCAAGAGGCGTTTAAGAGAGGAATGTGGTGCTTTAGAAAATGAGGCGCCATGGAAGTTTCCCAGGTAGGAAGGGGTGTGGTGTGGATCTTACTGTGCCGCCCAAATCGGGTCACGCCAGATGAATTTTGGAAGTTATCAACTTCAGGCAGACAGTGCTATCGATGTTCAGCTTTAAGTTTATTGTCTAGTCTAGATAGGTTATGGGATGATTCCCCTCGGTTTAGGACACTGACTACGGATAAGTTCATGTTAGTCTAAGATCCAAGCCAGATACCCATGGTGGTAAATGTGATATTTGGAGACAGTTTCTTCCTCAGGATATTTGTGGTGTGCTCAGGTGCCACTGTGACTTGTGTGATGACCTCACCAAAATTAGGGACACAGAGGGTATTTGGATGGTGGCGGAAGTGCTGTGAAACTGAGGCAGGCAGTACAGTTTTTATAACAACATCACCCTACACCTCCCAAACAGCTTCTGGTAGGGAGAGAGAAAAGGTTTGGCCTGTTCTATCGTGGGCAACACAGAGTTAATCAGGTGCGTGGTAAGGGCATCGTTACATAGCCAAAATACTCAGTAATAAAATGTAACATGTGAGGGGAGTCGGAGGGCGGCCCATTCTGCCGGCCAACGTGAGACAGTCAACTCTAATCTGCAGAAAAAGGGCCACCCACACAAGGATTGCCTGGAGGTTTGGCAAAACATCGCCTCTCAGAATGATTGGTACAGGAAGAAAACGCCTAAGCGGCGGATGGCCGTGGAGTAGGGCAAAAGCGGTCAGGGGTCAGGTCAGGTGATTACGTACCAGCACCTCAGCATCATAATAGAACTCAGGGAGTATGGACCACTGTCACCAAAGACCAACCTATGGCAGGCAACCTCCATGGCACCATAGTTAGAAACATGTAGGGAGGCAAAAAAAAAAAACAAAGAAAGTAAAAACAAAAAAGATATAAATCCTCCCACAGGAAGAGTGCAACTTGGGACCAGGCAGATGGGGATTATGAGCGGAAGTTTACAGCGCAAATGAAATGAAAATGAGTGCGGGGTGGACACAGGGGACCCCACCCAACCTAAGAAAGAAAGCCGCCATCTGTACTTGTATGAGGCCTGCAGTCCTATGCAAGTAGAGTCGGGCATAGAAACAGGGTAGGAGAGATTAGACATGAGGATGGGGAGTGCTCTGGACTCGATGATTGATGGTGGATGGATGTAGGATTCACTGCTGACTCTGCTTTGTCTCATGTAATGTCTGGGTGTCTCTAAAAAATAAAGCTTCTAGCAAGTTACGTAACAGCATAAGTTTAGAGGTTAGTTTAGAATAAGTATGGAGACACACTGGGCCGATTTATTACCGGTCCGTTCGCGATTCCAGCGGCGCTTCTCTGCATGGATTCGGGTCCCCGGGAAGAGGAGCCGTCCGATCATCAAGCAGGTCACTCCCAGTCAAACACGCGATGTGGGCGATTGACTGCAGCGAGTCGCCTGGAACTCGGTCCTTCGAAAACAACCGGCCTAGCCAATGAGTTGAGGAAGGGAAATGTTGCCACAATTTTTTTTAAATTGCGGCGTTTTTCCGAATAGTCGGGTTTTCGTATTGTCGGCCACGCCCATTTTCGCCGATTCGCGAATGCGGCGCCGACGAGATGTGCCGGATCGCCGATTGCGCCACAACAATTCGCTCGCCAGATGCGCCAACAAACCCGGGGTGCACAATTCAGGTTACCAAGGCGCACATCCGGAAATTATGGGTGCGTAGCGAAAAGCGGGGACAAACGCGAAGTCGGCGCCTTACCTTAGTCAAATGACCCCCACGTGTATGGACCACAAATGAGCATGAACGTCCTGATGAGGGTTGCTGTTTCTGAGTAGATGATCTATAATATTGAATGTATCGTGAACATGTGTCTATATCTCTGTGACAAGAAAGATAGGCTTTTCGCGGTGCGATGGTGTGTTTGTTCCATATCGGTGGGCCATGTCATTCACCAGTAAGATGGTGTGTGTTCGCATGGTTCTGTTTTCTGAGGGGAGGAAGTAGAGTTCAGTCTTGCTGCCCGAAATTCTACAGAATCAGTGATCATGTGTAACTGATCTGACTTGGAGTTATAGTCTGTCAAAATGATTTGTGGTTTGGTTTGGAGGGTAAGGTTATTTAATGACAGTCATACATTGTATGTTAATAATCACTATTATTTATGTGGTTGCTCATAGGCTTTGGGGTGATGATTATCTGTAGTTCTATTTGTCGATAGATGCCCCATTTGCAATGAATTAAATACTCTTTTTTTTGAATACTGTTGAAAGAAAACGGTGTTGGGTACCATTTACTATCGGGGATTTGGATGATTACTCATAGTGATATGTGTGTTTCTTATGTAGAAAAGCAGATGATCTATGTTATGTGCGTTTGGCCTCAAGCATGACTGCGCTAACTTCGGAATGGGATGTTCAGTTCCTTTTACGATAAGGGACATTATTTTAATTCCTCTAAAGGAATGCTTGTACTATAATGGCATGTATGTGATGATAACGCTTCTTTCATGTTTCTTAATATTTCCTAGCTATCATGGGATGAGGGGGGTTGGGATAGAGTGGTATGGGACCGTGGAACAGTGTAAAAAAAAAACACATTTATTGTTGCCTTTGTGAAATACCAAATTAACTTGGTATCAGAGATGCGGTGTTCTCACTTACGGATATGGGGGGTGTTCCAGTCTGCTAGGTGTTGTGGCGGTTTCATTGGGGGGATTCGGATGTAGACAGGTTGTGATGTTCCATGAATCAAGATATCTGCTCCCTCTTCTGCGGAGTTGATCGGGATAATAGAGCTGTATCTTCTGACGATAGTTGTGGGGAAGCCCCATCTGTAGGGATCCATGCATGACTCAGGAGTGTTTGTGAGCGGATCGAGAACTCTTTCTTTCTACAAGGTTGCATTTGACTGAATGAGGTGTCTCTATAGTTTGTGTTTAATATACTTGTGCAGGATCAGAGTTCCTCGGTAGTTAGTGAGAGCAGGCTATCTTCACATGAAAAGGGTAAATCTTGCCAGGGTGACCCTTGGCACTGTGTCTGAGAGGTGGCCATTTCAGAGCAATATATGCACTCTATCCAAGTAAATACATATTCGCTAAAGTGGCAGAGGGTATTGTACTTTTTACGTCTTGCTTTGAGGTCTTTGCCTAGCACATATGGAATACTCTAAGTTGACGTTAATTCCATCTGCTTAGAGCTTATATATCTGTTAGATTGCTTGCACTGGGTGTGATTTTTTTTCCAGTTTCCAGGCGTTGACTGTGTGAAAGGTTGTAATTTACTATCTTGTATGAGAGATTCTGTCACCCAGGTTATGAAACTGTGGTCTGAAGTGCGTGTAAATAATACGGACAAGTCTATGCTAGGATTGAACATGGTGTTAACCTTCATTAAGGAAAGCCTTCAGGATATTGTCTTTTTTAGATGCGTGGAATCTAGCAATCATCTGGTCGAGAGTAATATAGACATCTTTCTCCTCTTCTTGTATAGTCATTATTACTGGCAGGGATATTGAGGGGGGAAATGCCAAAAGAAGTCCTTTTTAGCGGGGCTCCTATCTCTTGAAACCAGCCCAAGAATGTAGGCAAGAGTGAGTGCTCCTGCCGTTTGACTTGGTGCGAACCATTTTGGGTGGCTGCGATGTTCCCTGTTGGACCAGTGGTAGCGGCGTTTAAGGGTAGGGGTGGAATTATGCCGCCTCGCAACCCATGAAGATAGATAAATCACTGGGCAGATGGCATTACACCCCCGGTTCTGCCATGAATTAGTACGGTGATAGACCAGAACCGTTATTTTAATATTTGAAGATTCACTTGGAACTGGTTATGTTCCACAGGGAATGGCGCATAAGCAAATGGTCGGTACCAATATACAAAAAAAAGGATCAAATAGCGATCGAGAAAACCAGACCGTTAAGTCGATTAATGCTGTGGTGGGGAAAATATTTGAGGGGTTTATTAGAAGAGGTGCTTCCTGGAGTATCTCACTGTGCCACATATAACCCAGCTCAGCATGCGGTTTATGAGAGATAGGTCCGTCAGGACTACCTGATGGTTTCTACGCAGGTGGATGTAGTCAAGACTGCGATCTGGGGACGCTGTGGATCGTGTGTATCTGGACTTTTCAAAGGCATTTGACACCGTGCCACATAAAAGTTGGTATATAAAATGAGGACTGAGCTGGGAAATAGGAGGAAATCTGTGATCATGGGGGTAACGTAATGCTATAGTGATATGAAACACGAGGGTGGTCATTATGGCCACATTCTCAGATTGGGTGATGTACACGTGGAGTGCCACAGGGGTTAGTATTGGGGCCACTTCTTTTTAATATGTTTATAATGACCTTGTAGTGGGTTTACCATCAAGTCAAGTTTCAATATTGCAGATGATAATTATATTTGGATCTGTGTAAAGTATAATAATATGAGGTCGATAGTGTTAGCATACAGAGGTTGTGGGAAGCTTGAGGGTGGGCAGAGAAATGGGTTTGATGAGTTTAATGTAGAATAAATGATTAAAGTTATGCACTTGGGCCATGGAAACAAAAAAGTTATATGTTTCTAAACGGTCTCAATTACTTAGTAAAACCTGAGTGAACTTGAAAAGGACTTGGGCCGGATATTGGTGGATGGTTAAACTTAATTTAGTGACCAAGCCAGGCGTGTCTGCTAAAGCAAATAAAATAATGCGGATGTTATCAAGAGAGGAATAGATCTCATGATAAAGACATGATGTTCTGCCACTTATAAATCCACTGGTTCAGACCACACATGGAAATTGTGTACAGTTTGGGGGGCACCAGTATATAAAAAGATTATCGTAGAGCTGGAACGGGTGCAGAGGGGAAGCAACCAGGATTATTAGGGGAAAATGGGGGCACTGAATACAATGACAGCGTTAACAAAATTTGGATGATTCATTTAGAAAAAAGCACGACTGAGGGGAGACATCATTACAATGTACAAAACCTGAACGGACATGTACAAGGATCTTTCCAAAGATCTTTGTATTAACCTCGGCCGTGACACCCCCCCACCCCCCCCCCCCCCCCCCCCCCCCCCCCCCCGGACAAGGGGGCATCCTCTACGCTAGAGGAGAGGCGATTCATACCATCACATAGACAAAGGTTCTTTACTGTAAGAAGCAGGTGAGAATATGGAACTCTCTGCCGGCAGGGAGGTGTTGTTATGGCCGACTCTATGTACATGTTCAAGAGAGGCCTGGATGGACGTTTGAGAGAGGAAAAAATATCACGGGTATGGGGGCATTAAAACTTTATTTAATTCTGAAGGTTGGACTTTGCATGGACTGCGTCTCACTTACAGGCCTTATATACATGGATACTAGGATATAGGACCGTGCTTTTCTTTGACACTGTCGTTACGTCTGGCAGATGGAACTTTCATGGGAGGCTCCTGTTCTTTGCACCTGTGCATATGGAATAGGAGAGGCGAGTGCTTGTGGAAGCGTCGGTCATTATAGATCTCTGCTTTGTTGTCCGTTGGTTCATAGCTTATATTTCCTGCCATGGTTGCATGAATACCGTTCCTTGCATCGGGAGAAGCTGTTACTGTCACTGAAGGTGATTCTCAGGATGGGGTCTTGTCTCTAAGCCATGGGTATTGAGGCTACTCTCTCATGCGCTCATGCACGCTCGGCGGCACTTAACCACGCCCGTTTGCACATGCCACTTTATATTCCATGAATTGTATGACTTACTTTAGACATGCATATATCTGTTGCACTTATTAGGTACGTCTATGTTATATTTTTTAGTTATTTGCCTGATTAAGAATGAATGTCTAGCAACCACAGTGATGATTACCATAATTGTATTAAATGACTTGTATTGGCACTTTTGATACTGCTTCATAGAGAGGGCAAAAATGTCATTTTTTCATAGGAATAAAAAGAAATATACTTTTATATGGAGTTGAGTGCTGCTTGATGGATACATTTCAACTGGTTGGTGCTAGTAATCTAAAAACAAAAATGTAAAAAAAACCCCCCAAAAAAATAACTAAATAAAAAATTTCAAATAAAATGGTTATTAAAGTCCAATATCTCCGAAACACATATAACATCAATATTAATTTATAAAAGTAAAAAAAAAGTTAACACAACATACACAACGGTCCACAAATTCATAATCTTAAAAAATATTAAAAAAAACATGTATTATGGACGATCATCGTTTCCATGAATCCTTTTAAGCAGGTTCTCATCCTGCAGACCCGCTGGTCTTTGTGTCTTCTGAGCTTGAGAACGCTGTTGTCTGTGATGCCCGATTCCGTTACCTGACTATTTGCTTCTTTACTGCTTGCCTCGGACAATTCCATGTACCTGATCATGTGCTGCTCAACATTCTGTACCTTGCCTTGCCAGCCACATGCGGACCAAAATTGTGCTGTGGAACAACCTGGTCGGTACCACACCGCAAACAAGTCCAACCTGCTTTGCAGCTATGCTGAAAACTGGTACCATTAGACTCACTCCTAGGTGTCCATTACAAATATCGTCAATGGTGGTCAGTTGGTCCACTACCCAGTAGGTCATGAACAGAGGTCACCATCCACTTGCTTGTGCACCAGCGTGATACTGGTATTGTATGAGTATCAGTTTCATTTCCGTGACATGTTGACTGGATAGCTTTTCAGTCATTTATCTCCATATCATATTGCATGTTGCATTCGCAGGATTTAGGGGAGCATAGGGGTAGAAAGGTCGTTTACCCTTTAATGCAATTTTGACACTGCCATCACTATACGTTTCTTATGCTTGTGGTTTGTCCTTGATGGGTTATATTAAAATAAAGTTTTGTATGATTGGGTATATTATATTTTTTTTGTCCTCACTCTTTTTCTGTAATATTGATCAAAGTCTTGAAAAAAAAATTAATAAACTGATCAAAACGGTTGGCACAGTCCCCAAAAGTCAGCAATGAAAATAACACTAATAAAACTAACATAAATTGGTTCCTGTATGAAAGTACCAACCAAAGGAATAAAATTAGATTTTCTGTTTGGAACGCATAGGAAGACCGTATACAAAACAGGAGCCACGTGAAATAGGGCGCAGCAATCCAGTTTCTTGTCAACTTATACTACATTTTGATTTTATTTCTATTTTTAGTACAGGGAAAAATAAAAAAAGTATTATTTGAAAGGTGGGAGCGAATAGACTTAAGTAAAGTGAAAAAGCACATCAGTGGCAAGGTTGTTTAAAATGCCCTCATATCCACATAAATACCAAAAAGTTTACAAATTCTTTGGTTAAAGGGTTTGTGGTACCTAGGCCAGGTTAACATAGCATTTTGGTACGTCTTGAAATGCAATACAAAAGCTTGATTGGTGTGATCAGATGGTTTGGTAACATGTGGGTTCCAACACATTAACCTACATACAAACGGAAATGCCATCTTACCGTAAATGACAAGAAAGGTGAGCCTTGGATGTGTTTCCAAATGCAACCAAAAGTTCCACTTGCAAAACATGTCATGGCCCTGGAAAACTTCTATCAAAATTGCCCTGAAAGCTCAATGGCGCCCTTCCCTTCGCATGCCAGCATGTCGTCCAGATAGCAGTTTAATTCACAATAAACATTTTACTATGCACATATATTCTAGATTAATTTTTCATTTTATTCAGTTTATGGGGTACATTTTAGGTCTAAATTTAATAGTATTTATTATAAATATTAGGAATTGCATATCAAAACTCTTGTTTTTGAAGTTCTGTAAAAATACTTGAAACAGTAACTGCTACCTCGTTTTCTGTTTGAATATGTGAAGGTAATAAAGCAGAGTGATATGAAATAATTGATTCTAAAACTTTTCAAGAAAATTGAAAAAGACTGCTGTTCGATTTGTGTTTTTTAATAACAGCCAAGGAGCAAAGGTTCGGTATAGGCTTAATTCTGTTACATAATCCGGTTGGACAATTTATTTCAACTTTTGGCAGATATGTATTAGTTACCAAATTATGGTAACACAATTATTTAAATGTTGTGCATGTTTACTTATTGTATTCAATAAATCTATTTGATTTATTCTGTGATAAAGCTGTTCAAAAATGCAGTCGTATTGTGCTTAGCTACATCAAACAACTCTTCCTCTTAGATATATATATATTATATATATGATATATTATATATATATATACACAAGCGATTTTCTTGTAGATCCACAGACATAAAAGCGACTCCCAAAAATAAACTCTGTTAAAGCTTACAACATGGGGAGAAAAAGAAACTGGAACGCACACCAAAACTCACACAAGATCTAATCGCCGTAGGCTAATTTATAACGAACTCAGGTTCGTTAGGACATTTTGATCAAATGGTATAGCCCACCAACCACTCACGGTGGACTCTTATGGTGGGTCCCTACGCTATTTTGTGCAGCATCCATGGGTCCCAACCCCGCATGTCAGCACAGCGCCGGCAGGGACAAGAACCACGGTTGCCACCCAGTACCCATATGGCGGGCATAGCCCCAGTGGCTCCGGGCCCCAGGCCCCCACCAGCCACCGCGCCACAGAAGCGGCGACAACCATTGGAACACACGCACCATGTGAACAGGAAAAAGGCTCACCATGTGTGAAAGGTGTAATACTCACCGTTCCATGTGGTCTCAGAGACGGTGAGAGGGAGGAGGCGGCCCCTAAATGCAGTTCTCTGCTAATTAAAAACACGAGGGTCCGGAATGGGCGTTTTTAGTGCTGGTACTCAGGAAAAACAAATAAAATGAAGGGATCGAGAATGTACTAACCAACATGGGGAGGAAAAAAGAAACTGGGACCGAACATCCACACATCACACAATCGATGCTGGACAAAATAGCGTAGGGAGACCCACCAGTTAAGAGGTCACCGTTGAAGTGGTTGGTGGCGTATACAATTTGATCAAAGTACTAAGAACCTCGAGTTCGTTATTAATGAGCCATAGCGGCATTAGATATTGTGTGAGTGAGGGATGTGCGGCCCAGTTCTTTTCTCTCACAATGTGGTGATTTAGTAACGTCTATCCTATTTATTTTGTTTTTCACTGGTACCAGCACTCCGCCCCCATTCGGACCCAGGTGTTTTTAAATTAGCAGAGACTGCATTTAGGGGCGCCACTACTTCCTCTCAGCCAGTGTCTGAGACCACCATTGGAACGGTGAGTAGTTAACACCTGTTCACCACATGGTGTGAGCTTTTTCCTGTTCACATGGTGCGGGTGGTCATGGCGTCCGCCGCTTCGTGTTGGTTGCGGTTGCTGGTGGGGGCCTGGGACGGAGCATGGGGGATATGCCCGCCAGTATGGGGGTACTGGGGGGCCAACTGGGTCTTGGTCCAGGCCGGCGCTGTGCTGCAGCGGGGGTGAGCCATGTGATGCGGAACGAAAAAGGTAGGGAACCCCACCATAAAGAGGTCACCGGAGAGTGGTTGGGGGCTATACAATTTGATCAAAAGTAACTAAGAACCTCGAGTGTCGTTTCATATGTTGCCTGCGCATTAGCTCATGTGTGTGATGTGTGGGATGTGCGTTTGGTCCAGTTCTTTTTCTCTCCCCATGTTGGGTTTGTTAAAGCTTATATAGCCAATCCTGTTAAAAGACTTATTATTTTCTTTTGCAATGTTGAAAGAACATATTAATAAATCAGAGGGAAAAGATTAATTATACCTTTATTTGCCTTGTCATAACAAAGTGATACATATGTTCTGTTTAATTAAAGCATCATTCATGTCCCATGGATGGATTTTCTTTCAGCCACTTTAGTCCAGGCCTTCCATATCATTTAGATCAGATTTTGGACTCCCAAGATGGAGAATGTTGAAAATGTTGAAGATTGGGTTATGACTTTGTAAAGATGCCAAAAAAAACTCTTAAATAACACCATTAAAGGAGATTGTTCTGCTCAGGTAATGGAGTCGCATAGAACTTGAAAAAAGAGCCCCTCAATTGCAAAAGGAATTTGGAAAAGAAACAAAAAGATTGTAAGATAAATAAGGGCTTTATGTTGCTTATAGAGTACACTCTGCAACTCATTTGACAGAAAATAAATAGAAATGTAGATATTTGTGGCAAATTATTAAACAATATAAACCGAAAACTAACCTTTCCACAACTCTGTTTTTATACTTTAGTGTCTTTGGGTCGTTCTTGAGACCTTATGGAGCATGTGCTCATGACATGAACGTGAGATATGAGGTTCTTATAAGACAGGTGTTGAGCCTTTCCTAATGAAGTCCAATAAGTTTAATATAAACGCTGTGACCTCATGAAGGAAGTAGAACATCTCATGGGGACCAGGAGGAAAGGACAGCATTTGTCAACTTCTGGCACTCATCTATACGGGCTAAGTATGTTTTAGGAGACATTGGGGCAAGATTTATACAAGGCCTGTCTGAAAGTCAGGAATATTGCTAGTTGCGCATGGCACCAATCACAGCTCAGCTTTCATTTCTACCAGTGCTAATGAATATTTAAAGGTGGAGCGGTGTGATTGGTTGCCATGGGCAACTAGAAATATTCTGACTTCAGAAGCTTGTAAATTGCCCCATTGAGTTTGTTGTTGTTATCCATCGATCTGAAATGGGGTCTCTAGATGGTGACTGTTCTGATATCATCATAACCCATTTTTCAGCACCTGCTTGTCTGGAAAGAGTTATTTGTGTGCTGGTGAACACTTGCTCCTTCATACCGTGGCAAGGTCTAGCTCTGTATGGAGTATTACAGCTCAGGCTAAACTTCTTGCGGTCAAACTTCTGTACAAGCAGTTCACATTGCTCTGTCCTTGTTTTGCTATCCACTGGTAATTGATTCGGCCTGTGTAACTTACTTGCTTTTGCATACGATTCTCTCTTAGTTTTTCCCGTGCACTTATGCGTATTATCTGTCTTGTTGGTTGGTACACCTTGGCAAAAAAAGGGAAGTGTCCCCAGGTATTGACACACGTTTAGGGTGGACCCGAAAAGTAGGTAGTGAACAAGATGGAGGCATCAGCATAGGGCTCGTCTTTGTTTGTCCCTGCCTTTAAAGCATTGGATTAAAAAAGGTCACAGTTCGGGTCTGATGGCATATGGCCATATGATATTTCAGTTTTGTGTTGTTTAGTAAATTAGAACAAAATTTCACATTTCCAGTTTTTTCTGTCAAGATGCAGTTTAGAGACGTACATTAATGAGGAAAAAGAACGTGTTTTCGTTTTAAACCATTGGTTACAGTGAGAACAGCGGAAAAACATTTAAAGGGGTCTGTAATAATTTACACAACAGTTACCAAAACAGTAGGTAAAACGGACCATCCTTTACCATGCAAGAAAGGCATATGGGGCATTGCCTATCAGTGGATCATAAAAGTAATCATTTAAATATTTGTTGAAATACTGCAAACTGGACAGACATAACAAATCTTATCCATATTACATTAATAAAGAACAGAATTTAAAAAAACCTGAAAAACAGGTGCTTATTATCGGGAATTTAAAGTCGCATCTACTCAAGTATCAGAACACCTAAAATGGCTGGAAAAAACAACTAACTTGCTTAACTCTGTACTACCTTTCGAGGCCTCAAGGTCCTCTTCTTGCTTCAGGTGCTACAGCTACCATCTTTGGGTCTTTGCACGATGCAGGCGTACATTAGAAGTCAGACGGCTTGCTGAAATAAGTGGCACCACCGGTGCTCAGGAGCAGGAGTAGGAGCCAGAGCACTGGGAAGAAAGAAGTGGACATGCAAGGGGCCCTCGGATAAGGTGAGTACAGAGCTCATTTTTCTATAGGCTGACATACCGGCGACGAGGCTTCTGGTTCATATATAGTGGAATGGGCTGCTATATATAGGGAGCATAGTCTGGTGGCTATTACTGATGGCATGGGGCTGCAGGCTGTATACTAGATTGCATTGGACTGCTGGCAGATATATTGGGCCAGTTGGTGGCTCTATACGACAGGCAGGGGGAGAGTGAGTGGCTATATAATGGGGTATGGCTGGATTAGCTGTACACGAGGGCATTGGCATGAGGGGGTGTGGTAGGCTATATGTTAGGGCATGGGCTGCGAATGCGGCATGAGCTGGCAGGCATTATAATGAGGGGTTATGGTCGACTGGCTATATGCTAGGAGACAGTGGCTGGATGGCGAGGTATAACTAAGGCGCATGGGTGGCTGGTTATGTAGTAGGATGTATTGCAATGGCTTGCGTATTATGCTGGGGGCATGGGTGGCTGGAATATACTGGGGGCATGTGCTGGCAGGCTATCTGCCTGGGGGCAGTTCAGTGGTAGATGCTAGGAGCAGGGGGTTGGGTTGGCTATATACTGGGGGGCATGGGCTGGATTAGCTTATACTAGAGGGCAAGGGGCTGGCGCTAGCTTTATACTGGGCGGGCAAGGGTTGAACTAGCTACATAGTGGGGGGAGGCTGTAACCAACTGCCATTTCTGCCACCTATGCTTATATCCATCAAATAGTTTTCACAAGTTTTCGTGTTTAAAATTAGGTGCACTCGGCTTATAGCAGTTGGTAATACTCAAATATTATATGGAATTGTCATCTATAGGTGTGGAAGATAGCGGACGGGATCACAACAGCGCTTCATAGGGTGATAACGTTTGGTTCAGGGTTGTCTGACGTGGTTAGGACAGGTTCGCTTACTGGATCAGTGTGTGCTCAAACCTAAGGCCAAGATCTCGTATGGCATATTAGGGTTTGTGGCGACGGTGCAGCCGGACGTCTTAGGGTTTTCAGCATGAGAGCAAGTTGGCGGAGTCAGAGATAGGACAGTGAAGTCAAAAGAAGGATGGCGCCACAGCAAGAGAGGGTATTGGTTCCAAAAGGTCTTTTTTTTATTAGATATTAGAGAGAGCACGGAAAGGAAAAGACCAACAGCGTTTCGAGAGATCTGTGGTCCCCTGTTTGCAGGGCATGAGTGATATCTGAATTGACGAAGGCAAAGGTATACATACAAACCAAATTGATCAAAATGGGAAAACCGGGGGGGATCTGTGCAAAGTGATGGTGATGGAAGAGGCAGATGGGTCCATTTAAAACACATCTGGCAGGAGGAGATGACGTGCTGACGCAATGTAGGCACGCAAGCGACGGCTGGCGAGGTTGGAGTGAGGACGCTGTGTGAAACTGGTGGGGATGAACCGGGAGCAGGCACAGGAAGGGAAGCAATAAGGGGTCAAACTTTACACCAGTCCGGGCAGAACGGCAAGAGAGGCAGGCACTGGGTGGCAGACACAGGATGTGATGAAAGTAAGCACCCAGACAGCGTGTCCGCTGCAGGCGGCGGCTAGTTAAAATCACACGCAAGAACATAGAGATAGCCGCCGGCCATGACCGCTGCAAGGCTCAGAACAGAGTCTCATATGCCAGCGCTGAATTAAGGAGAAAAGAAGAAGCGGAGTGGAGCGGGACCAGGAGGAAAACTTGCGACCAGGTTTGCGACTGGAGACCTGCGGGGAAAAGTACGTGGGTATCCGCGGTATACAGGCCTACTGAAAGGAGAGCAGCAGGAGACCAATTATACCCAAAAAAACAGACACAGACCTATTGGAATTACGATCGTCCAGGAGAGGTGTGAGATCGGAGGGTTCCTAGAAGCCAGGTAAGAGCTGTGATCAGCTAAATCGCAATTATAACAAAATGCTAACCTACTGATTATGTGAGTTGATCTAAAGTTCTATTTTACATACAACTACTAATGGAACTTTCATCTTACTGGCATAATTGTATTGAAGCCTAGCTATCGGTCTGGCAACAGGGACAAAGTGCACGATGTGTGGAAGTAGTAAGAGTTGTGTTTAGCTAAAGTGTTATTCTAAGCTTCAGCACACTGGTTTGAAAAAAGCGCTATAGAGCCATTGGTTATTGTGAAGGTGGAAGGAGCTGTGATCAGCTAAATTCCAATTTATCAATATACCAACCGACTGACTATAGGATTGTTCCAAAGGTTATATATACATCTACTGATGGTAACCTTTCACCCATGTGATGCCAGAAATGGTATGTAATTGTTACAAGCTTCAGGTATCTGGCAGCCAACAGCGCATAAAGGCATACTGGTTATTGTGAATATATACTAAACTAGATCGTGTGAAACTAACCCTTGTGGGAAGACACCTTCTATAGGGTGATGGGTCCAAACGCAAGCCTGAAAAATCAAAAGCAGGCACCTTATTTTTCTCACAAGGAACGTATAAGAAACAATTGGAAATGAAACACGAGTAAAAAAATGAGAGAAACACTGACTACCAGACCGAAAGAGAGTCCCTGGATGAGCCTAAAGATAGCTCAGCGACGAAAGCACAACGTTAAATGCCTCCAAACATAGTACAGCCAACACATTCCACACTGAATGGATGACTGAAGAAGTTATGGACAAAAATGTTAAATAAACATCACTTAAAAATCCAATCGGAATTTAGTATCTCTATCACAGGAAATAAAACAGGAGATCTCTTCACTCGGGGACGCACAGCCAATCTGGAAGATACGGATAACCGAAATAACAGAGACATGCAACACATTAATAGGCGCAGTGGCAGCTTGCAGAGAAACTATACAACTACAAGAAAAAAAATTAGGGAGCTAGAAGACCGCTCAGAGGAACAACATAAGAATCGAGGTACAGTAAGGAAACAGTAACAGGCAGAATTACTGAACTTTTATTGGGACTTTATGTCGTCTCTACTCCGGAAGCCGCGACTCAGGGACCTTAAAATCGATAGAGCTCATAGATTAAGGAAACCCGCACCGCTCAGTCAGCAGCCCCAAGAGACGTAATTGTGAGGATTCATATTTTCACTAAAAAGAAATAATGAAGATAAGTAGGCAAGAGATCAACGTACGGAGAGATTTAAGGCAGCTAATAGTCTTTAATGATATTTGCCAGCAAGATAAATAAAAGAAGATAATTCGGAAGAGCTACCCCATCCTCCAAGAAAAAAATATACGTTATACTTGGGTTTCCCCCTATCACTTATCTCACAAAAGAAGATCAGAAGTACTATTGTATACTGTAAAAAAAGGGAAGACCTAATGTAAGTTGGGGCTGGATGCAGGAACCCGGACCGGACTCAAAAAAAGGATTTCGATATTCCAGGAAATTAAAGTGGACTGGAGACCGGTCTCAAAGACCACAAATGATCGACACTAAAGCGCACATGAATGATTGTACACTGAATTGCAAGGACTGATTATGTGATAAAAGATAATTAACCTGTATTTGTTTATAGAAGGTGTTGATACAAATTATATAGCAGAGTTTAATTTGGCGAGAATCACATGTATGGTAATGGGCACCAAGGCGTGACCTCCCACATGAAAATAAGGGGTCTGGATGGTGGACATATGTTTATCTGGTTAAACAGGGAAGGGGAGGAAGGATTAGCGGGAGAGAGAAGAAAAAAAAATAAATAAAAAAAGAAAAAAAATAGGAAAATAACGATAAACCCCTTAGAATCATTTACTAGGCTGCATAGCAAAAAAAGGACAAATTCACTCATGCCCCCCCCCCAAAACACCAAGCGAACATAGCTGGCGCTCGATGAAAACCCGAAGAAATCTCTTTGGACTCTCATCTCCTTTTTTTAGCCCCACTTTTATTGGCCGAAAAACATCTGGCCACAAACAATATTAGTATAACCCTAGATATATTCTGCAGTTAATCTATATAAGGAACAATCAAATCTAAGGTTCCCCTAAATAGCCTGATTTTTCGACCCTGTGCCCACTAAAGATTTATAAAGATAGCCCTTCCCGTACAATTTTTACAGCAAAGAGTGTTCCGGCAAACTCGAAGGCGTAGAAATAGGTCTCGTGTCCCCCCCTCTCCGTTCATGATGGGAAAAATATCTCTTGAAATGGTATATGTGGAAATACTAAGCTTAATGTGCGGGGCTTAAATTCTCCAGTTAAAAGATTCAGGTTTGGAGAAATATAAAGGTATATTCTCCTGAATATAATTATGTACAAGGAAACCATCAGTTGGGAAAAGACTACCATAGATTGTGATAAGTCCTATACACGTTTATATTTTGCTTCAGACGGACAAAGAAAAAAGCGGGGTGTGGTTGTAGCAATTGCAATTAAAAATGGCGCTTCCAGTTACGCAAACGAGGTTGAACAAGACACCATGGCAGATAGTTTTGCTCCGCTGTCTATATATAATCAGGCTTTTAGTATCATAAAACATATACGCACTTAATACCAGGCCAAGTAAAATTCATTAAAAAAGTCCTCAGTAAGTTTATTAGCAGCCATAATAGAAATATCATCATCGGAGCGGGCGACTTAATGCAGTTATAACCGTCATCTAGACACTACAACGTAACATTAAGCCTTAAGTATTGGAGAAGTCTAGAGAATATGACTTACACGACGTTGGCGTATGAGCACGGAGAAAAAAGACTATACGTTTTTCTCTAAACCACACTCAAGTACTCGAGGATAGATTTCTTCCTAGTAAGCGAAGCCTGGTTAATAGGACAGTGGAGGTAAACATCCTCAATGACCCTTTCTGACCATGCACCTGTAAAAATCAAAATTCAGTAGAGAGGTACTTCAGTACTAGGTATGACTGGAGGGTAAATTTTTTTAGTCCTAAAAAAACAGTTTAAAAAAAAAAACTAACAGAAGAACTGGAAGATTTTTTTAAATAAATTCAGTGGACTGTCAATCTCTGACCAAACTGTGGTGTGCATATTAAAGCATATTTTAGAGGTTACCTAAAAATGCTGAACACCCACTGAGGAAGGAAGAAAATAAAAAAGCGTAACGATGATACAAATCGTATCAACTTACTAGAGGAATGTCATAAACTAAAACCAGATAAAGACATTGAAGAATAATCGTTAAATCTAAGGGAACAAATAAAAATCTTGTCGTTAAAAGAATATAGGGAGGCATAAGGGAAGAAAACTTAATAATTTGAATTAAGTTGTAATAGAACAAAAGCCCTTTCAAATAAGCTTAAAAAGGGAATAATAACCAACAAAACAGAAAAGATCTTAGACTACGATGGTAAAATACTTATGACCCCACAAAGATAATACAAAATTTCCGTACCTTCTATTCAGGTTATATAACTTAGAAGAACAAGGTGAGGTGACAAAAACCAGATACCCAGCTCATTAATTCTTTTTAAACTCACTAACTTCCCAAGGTTAAGCCCAGAACAATCGGAGACTCTGGGAGGAGATTTTACGTTAATGAGGATAGGACAGTGATAAATAAACTAAAAAAATGTTAAAGCTCCGGGCCCAGATGGTTAATAAAGAATATTATATGAATTTAGTAATGTCCTGGCCAAATACTGGTTGATATGTTCAATGAGATTTAAACGGGGAATTACACTACGGGAAGAAATGCTAACAGCAAAAATCATAACTATTCCCAAACCAGACAAGGATGATACAAGAGTACAGAATTACAGAACGATATCACTCTTAATGGTGACATTAAAATATCTCTGCAATCTTAGCTATGAGATTAGCAAAAGTTGTATGAGTATAGTCTCAAAAGACCAGTAGGATTCATGCCAAGAGGTCGACCCAAGACTCGCGACTCACAGAGTAATTGATCTAATCCAAGTGATAGAAACCAAGGAGGAGGCCCCATGTGCACTGTGTCCATTGACGCCGGAAAAAAGCGTTCGACAGAGTGCACTGGGGCTTCTGGAAATAACATTGGCAAAAATTGGTTTCAACCACAATTTCATTGGTATGATAATGTCCATGTATAGCGTCCGGTGGCCTTCATAAGTGTCTGGGGTTTTTTTTCGGAAAGAGAGAAATTAAGATTACTAATGGCGTCCATCAAGGATGCCCGCATATCCTTGTTATTTAATTTTTTATAGAACCCCTGGCACTGGCAGTGAAAACAAATAAAGATATTAGGGGGGTAAATATACAAGGGAGACAAACACGTATAGCCTTATATGCCGACGACCAATTATTTCATTGAAGAAACCAGCCGCCTCCCTGGCCGCCTTTAAAAAGGTAGTTAATTATATTTGCTGGTGATCATATTATAAATTAACGAAAGCAAAAGCAAACTGTTATTATAAAAAAAGATTAAAGAAAACTTCCCATATTTTTGGCCCAGAGGCTTTCAGTACCTGGGGATACAGCTGGCGGGCTCCCTTATAAAGAAATTTAGGAAAAACTTGACAGAATTAAGTAATAAGATAACCAATATAATAAATATCTGACCCAAAATGCAGCCTAAGTGTTCCTTTGTTTATATTGTGCCCTTATCCCTCCTGTCCTACGTTCCCCCTCTCATTTTGGTTTTAAATCCTATTTCTTTCTAGGTGCGGTATCAATTTTGACTTGACTCTCTATGTTCATATCCATATATCCCAACCCAAAAAAAAATGTTTTTTGCTTGTGACTCCACCGTCATGCACAAATAATTCATAATTTTTATTTAACCAGGTTAGGCGGCATTTTGTCAGATATTTAATTATATTGGTTATCTTATTACTTAATTCTGTCAAGTTTTTCCTAATAATTTCTTTAAGGGAGCCCGCCAGCTGTATCCCCAGGTACTGAAAGCCTTCTGGGGACCATAAATATGGGAAGTTTTCTTTAATCTTTTTTTATTAATAACAGTTTGCTTTTGCTTTTGTTAATTTTATAATATGATACAGCAGAATATAAATTAACTACCTTTTTAAAGGCGGCCAGGGAGGCAGCTGGCTCTTCGAATGAAATAATTATGTTGTCGGCATATAAGCCTATCGAGTGTTTGTCTCCCTTGATATTTACCCCCCTAATATCTTTATTTGTTTTCACTGCCAGTGCCAGGGGTTCTATAAAAATATTAAATAACAAGGAAGATAGCGGGCATCCTTGATGGACGCCATTAGTAATCTTAAATTTCTCCGAACAAAACCCCAGACCACTTATGAAGGCCACCGGACACCTATACATGGACATTATCATACCAATGAAAATTGTGTTGAAACCAAATTTTGCCAATGTTATTTCCAGGAAGCCCCAGTGCACTCTGTCGAACGCTTTTTCGGCGTCAATGGACAGCAGTGCACATGGGGCCTCCTTGGTTTCTATCACTTGGATTAGATCAATTACTCTGTGAGTAGCTTCTTGGGTCTGACCTCTTGGCATGAATCCTACCTGGTCTTTTGAGACTATACTCGATACAACTTTTGCTAATCTCATAGCTAAGATTGCAGAGTATATTTTAATGTCACCATTAAGAAGTGATATCGGTCTGTAATTCTGTACTCTTGTATCATCCTTGTCTGGTTTGGGAATAGTTATGATTTTTGCTGTTAGCATTTCTTCCGGTATGGTAATTCCCCGTTTAATCTCATTGAACATATCAACCAGATATTTGGCCAGGACATTACTAAATTCTATATAATATTCTTTATTAACCCATCTGGGCCCGGAGCTTTACATTTTTTTAGTTTATTTATCACTGTCCTATCCTCATTTAACGTAAAATCTCCTCCCAGAGTCTCCGATTGTTCTGGGCTTAACCTTGGGAGAGTTAGTGAGTCTAAAAAAGAATTAATGAGCTGGGTATCTGGTTTTGTCACCTCACCTTGTTCTTCTAAGTTATATAACCTGGAATAGAAGGTACGGAAAGTTGCTATTATTCTTTGTGGGTCATAAGTATTTTTACCATACTAGTCTAAGATCTTTTCTGTTTTGTTGGTTATTATTCCCTTTTTAAGCTTATTTGAAAGGGCTTTTGTTCTATTACAACTTAATTCAAATTTATTAAGTTTTTCTTTCCTTAGTGCCTCCCTATATTCTTTTAACGACAAGATTTTTATTTGTTCCCTTAGATTAACGATTATGTCTTCTATGTCTTTATCTGGTTTTAGTTTATGACATTCCTCTAGTAAGTTGATACGATTTAGTATCTCGTTACGCTTTTTATTTTCTTCCTTCCTCATGTGGGTGTTCAGCATTTTTAGGTAACCTCTAAAATATGCTTTATGAGCACACCACAGTTTGGTCAGAGATTGACAGTCCACTGAATTTTATTTAAAAAAATCTTCCAGTTCTTCTGTTAGTTTATTTTTAAACTGTTTTAGGACTAAAAAATTTACCCTCCAGGTCATACCTAGTACTGAAGTCCCTTCTACTGAAATTTTGATTTTTACGGGTGCATGGTCAGAAAGGGTCATTGGAAGGATGTTTACCTCCGCTGCCCTATTAACCAGGCTTCTGCTTACTAGGAAGAAATCTATCCTCGAGTAACTTGAGTGTGGTTTAGAGAAAAACGTATAGTCTTTTTTCTCACCGTGCTCATATCGCCATACGTCGTGTAAGTCATATTCTCTTATGACTTCTCCAATACTTAAGGCTTAATGTTACGGTTGTAGTGTCTAGATGACGGTTAATAACTGCATTAAAGTCGCCTCCGATGATGATATTTCTATTATGGCTGCTAATAAACTTACTGAGGACGTTTTTAATGAATTTTACTTGGCCTTGATTAGGGGCGTATATGTTTATGATACTAAAAGCCTGATTATATATAAGACAGCGGAGCAAAACATATCTGCCATGGATGTCTTGTTCAACCTCGATTTGCGTAACTGGAAGCGCATTTTTAATTGCAATTGCTACACCCGCTTTTTTCTTTTGTCCGTCTGAAGCAAAATATAAACGTGTATAGGACTTATCACTAAATCTATGGTAGTCTTTTCCCAACTGATGTGTTTCCTGTAACATAATTATATCAGGAGAATATACCTTTATATTTCTCCAAACCATGAATCTTTTTACTGGAGAATTTAAGCCCCGCACATTTAAGCTTAGTATTTCCACATATACCATTTCAAAAGAGATATTTTCCCATCATGAAACCGGATAGGGGGGGACACGAGACATATTTCTACGCCTTCCCGAGTTGCCTGGAACATCTCTTTGCTGTAAAAATTGTACGGGAAGGGCTATCTTTATAAATCTTTAGTGGGCACAGGGTCAGAAAAATCAGGCTATTTAGGGGAACCTTAGATTTGATGTTCCTTATAGGTATTAACTGCAGAATATATCTAGGGTTATACTAATATTGTTTTGGCCATAAGTTGTTTCGGCCAATAAAAGTGGGGCTAAAAAAGGAGATGAGAGTCCAAAGAAGATTTCTTCGGGTTTTCATCGAGCGCCAGCTAATGTTCGCTTGGCGGTTTTGGTGGAGGGGGCATGAGTGAATTTGTCTTTTTTTGCTATGCAGCCTAGTAAATGATTTCTAAGGGGTTTATCGTTATTTCCTATTTTTTTACTTTTTTTTATTTATTTTTTTTTCTTCTCTCTCCCGCTATCCTTCCTCCCCTTTCATGTTTAACCAGATAAACATATGTCCACCACCAGACCCCTTATTTCCTGCATGTGGGAGGTCACGCCTTGGTGCCATTACCATAATGTGATTCTGCGCCAAATTAAACTCTGCTATATAATTTTGTATCAACACCTTCTATAAACAAATACAGGTTAATTATCTTTTATCACATAATAGTCCTTGCAATTCAGGTACATCATTCATGTGGCTTTAGTGTCGATCATTTTGTGGTCTTTGAGACCGGTCTCCAGTCCACTTTAATTTCTGGAATATCGAAATCCTTTTTTTGAGTCCGGTCCGGTTCCTGCATCCAGCCCCAACTTATCATTAGGTCTTCCGCTTTTTTTACAGTATTACAAATGTACTTCTGATCTTCTTTTGTGAAGATAAGTGATAGGGGGAAACCCCAAGTATAACGTATATTTTTTTCTTGGAGGATGGTGGTAGCTCTTCCGAATTATCTTCTTTTATTTAATGTTGCTGGCGAAATATCATTAAAGACTATTAGCTCCTTAAATTTCTCCGTACGTTGATCTCTTTGCCTACTTATCTTCATTATTTCTTCTTTTATGTGAAAATAATGAATCCTCACAATTACGTCTCTTGGGGCTGCTGATGGAGCGGTTGCAGGTTTCCGTAATCTATGAGCTCTATCGATTTTAAGGTCTGAGTCGGCGGCTTCCGGAAGTAGAGACGACATAAAGTCCCATATAAAGTTCAGTAATTCTGCATCTGTTACTGTTTCTTACTGTACCTCGAATTCTTATGTTGTTCCGCCTTGAGCGGTCTTCTAGCTCCATAATTTTTTTTTCTTGTAGTTGTATAGTTTCTCTGCAAGCTGCCACTGCGCCTATTAATGTGTTGCATGTCTCTGTTATTTCGGTTACCGTATCTTCCAGATTGGCTGTGCGGTCCCCGAGTGAAGAGATCTCCTGTTTTATTTCCTGTGATAGAGATCTAAATTCCGATTGGATTTTTAAGTGATGTTTATTTAACATTTTTTCCATAACTTCTTCAGTCATCCATTCAGTGTGAGATGGTGTTGGCTGTACTATGTTTGAGGCATTTAACGTTGTGCTTTCGTCGCTGAGCTGATCTTTAGGCTCATCCAGGGACTCTCTTCGGGTCTGGTAGTCAGTGTTTCTCATTTTTTTACTCGTGTTCATTTCCAATTGTTGCTTATCGTTCCTTGGTGAGAAAAATAAGGTGCCTGCTTTTGATTTTTCAGGCTTGCGTTTGGACCCATCACCCATATAGAAGGTGTACTTCCCCACAAGGGTTAGTTTCACACGATCTAGTTTAGTATATATTCACAATAACCAGTATGCTTTATGCGCTGTTGGCTGCCAGATACCTGAAGCTTTGTAACAATTACAATACCATTTCTGGCATCACATGGGTGAAAGGTTAACCAGTCAGTAGATGTTATATAAACTTTGGAACAACTCCCATAGTCAGTCGGTTGGTATATGATATAATTGGAATTTAGCTGATCACAGCTCCTTCCACCTTCACAATAACCAATGCGCTATGAGCGCTTTTTTCAAACCAGGTGGCTGAAGCTTAGATAACAATTTAGCTAAACACAACTCTTACTAGCTTCCACACAATCAGTGCACTTTGTGCCCTGTTGCCAGACCCGATAGCTAAGGCTTCAATAACAATTATGCCAGTAAGATGAAAGTTAGCCAGTTAGTAGTTGGTTAGTAATAGAAACTTTAGATCAACTCACATAATCAGTAGGTTAGCATTTGTTATAATTGCGATTTAGCTGATCACAGCTCTTACCGGCTTCTAGGAACCCTCCGATCTCACACCTCTCCTGGACCATCGTAATTCCAATAGGTCTTGTCTGTTTTTATGGGTATAATTGATCTCCTGCTGCTCCTTTCAGTAGGCTCTGTATACCGCGGATACCCACATACTTCTCCCGCAGAGTCTCCAGTCGGCAAACCTGGTCGCAAGTTTTCCTGGTCCCGCTCCACTCCGCTTCTTCTTTCTCCTTAATGCAGCGCTGGCATATGAGACTCTGTTCTGAGCCTTGCAGCGGTCATGGCCGGCGGCTATCTCTAATGTTTCTTGCAGTGATTTTAATGCCGCCGCCTGCAGCGTACCGCTGTCTGGTGCTTACTTTCATCCGGTGTCTGCCACCCAGTGCCCCTGCTCTTGCCGTTCGGCCAGACTGGTGTAAAGTTTTGACCCTTATCGCGTCCCTTCTGGCTGCTCCCGGTTACTCCCCACGTTTCACACAGCGTCTCACTCCACCACGTCCAGCCTCGCTTGCGTGCCTACATTGCGTCAGCACGTCATCTCCTCCTGCCAGATGTGTTAATGGACCCATCTGGCACTCATTCCATCACCACGATCTTTGCACAGATCCCCCTGTTTTCCCTTTTGATCAATTTTTTGTATGTATACCTTTGTCCTTCGTCAATTAACAGATCACTCATCCACTTGAAAAAGGGGACCACAGATCCTCGAAACGCGTTGTGTCTTTTCCGTGTATCTTCTAATATCTAAATAAAAAGAAAGACCTTTTGGAAACCAATACCCGGTCTTGCTGTGCGCCATCCGTTCTTGACTTCACTGTACCTATACTCTGACTCCAGCCAACTTAGCATCTCATGCCTGGAAAACCCTAAGACGCCGGCTGCACCTCCACCAAAACCCTATATGCCAGTACGAGAGTTGTGCCTTATGTTGAAGCACAACTGATCCAGGTAAGCGACTGTCTAACCACGTCAGACACCCTGAACCAAACGTTATCGCCCTATGAGCGCTGTTGTGATCCCTGTCCGCTATCTTCCAACCTATAGATGACAATTACCATTGTGACAAAGTCACTATTGAATTGGCGAGAAAATGAAGGTTTATGTGATGTGCAGCATCACATGGTGTCCACCACCGCCACAGCACAGCGCTGGCAGGGACCAAGACCCAGTTGCCCCCCAGTACCCATACTGGCGGGCATAGCCCCCATGGCTCCGGGCCCGGGCCCCCACCAGCACCGTGTCTGAGACCACATGGAACAGTGAGTATTCAACACCTGTTCACACATGGTGAGCCTTTTTTCCTGTTCACATGGTGCGGTGTTGCATGGCGTCCGCCGCTTCTGTGGTGCTGGTGGCGGCCCAGGCCCGGAGCCATGGGGGCTATGCCTGCCAGTATGGGTACTGGGGGGCAACCGGGTCTTGGTCCCTGCCGGCGCTGTGCTGCAGCGGTGGTGGACGCCATGTGATGCTGCACATAATAGCGTAGGGACCCACCATAAAGAGGTCACCGTGAAGTGGTTGGTGGGCTTATACAATTTCATCAAAATGTAACTAAGAACCTCGAGTTTGTTATATAATGTAGCCTAGCGGCAGTAGATCATTGTGTGATGTGTGGAGAGCTTTGTCATTGCCGACCCCCACGTTTGAGCTGAACCCCTACACCATATATATTTGAGTATTAGCCAAACTGCTTATAAGCCGAGGCACCTAATTTTAACACGAAAAACTGGGAAAAACTATTGATTGGATTATAAGCATAGGGTGGCAAATGGCATTGGTTACAGCCTCCACCCAATATGTAGCTAGTCAACCCTTGCCCCCAGTATAAAGCTAGCCAGCCCCTTGCCCTCTAGTATATAGCTATCCAGCCCATGCCCCCCAGTAGATAGCCAACCCACTGCTCCCTAGCATATAGCCAGCTAACACTTGCCCCCAGGCATATAGCCTGCCAGCACATGCCCCCAGTATATATCCAGCCAACCCATGCCCCCCAGCAAATAGCAAGCCAGTGCATACATCCTACTATATAACCAGCCAGCCCATGCGCCTTAGTATATAGCCTTCCAGCCAATGTCTCCTAGCATATAGCCAGTCAGACCATGCCCCTCAGTATATAGCCTGCCAGCTCATGCCGCATGCGAGCCCATGCCCCTTAACATATAGCCTACCACCCCCTCAGTATATACCCAGCCAGCCAATGCCCTTAGTGTACAGCTATCCAGCCATACACCCATTATATAGCCAGCTCGCCCCTGCCTGTAGTATATAGCCACCAGACCCTGCCCCAATATATAGCCAGCCAGTCAATGCAATCTAGTATACAGCCTGCCAGCCCATACCATCAGTATATAGCCAGCCAGACTATGCTCCCTAGTATATAGCCAGCCCATTCCCACTAGTATATAACCTGAAGCCTCTTCCCCGAGTATGTCAAGCCTATAAGAAAAATGAGCTCTGTACTCACCTTTCCGATGGCCCCTGCAGGTCCACTTCTTTCTTCCAGTGCTCTGGCTCCTACTCCTGCTCCCTGAGCACCGGTGGTGCCACTTATTTCAGCAAGCGTCTGACTTCATAATGTACGCCTGCATCGTGCAGAGACCCAAAGATGGAGCTGTAGCACCTGAAGCAAGAAGAGGACCTGTGAGGCCTCGGAAAGGTGAGTACAGAGTTAAGCAAAGTTAGGTTTTTCCAGCACATTTTAGGTGTTCTGATACTTGAGTATATGCGATTTTAAATTCCCTGATAAGCAGCCTGTTTTCAGGGTTTTTTTTAAATTCTTGTTCTTTATTAATGTAATTGGATAAGATTTTGTTAATGTCTGTCCAGTTGCAGTATTTCAACAAATATTTAAATGATTAACTTTTATGAAATCCTACTGAGAGGCAATGCCCCTATTGCCTTTTCTTGCATGGTAAAGGATTGTCCGTTTTACCAAATGTTTTGGTAATGTATGTGTAAATATTACAGACCCCTTTAAATGCTTTCCGCTGTTTCACTGTAACCAATTGTTAAAACGAAAAACGTTCTTTTCCTCATTAATGTACTCTCTAAACTGCATCTTGACAGAAAAAACTGAAATGTAGAAATTTTTTCTAATTTACTAAACAAGAAAAACTGAAATATCATATGGCCATAGGCATTCAGACCCAATACTGTGACACTTTTTTAAATCACATGCTTTAAAGGCAGGGGACAAACAAAGACTGAGCCCTAATGCTGAGCCTCCAATTTTTCACTGACCTACTTATTGGGTCCACCCTAAACGGTGGTCAATAACTGGGCGACATTCCCTTTTTTTGCCAAGTGTGAACAAGCAACAAGACAGATAAATACGCAATAAGGTGCACGGGAAAAACTAAGAGAGAATCGTAATGCAAAAAGCGAAGTAAGTTACACAGGCCGAGATCAGATACCAGTAGGATAGCAAAAACAAGGACAGAGCCATGTGAACTGACTTGACAGAAGTTTGACCAGCAAGAAGTTTAGCCTGAGCTGAATACTCATACAGAGTCTAGACCTTGCCACAGGTATGAAGAGCAAGTGTTCACAGGCACACAAAGTTAACTCTTTCAAGACAAATGCAGAGTGCTGAGAAATGGGTATGATAGATATCAGAACAGTCAGCCACTAGAGCCCAGTTCAGATCGATGGATAAAACAAAACTCAATGTCTCCTAAAAATACTAGCCCGTATAGATGAGTGCAGAAGTGACAAATGCTGTCCATTTCCTCCTGGTCCTCCATGAGATGGTTCTACTCCTTCAATGGAGTCCAGCGTTGTATAATTAAACTTATTGGACTTCATTAGGAAAGGCTCACACCTGTCTTATATAAGACCTCATATCTCACAGTTCATGTCAGAGCACATGACATCATAAGGTCTAAGGAACTACCCAAGGAGCACAGAAGTATAAAGACAGAGTTGTGGAAAGGTAGTTTGCGGTTTATATTGTTTAATAAATTTGCAAAAATATCTACATTTCTATTTATTTCTGTCAAGATGAGTTGCAGAGTGTACTCTATTAAGCAACATAAAGCCCTTACTTTATCTTACTAACTCTTTTGTTTCTTTTCCAAATTCCTTTTGGCAATTGAGTGGGTTCTTTTTCAAGTTTCTAGCTGATCCATTACCTGAGGCAGAACAATTCTCTTTAATGGTGTTATTTAAGTTTTTTTTGGCATCTTTAAAAAGTATACACCATATCTTCAAACTATTTTCAACATTCTCATCGTGTGAGTCCAAAATCTGATCTAAATGATAATAACCTGGATGAAAGGATGAAAGAAATCCATCCCTGGGAAATGAATGATGCTTTAATTAAACAGAACATATAGTACACTTTGTTATAACAAGGCAAATAAACGTATAATTTAATCTTTTCCCTTGATTTATTAAATTATGTTCTTTCTTGTTGCATAACATTAAGCACTTTTTATATCAAACAAACATTGCAAAAGAAAATACATAAAGTCTTTTAAAGGATTGGCTATGAATAAGCTTTAACAGAGTTTATTTTTGGAGTCAAGCTTTATGTCTGTTGGACTACAAGAAAAGTGCTTGTATATATATATATATATATATATATATATACATATATATATACATATAGGATATGTTTGTGATTAGCTAAGCACAATAAGACTGCATGTTTGAACAGCTTTATACAAGAATAAATCAAATATGATTTATTGAATACATAAGTAAAACATGTTCACAAACATTTAAATATTGTGTTAACATAATTTGGTAACTAAATACAATATGCAAAAGTTGAATATAAATTGTCCACGGGATTATGTAACAGAATTAAGCCTTCCACTGCTCTTATGTGAAAAAAACACAAATCGAACAGCAGTCTTTCAAATTTTCTTGAAAAGTTTAGAATCAATTATTCTCATATCACTCTGCTTTATTAACTTCACTATTCAAAACAGAACGTAGGTAGCATGTTACTGTTTCAAGTATTTTACAGAACTTCAAAAACAATGAAGTTTTGATATGCAATTCACTAATATTTATAATAAATTAATTAATTTAGACCTAAAATGTACCCCCATAAACTGAATAAAAGTAAAAAATTAATCTAGGAATATATTGTGCAGAGTAAAAGGTTATATGTGAATGTAAACTGCTATCTGGACACATTGCGGGCATGGAAGGGAAGGGGCGCCATTGAGCTTTTGCAGGGCAGATTTTGATAGATTAGTTTCCAGGGGCCATGACATGTTTGCAAGTGGAATTTTGGTTGCATTTGGAAACACAATCCAAAGGCTCAACCTTTGCTTGCATTTTAAGGTAAGATGGCATTTCCTTTGTATTTAGTTAATGTGTTGGAAACCCAATGTTACCAAAACATCTGATCACAAGTCAAGCTTTTGGATTGCATTTCAAGACGTAACCAAAATGCTATGTGTAAACCTGGCCTGAGGTACCACAAACCCTTTAACCAAGAGAATTTGTAAACTTTTATGTGGCATTATGTGGTATAGAGGGCATTTTAACACCTTGCCACTGATGGGCTTTTTCAATTTTACTTTATGTCTATCGCTCCCCACTTTCAAAAATAACTTTTTTTATTTTTCCATGTACATAAAATGAAAATAAAATGCAAAATGTAGTAAAATTGACAAGAAACTGGATTTGCGCCATTTCCACGTGGGCTCTGTTTTTACGTCTTTCACTATGCGTTCCAAACAGAAAATCTAATTTATTCTTTGGTTTGGTACTTTCACAGGGAAACCAAATTTATGTAGGTTTTATTAGGTGTTAATTTTCATTGCTACCATTTTGGGGACTGTGCAACCTTTTGATCACTGTTTATTAATTTTTTTCAAGGACTTGATCAATATATACAAGAAAAAGAGTGATGACCAAAAAAAATATATAACCCAATCAATACAAAACTTTATTTAATATAACAATGACAAAACACACCAAGCATAAAGAAACGTAAAGGATGCAGTGTAAAATTGCATGAAAGGGTAAAGACCTTTCTCCCTATGCTCCCCTAAATCCTGCGAATGCAACATGCAATAATAATATGGAGATAAATGAACTGAAAAGCTATCCAGTCAACATGTAAGGAATGAAACTGCAAATCTACCATACAATACCAGTATCAAGCTGGTGAACAAGCAAGTGGATGGTGGACCTCTGTCAGACACTATGGGTAGTGGACCAACTGGACCACCATTGACGATATTGTAATCGGACACCTAGGAGTGGAGTCTAAGTGGTACCCAGTTTTCAGCAGAGCCTGCAAAGCAGGTTGGACTTGTTGCGGTGTGGTACCACCAGGTTGTTCCACAGGCACAATTTTGTCCGCAGTGGCGGCCAAAGCAAGGTACAGAGATGTTGAGCAGCACATGATCAGAGTCATGGAAGGTCAGGGCAGGCAGTAAAGAAGCATAGTCAGGAACGGAAGCGGGCATCCAGAACAAAGCTTTCTCAAAGTCAGAAGACACAAAGATCCAGCGGGTCATGCAGGGAGAAACTGGCTTATAAAGGATTCTGGAAACGATCAGCGCCATAAATAACTGTTTTTTAAATATTTTTATAGATTATGAATTTGTGGACGTGGTGTATGTTGTGTTATTTTTTTCACTTTTATAAATTATATATTGATGTTTATGTGTTCGGAGATATTGGAACATTTTAATACATTTTATTTAAAATTTTTATTTATTTTTTATGGGGGGTTTTTTACATTTTTGTTTTTAGATTACTAGCAGCCAACCAAGTTGAAATGAATCCATCAAAGCAGCACTCCACATAAAAGTATTTTCTTTTATTCCACCATGAAAAAAATGACATTTTGCCCTCTCTATGAAGGCATTATCAAGTGACAATACAAGTCATTTATACAATTATGGTAATCATCATCACATGTGGTGCATAATGACATCATATAATAATCAGCAAAATAAGCTAAAAAATATAACATAACTACCTTAAATAAAGTGCAACAAGTATATACAATTCATGAATATAAAGTGCAGTGCAAAGGGCGTGGTTAAGCCGCCGAGCTGCATGGCCGCATGAGAGAGTAGCTCAATACCCATGGCTTAGAGACAGAGCCCCCATGCATGAGAAGTCACCTGCTAGTGACAGTAAACAGCTTCCCCGATGCAAAGGAACGGTATTCAGCAACCAGGCAGGAAAATATAAGCTAGAGAAGCCAACGGGACAACAAAGCAGGAGATCTATAAATGACGCCGACGCTCCACAGCACTCGCAGCTCCTACTTCCATAGCACAGGTAGCAAAGAAACAGGAGCCTCCATGAAAGTCCATCAGCCAGAAGCCGTAACGACAGGGTACAAAGAAAAAGGCACAGGTCATAGTATCATAGTATCATAGTATATAAGGCTGGAAGGAGACGCAAGTCCATCAAGTCCAACCTTCAAGAATTAAATAAATGTTTTATCCCCATAACCCGTGATATTTTTTCTCTCCAGAAAGTCATCCAGGCCTCTCTTGAACATGTACATAGAGTCGGCCATAACAACCTCCTGCGGCAGAGAGTTCCATTGTCTCACTGCTCTTACAGTAAAGAACCTTTGTCTATGGTGATGGTAGAATCGCCTCTCCTCTAGGCGTAGAGGATGCCCCCTTGTCCTGGTCACAGGCCGAGGTATAAAAAGATCTTTGGAGAGATCCTTGTACTGTCCGTTCAGGTATTTGTACATTGTAATGAGGTCTCCCCTCAGTCGTCTTTTTTCTAAACTGAATAATCCCAAATTTTGTAATCTGTCATTGTATTCTAGTCCCCCCATTCCCCTAATAATCCTGGTTGCTCTCCTCTGCACCCGTTCCAGCTCTACTATATCCTTTTTATATATTGGTGCCCAAAAATGTACACAATATTCCATGTGTGGTCTGACCAGGGATTTGTATAAGGGCAGAACTATGTCTTTATCATGAGAATCTATTCCTCTCTTGATACATCCCATTATTTTATTTGCTTTAGCAGCAGCCGCCTGGCTCTGGTCACTAAAATTAAGTTTACCATCCACCAATACGCCCAAGTCCTTTTCAGCTTCAGTTTTACTAAGTAATTGACCGTTTAGAACATAATTATACTTTTTGTTTCCATGGCCCAAATGCATAACTTTACATTTATCTACATTAAACCTCATCAACCATTTCTCTGCCCATCCCTCAAGCTTCCACAAATCCCTCTGTAATGCTAAACTATCGACCTCAGTATTTATTACTTTACACAGCTTAGTATCATCTGCAAATATTGAAACTTGACTGTGTAAACCCACTACAAGGTCATTAATAAAAATATTAAAAAGAAGTGGCCCCAATACTGACCCCTGTGGCACTACACTGGTAACATCAACCCAATCTGAGAATGTGCCATTAATGACCACCCTCTGTTTTCTATCACTAAGCCAATTACTTACCCAGATACACAGATTTTCTCCTATTCCCAGCAGTCTCATTTTATATACCAACCTTTTATGTGGCACGGTGTCAAATGCCTTTGAAAAGTCCAGATATACAACATCCACAGCGTCCCCCAGATCCAGTCTTGAACTTACCTCCTCGTAGAAACCAATCAGATTAGTCTGACAGGACCGATCTCTCATAAACCCATGCTGACGCTGGGTTATAAGGTTGTGCACAGTGAGATACTCCAGGATAGCATCTCTAATAAACCCCTCAAATATTTTCCCCACCACAGCAGTTAGACTTACGGGTCTGTAGTTTCCAGGATCGCTATTTGATCCTTTTTTGTATATTGGTACCACATTTGCTATGCGCCATTAATGTGGAACATAACCAGTCCTCAGTGAATCTTCAAATATTAAAAATAACGGTCTGTCTATCACCGTACATAATTCATGCAGAACCCGGGGGTGTATGCCATCTGGCCCAGGTGATTTATCTATCTTAGTGGTTGCGAGGCGGCATAATTCACCCCCTACCTTAACGCCGCTACACTGGTCCACAGGGAACATCCAGCCAGATCCCAAAATGGTGCCGATACAAGCAAAGGGCAGGAGCACTCACTCTTGCACTAGCATGCTTGGCTGGTTCAAGAGAGAGGAGCCCCGCTAAAAAGGACTCTTGCATTTCCCCCTCAATAATCCCTGCCAAGTAATAATGATATACAAGAAGAGGAGAAAGAATATCTAGTATTACCTCTGAACCACAGGATGCATTTGCTAGATTCCAAGCATCTAACAAAACAATATCTGAAGCTTTCCTTAATGAAGTGTTAATAACCATGTGCAATCCTATGCATAAGGACTTGTCCTAGTTATTTAACGCACTTCAGACCACAGTTAATAACCTGGGTGACAGAATCTCTCAGACAGAGAGTAGAATGACAACCTTTCACACAGTACACAACACCTGGAAATGGAAGAGAAAATCACCCCAGTGCAAGCAAAGCTAACAGATTATGAAGCTCTAAGCAGATGGAATAACGTCAAACTTAGAGGTATTCCATAAATTGTGCTAGGGCAAGACCTCAAGCAAGACGTAAAAAAGGTAACAAATACCCTTATGCCAGATTTAGCAGAATATGTATTATACTTGGATAGAGTGCATAGAATGCTGAAAATGGCCAACCTCTCAGACACAGTGCCAAGGGTCACCCTGGCAAGATTTACTCTTTTTCATGTGAAAGAAGCCCTGCTCTCACAACCGAGGAAACTACTGATCCTGCCACAATTATATTAAAACATCAAACTATAAACAGACCTCTCAGCAGCAACCTTGTAGGAAAGAAGAGAGTTCATGCCGATCACAACACTCCTGAGGAAGCATGGAATCCCCTACAGATGGGCCTTCCCCACAAACTTATCGTCAGAAGATACAGCTCTATTATCCCGATCAACTCCGCAGAAGAGGGAGCAGATATCTTGGATTCATGGAACATCACAACTGGTCTACATCCGAATCCACCACCAATGAAACCGCCACAACACCTAGCAGACTGGAACACCCCCCATAGTCGCGTAAGTGAGAACACCGCAATCTCTGAATACTAAGTTAATTTGGTATTCCAAAAGGCAAACAATAAATGTGTTTTTGTTACACTGTTCACGTTGTCCCATACCCATCTATCCCAACCCCACCTCATCCCCATGATGAGCTATGAAATATTAAAGAAAATGAAAAAGAGCCAGTTATAGTCAAAGCATTCCTTTAGATGGGAATTAAAATAATGTCCCTTATCTTAAAAGGACTGAACAGCCCATTCAAAAGAGCGTCAGTATGGCATGAGGCCAAACGCAATAACATAGATATCTGCTTTCTACAAGAAACACACATATCAACTATGAATACATCCAAAATCAACTATAGTATGTACCCAACCATCGTTTTCTCAACATATCAAAAAAAGAAGAGTATTAATTGCATTCAAATTGCATCTATCTATCAAAATAGAACTACAGATAATCAACCCCAAAAGTAGACTCATCATTATAATATGTGATATAAACAATACAATGTATACTTTAATTAACCTTTACCCTCCAAACAAAACACAAAATCATTTTATGACAAAACTCATAAACAAAGTCAGACAGTTACAACAAGGATCACTAGTATTCTGTAGAGATTTCAGTGCAGCAAGACCTGAACTCTACTTCCTCCCTAAAACAGAAACCATGCGAACTCCACTCATTCTTATGGAATAATGACCTCCACGACATATGGAGACTACAACACACCACCGAAAAAGACTATACTTTCTTTTCACAGAGATATAACACATGTTCACGATACATTCAATATTGATAGATCCCTACTAGACCACGCACCTCATCAGGGTACAGATATCTCATTGGGTCATACACAGTGGGGCAGATTTATCAAGCAGTCTGAAAGTCAGAATATTTCCAGTTGCCCATGGCAACCAATCACAGCTCAGCTTTCATTGCACCAGTGCTCATGAATATTTTAAAGGGGAGCTGTGATTGGTTGCCATGGGCAATTGGAAATATTCTGAATTTCAGACTGCTTGATAAATCTGCCCCAGTGTGTCTAATACTTCTAACTTTAATGCTGTTAACTTTGCTAGAAGCTATTTTTAGAGACAACCCAGACATTACAATGAGAAAAAGCAGAGCAGTGATCCCTATCATCATGAGTCAGAGTCATCCTCCCCATGTCTACCCCCTGTTTCTATGCCCGACTCTACTGCAGGCTCTACAGAAGGGGGCTTCTTTTTAGTTGGGTGGTCCCCTGTGTCCACCGCACTCATTTTCATTGCGCTGTAACTTTCGCTCATAATCCCCATCTGACTGGGTCCCAAGTTGCACTCTTCCTGTGGGAGGATTTATCTTTTTTCTTACTTTTGTTTTTTTTTTTGCCTCCTCATATTTACATGGTGCTATGGAGGTTGCTGCCAGAGGTTGGTCTTGGATGACAATGTCCATACTCCTCTGAGTTCTATATGATCGCTGAGGTGCTGGTACTGTATCACCTGACCTGACCCCTGACCGCTTTTGCCCTGACTCCACGGCCTCCTCCTCTTAGGCGTATGCTTCCTGTACCATCATCTGAGAGGTGATGTTTTGCCAAACCTCCAGGCAATCCTTGTGTGGGTGGCCCATTTTTCTGCACAGATTATAGTTGACTGTCTCACAGTTGGCGCAGAGATGGCCGACCTCCGACCTCCCCGCACAGGTTACATTTTATTACTGAGTATTTTGGCTATGTGAACGATCTTACCACACCTGATTAACTCTGTGGTTGCCCACGATAGAAACAGACACCTTTCTCTCTCCCTACCAAGAAGCTGTTTGGGAGGTGTAGGGTGATGTTGTTATACTGCCTCAGTTTCACCAGCACCTTCCAGCCACCAGTCCAAATACCATCTGTGTCCCTAATTTTGGTGAGGTCATACACAAGGTCACAGTGGCACCTGAGCCACACCACAATATCCTGAGGAAGAACTGTCTCCAGAATATCACATTTGACCACCATGGTATCTGGCTTGGATATGAGGACTAACATGAACTTATCCCAGTAGTCAGTGTCCCTAAACCAGGGGAATTCATCCCAGAACCTATCTAGACTAGACATAAACTTAAAGCTGACATCATAGCACTGTCTGCCTGGAAGGTTGATAACTTCCAAAATGTCATCTGGCGTGAACCCTATTTGGCGGCACAGTAGATCCCACACCACAAACCTCCTAACTGGGAGAACTTCCATGGCGCCTCAGTTTCTAAAGCACACAACATTCCTCCTCTTAAACGCCTGCTTGGTGTATTGTGCACTGGAGGTAAAGAAGGGAGCACTGCGGCTCCAGGCATTTTTAGGAGGTTCCTGACAGGGCCCAATCTGGGTATTGGGGGAAGGGTCTGATCTAGAGGGACCTGACTCATCTGGGGGGCTTGATGTCAGTGGGGGGAAGTTGCACCCATTATTCTGCAAAAACCCCTGCCCCCCATTCACCTCTATGTTGTCCTCAGGTGTCTGCACATCTGAGACAGAGTGAGGGTCCCCGCTATCCCCCGACCACTCAGGAACATCATGATGTCCATCAGTGTCCCCAGTCTCAATTCCAGCACTAGAATTGTCCTGGGTCACCACATTTCCATGACACATAGGTAAATGCCCACTGTCCTGCTGTGGTGTAGTGCCTTCTGGGACTTATGGCGCCTGTGCTGCTGTCTTAGAAGCATGCTGCTGCTAAGGGACGGCTGCAGTCCTTCGCAGCTGCTGTTTTACCTTATTGCCCTCTTGAAACACAAAACTTGAAGCTTGTAGTATGGGACATGTTCCTCTCTCATCAGGGGACATTGGACAAAGTGTCAGAGGGTCTGGTCTCTGTGCTTGTTTTGCAGTGTTCCTTGTTCCTACAGAACTCCTATAGGCACTGGCCCCATCTTCTCCAGGACACAGTCTATCTCCCCCACCATTATCTCTTTGCTTGCAGCTTTGAGTCATATAGATGAATACTTTCAGGGTGCACAGTTTTTAGTGAGTACAGACAATCAATTTGCAACATTTGTGGTGACTCAATTCCCTCTCAGCTACCAGGCCCAGGATCTTCTCTGACAACTGCAGCTCAGGTGCTCTCATGGTCTCCTTCACCTGCTGTGCTAGTCTCTGTAGTCCTCCCGTGTGTTATAAGTGTTATAACTTCTGCCTAAAAAGCTCCTAATAATAATAATCTCCGTCATAACTGCTGAATAGGAGTAATAGTGTGGGATCATAGGGATCATAGGGAGTCTGCCTAGGGCCATCAGGGTTATCAGTCCTCAGTAATAAACACACATTCTCATTGTTCCTTTCATGTATCTTAACATTCCATCACTTGTCCCCCCCCCCTGTGTTCACTGAGACAAGGGGGGGAGGCAGCCCCCTCCTTCTCCCTGTGGTGTCTGTAGTACTATGTGTCCCAGCATACCAGGAGAACAAAGAAGGAATCTAACACACCATTGTAACATCTAAGTTCACTGTATCATCCTACACAAATTGCTAAAACCACACCCTTCAAACTTTAGGTGTATTTACACTACATTTCTGATGTAAATATTAAACTTACATCACAAGGTATCTCAGGTCCAAGACTGCAATGAACAATGTCCACAATTGTGTGCTGGACTTTCCTCACATCTGGTAACTCTGATAAAATACCATAAGCACTATACATGATATAGACAAAACACATATTTATATCTTTGCCATAATCTGAAGGACTGTATAATGGAATAAACTCATAGATCTACAGTATCTGGCAAGGGTCAGCTCAGGGAATCCAATTGGGACTGCACAACCGTCCAGGAGTTCTCCCCACAGAAGACCAAAATCCGTAACAAATATGTTACTACCCGGGTTTTTGGAGTTTGAAGTTCTGAGAGGTGACTCTTAGATAAGCAGACACAGCCTCACACATTTATTCCCTGGGTACTATATCTTAGTTGTCTTCTAAAGTTACAACAATTGCCAAATACAGCTAAATACAGCTGAGCGGACTATGGGTGCAAATCCAAAGATCTTTAGGCAATGCATCATTCTCCATACCACTGGTCTACTAAAGTATATCAAAGTAAGATGCCCCCTACAGAAGAAACTTTTGAAGACTATGTCTCTGTTCTTTGTTAGAGCCCTCACTTTTTCTAATGTAGTCTTTACCGGATATATTCCAGTGTGGGGGTTGGGTCTAGGTGCCACACTGCACATGTCTCCCGCCAGTCTGTTTCTTTGTTTCCATACATCAATTCATCTACCATTTTAGGGTGGAGGTAGAACTTTTCCTGAATGATGTCTTTGTCTTTTGTCTGTCCAACGTTTTTGTCCGTCATCATCATAACACTCATACAACACACGGTTTCCTATGGCTGTTTCTTTATAACCTCCTCTTGTCGCTTCCTCTGTAACTTTCTTCTATCCACTTGCAATTTGGCCTTTGTTCTTTTAAGAACCTTTCCCTTTACTAACATACAAACAACCATCTTTTGATATATTTGTCCTTTTCCAACACTCTCTGACATCCTTTTACAGCCTCTTTTCCCTCTCTCTCATTCACGATCTGTAGTACTGGTTTCCCTCCGAATTGCCTCTCACCTACCTAGCAATTTTTCCATAATTTTCTATATATCTCTAGTGCCGGCACACACTCGCAGTAACTCTTCCTTAGGGCAGTTTTAACCACTTTTATTTTATTCTTATTTTTTTCCTAAACCGTTTGCCCATCTAGAAATGACCATAGTCCCCTTCCTTCAAGCAGATTTGGATCCTACCACACAAAAACTGTCCAAACTCAGTCTCCTTTGTCTCAAGCGAATTACGATCCACCAACTGCTCTTCTAGGCTAGGGGCTATTCTAGGATGTTACTTTCTTAAAACAAGTTCAGTACAGTATCATAACAAAGCGCTATCAAACACACATGTTCAAACTCACACAATACCCATATACACTACCACACATCACATGGAGTTTTCAAATAACAATAACAAGATTCTTTGGACTGGGCAATCTAGGCATGTAACTCACCGGACATGGGACAATCCAAACAAGGAGAGACAGAGCAAATTGTAAGAATGAGCTTCTTACCTTTTTATGCAGCTGCATGGTCTGTCTGTCCTGAAAGGATGATCCCTGAGTTGTCTGGTAGGCGTCATGCAAACCCATCTCCCGGGTTAAGGCAACCAATTTGTTGGAGAAAAATCTCCTTACTCAGATGTGATGTTGTATAGTACGAGCTGCTCAGTGAATCACTCAGACCTTCACATGTTTGAGAGGATTCCCATTTTATTTAGTCAAGAGAGAGTTTTTATAAGTTCTTGAGACAAAGGAACCTACTGAGCATGTCCACATTCCAAAAGCCATCAACAGGATGTACGAGTGTAAAATGATCTGTGTACATGGGGGGATGGTACTTGAGTATAGTAAAACACATGGTATGTGAACACAATAGAAAATGGATTCTATTCCCTCACATCTGGCTGTGTACATCCACCTGTCTCCTTCTGCTTCCCATCAACAGACTTGCTACTTGCACTGACTTTTGCAGGGACACTTTGTGGCTTCACTTCAGATCTGGTATGGCCTGGACAGGCCATGCTTGTCACCACGTCTGACTGCTGCAGGTTTTTTTTGCAAGGTTTGTCTCTCTAGCGATGTTCTCCTCTGGCATGGTGCAGGAGTGGGGGGCTGTGCACCTGCTTCCTGTCTGACACTCTGCTTCACCTGTGCTCATCTGTGCTGTATGGGAAGTTACTTCATTCTCTGCTGCACTCACATTTTTTACATTAACTTTCTACTCAATGTTACTTCTATTCAGTTGATTCTTTTGCGGACTGGTAACCGGGATTTGCATAGACTTTTAAAGCTGCTTGAAAGTTTTCTCCCCGTTTCTGGAAGTCTGGAATCCTTGCTTGGGGAATATCCTCACCCAGGGCTATCTCCAGGCGTCAGGAGACTCAGGAGCTCTAACCACAGACAACCTCACCTATAGGAGGCAGGATTATAGTAGTTATATTCTTGTACATATGGGACAGTATTATAGTAGTTATATTCTTGTACAAAGGGGCAGTATTATAGTAGTGATATTCTTGTACATGGTTTGGGGTTACTGCAAGCTGAGGAACTGTATTGAGGGGGTCACAGAATTAGAAAAGTTGAGAACCACTGCTTAAGAGCTTCTTCTGGTCAATTGTCGTGGCACCAAAATGTTGTCATAAATATTTATGATGATGAGAAGGATGATGGCGATGTAGAGCAGCCTGTCCACATTATACCACTCAATAAGGTATTAATCTAGAACAGACAATCTTGATTCTTTTCCAGAGATGAAGCTTACCTTATTGGATTTAAGGCCCACAGATAGCATGACAGTGACAATGGTAACAACAATGGTGAGAAGTTTGGTTTGCAGATATAAATGAATATAGTACCCATACCCAGATGTTATACCTCTTTTCATCTATATCTATATCTATATGTATTGTCCTTTCTCCCCCTCATAGCTATCAGCACTCCTTGTATTCAGACCTGTATCCCTCCATTAATCTATGTAAGTGTCTTATTGTTATACAATAGGACAGATTTATCAAGTGTCTGAAGGTCAGAATATTTCTCGTTGCCTATGGCAACCAATCACAGCTCAGCTTTCATTTTACCAGTGCTCATGAATAAAGGGGGGCTGTGATTGGTTGCCATGGGCAACTAGAAATATTCAGACTTTCAGACACTTGATTAATCTGCCCCAATGTATTTCCTATTGACTAGCACACAAAATATATCTCATTGGTTGAAACAAAGTTTCAAAACAAAGTTCCCACAGCTTCAGTTGGCTGATTAAAAAGGAGATTTTATCTTCTCCTGTTTTAGGTGATTGTTATCATGACTCATTGACTTCACAAGTTTATTTTCTGGATAATGCCACCATACCAGGCCATGAAAGAAACATTAAGGCTTATTTACAAAGGGTCCCACAGCCACATTTTCGCCGGGTTTTCCGACTTTTTGGGGATCGCACCAGGGACTGCGACACAAATTGGGGGGCGGGCCATTGGACGATCCAACGGATTCGGACAAACCCCGGGATTTAACTTTGAATTTGTGCACTTACATGCACCGTGAAGAAGAAGGTGATATTGGGTACACACTCGTAGTGAATCGTGGCAGCTGTGCATTGGAGTCGGGGAACGCACCTGGGGGATCGCGCAGGAATGGGTAAGTAAATATGCCCCATTATCTAGAAGCTGCTCATATGCTTGACAACATGCTAGTGGTTTATTAGGCCAATTTCTGATGACAGGTTCCCTTTAAGAGCCTCTGGAGAAGATTTTTTAAAGAGAACATCAGACAAATTAACCTGCAAAAATAGAAATATTTTCATAAACTGCCAATAGAAATAATTGCCCCTATCCCTTTATTGTCCCTTGTAAACTTAAACAATCAGGTAATAAAACTGACCTGTCCAGATTATTTGTGGGAGGAACAGCCAAACCCCCTACTGCTTGACTAACAGCCTGTCTAATGATGTGACACTCTTGGTTTCAGCTGCCTCTATGTGCTTCCTTGTTCTGGCAGCCATAGCCCCAGCAGCCTCCGAGTGTATAAGATACAACTGCTCCAGGATGCAGCCATGTTGTCACGGGTACCACTGCGACCCCTGTCTCAGGTCAAAGGTGCACCTGTGTACCTCTGTGTGCCCCTCTGTGCCAGTTTCAGCCTCACTTACCTCTCCGTGCTTCAGCGGTGTCACCTGCGGCTTGGCGCAAATGTCCTCACCTTTCCATGCCCACCAAGTATGATGGAGTGGGCAAGTTATGCAGAGGTTTTATCACGCTGTGCTCCTTCCACATTGAATTGAGTTCACCACAGAATGATCTATGGTGGCTTTCATGATCAGTCTCTCTGGGAAAGTCCTGGCATAGGCGACCCCCCTCAGGGACAGGAACGACCCAGTCCATCTTTGGGGAACCAGCCCAGGTGTCATCTGCTGAAACCACCCTGCTGGACTTGTGCCAAGGGGACTTGTCTGTTGGTGATTACGCGGCTCAATTCCATATTCAATTGGAATAAAGCGACCTTGGTCGCCACCTTTATGAAAGGACTGTCTGGTAAAATCAAAAACGCCCTGTCAGCACAGATCCTGCAATCCTCGCTGAGTGACCTTATCTCAGGGGAGGGAGAGGTTGGGTTAAATTGAATTCTGGGTAAGACTAGCTGGCACGCCCTAGGAGATGGGGAATGTGCACATGGCCAAGGACTGGGAAGTAGGAGCGAGAATGGTTAAGTAGTTGTGTAGTGGAGCACGGTCACAAGGAGGGGCACAGGTGAGCAGGACTACCTGTGACAGAACCCCACCCCCCTTATTTACCCCTGCCCTCTTCTTGGGCTGGAGGAATCTCTGCAGGAGATCATGGTCCAGGATATTGTCCTCAGGCTCCCAAGATCTTTCCTCTACCCGGACTCCTTCCAGTCAACCATGAAGAACCGCTTACCTCTCACCATCTTCATGTCAAGGATCTCTTTTACCTCAGATGTTGGTGGAGTCAGCCTCAGAAGCAGGAGGAGGTACTTGCCGGGAGAAGCAGTTCAGGATGACAGGCTTGAGTAACGAGACATGGAAGGAGTTCGGGATCTGCATGGTGGGAGGAAGGCACAGCTTGTAGGCCACAATGCGCCTCAGCACCTCGAACAAACCAAGGAATTATGGATAAACCTTTTACCCAGGGATCTTTACCTGGACATACTTGGAGGACAACCAGACCTCAACACCTGGAAAGAAGACAGGAAGAGGTCTGCGTTTATTGTCAGCCTATAACTTGGTTTGGGCAGAATCTCGAGGCAAGGAGATGGCTTATTTTGGGTACAGGAAGAACAGGAGCCCACAAAGTCCCGAACATCCATGACCAGAACTGGCCACCAATAAAAACGGTAAATGAGGGTGACTGAGCGATGTACCTCAGGGTGCCCAGCCACATGTGACCAATGCCCCAAAGACAGAACCCTCTTCCGTAGAAGGTCTGAGGAAGTTCCTGCCAGGAGGTAGCTGCCAAAGGTCCACAGGTGCGGCCACAACCAGTCGCTCACGAGGGATGACATGCCTAAGAGCCAGTTCTTCCCAAATGACATCAGAGGCACAAGAGAGTGCATCAGGCTTGATGTTGGTTGACTCGCTGAGCAGTCTGGAGATAGAGGTGATTCTTGTGATCTGTGTATAAGCAGACTGCAAAATGAGCTCCCTCCAGGAGATAATGCCACTCTTCTAAGGCAAGTTTAATCGGCAGTAGTTCACGCTCCCATACTGCGGAGGAGAAATTCTTTGAGAAAAAAACGCAGGTGAGAGTTTAGCCTTTGGGCCCCTTCTGTGTAAGCACAATCCTAGCACCCACTGAGGAGGCATCCACTTCCAGATGGAAAGGCTTATCTGTATCAGGCCGAATTGAGGCTGAAACAAAGGCAGATTTTAGCTAAGTGAAGGCTTCTTCTGCTGCCAGAGGCCAGAGTTGAGGGTTGGCGCCTTTCTTGGTGAGCGGCACAACAGGAGACACCAGAGAGGAGAAGTGCGGGATGAAATGCCAGTAGAAAAAAAGAGCCTCTCTGTATTGCACCTACAGGACGAGGCCATTGAATAACAGCAGATAGTTTGGCAGGATCCATCTGGAGGCCTCTGTCTCTGAGATAATATAGCCGAGAAAAGGAAGACTCCGCTGGTGAAACTGGTTCTGTAATTTGGTGGGTGATTGGCCCTTAAACGACTGAGGACTTGCCATACGTGGGACCGGTGGGACTCAAGATCTGGAGAGAACACCAAAATGTCGTCAAGATAAACTACAACACAGGTATGTAACAAGTCTCTAAAGATGTCATTAACAAATTCTTGGAAAACATTACAGAGTCCGAATGGCATCACCAGGGACCCAAAGTGTCCATCATGAGCATTAAAAGCAGTCTTCCACTCATCTATCTCATGGATATGGATGAGCTTGTAGGCCCCATGAAGGTCCAGTTTGGAGATGGTCAAACAGCTGTTTGACCAACAAGAAGGATGGATCTCTCCTAGAGATGAGCGAGCACTAAAATGCTCGGGTACTCGTTATTCGAGACAAACTTTTCCCGATGCTCGAGTGCTCGTCTCGAATAACGAGCCCCATTGAAGTCAATGGGAGACTCGAGCATTTTTCAAGGGGACCAAGGCTCTGCACAGGGAAGCTTGGCCAAACACCTGGGAACCTCAGAAAAGGATGGAAACACCACGGAAATGGACAGGAAACAGCAGGGGCAGCATGCATGGATGCCTCTGAGGCTGCAGACATTGGTTTTACCTGATGAGGCATTGGCTCAATGCCGAAATCGTGTGTTTGCAGACCTGGTTTAAACCCTTCTTGCAAACTCTGCGTGCAGATCTGGGCACACATGACAAGAATTGTATTTTTTACTATGCACTACCCATATGCCTTTTTGCGGGTCCACTGTGGTGGTTAAAATGACTACTATACCCTAGATTAATCTGGAGGTCAGTGTAAAGTGTGCCAAAATGGGTCAGTTTTAAGCGGTGTTTTCTACATCTGGGCCCCTATTGGCATCTACCTAATGCTTCATGATGCCACAAAGAAAAATTTGTACTAATTGCTGTGCTCCAAATGCAGGTTTATTCCCTTTGAACCTTCAGTGTCTCCATCCTACAGAATTGCTGTGCCATGGGTATCCCTCCCAAAATGATTTTTTGAGGTTTTTCACCCAGGGGTACATATTGGGGCAAAACACTTGTCACTACAATGGCACTATTTGATCATTGTAATACAATTTATACATGCTGCACTAACTCACTTTGTAATTACATTTCAGCCACTCAAACCCAACCTAAAACATTCTTTGAGGGGCGCCCGTTCTCCACAATTTGGTCACTAATCTTTGGGATTTTCTATTGCACTGGTACCTAACATGGGTTGGGCACAATATATTAGGCACCAAAATGACATTGTGTTTAAAACAATGTTTTACGTTACAACTCTGCACCATTGACTATTAGATTTGGTCGACCAGCATGTTGCGGGGGTTAGAAATGATCCCCAACCCCAATATTTTGAGGGGTCTAGTTTTCAGGGGCTCTTTAATTACACTGTGGCACCACAAAATATTTGCAGCCAAATTGGCCTGCCAAAAACCCAATAGCACCAAATCTATTCTGGACATTGCTGTGCAACGAAACAGCAGTTGACACATCCAAATAGTCGGCGTATTGCCATACTTGAAGAAGCAGGGCTCAAAAATTTTGGCACTTGTAATTGTACCCTCAAATTTGCCTTTGAATGTGTCCTTTTAGGGCTAATGAGCAAATAATATTCAAGAACTTGATTTCCAACATACCATTTGTTTGCTTCGAGGGAAAAAAAAAAAAAAAAAAAAGTTGACTTCTCAACATGCTGATTTTTGAATAAGGTTGCCAAGGGAACCTAACTAGAGATGAGCGAGCACTAAAATGCGCAGTGCTCGTTATTCGAGACGAACTTCTCGATGCGCGAGTGCTCGTCTCGAATAACAGCCCCATTGAAGTCAATGGGAGACTCGAGCATTTTTCAAGGGGACCATGGTTCGGGAATAAAATTGTTAATTAATTGAAAAAGAATGTCTTCTGATAAGTTCAGATGTATGCAAACATCTGCAATCTATTCTTCACCTGTTTCCTCAAAAAATTCATACCAGATTGGGGTACTGTTCTTGAGAACGCTTTATACAGATTTAAACACTGGCCGCATGGCACATGTTCAGTCTGCCGAGTTGCAGACGCCACCAGGTTACGGCCGTTGTCACACCACCATCCCGCCCCCTTGAGTTCACGGTGCCAGCCACAGATCTGTCTGCGCCGTATGCCCTGTAACAGCTCTTGGGCGGTGTGCCTTTTGTCGCCTAGGCTCAGCAGTTTGAGCACCGCCTGCTGTCGGCTTAGCGACGGCACTGCTGCTGTGCCTAGCTACCGACTGATGGCGCCGTGCCCACGGATGGTAGTTTCGAGGAGGAGGTGGAGGAGGGGTGGGAGGAGGAGAGGCATTAGTCGCTGAAACACCTGGACCGAGGTAGGCCCCGAATCCTCGCGTCGGCGTATATGAGCAGCCCCAGGGTCAGACTCGGTCCCAGCCTCCACCAAGTTAACCCAATGTGCCGTCAGCGATATATGTGGCCCGCCCGGCAGCACTCGTCCAGTGTCCGTGGTCATGTGCCTTTCCGAAACGGCGTTGGTCAGGGCACGGATGATGTTTCTGGCACTGCTGGTGCAGGGGCTGGGACGGCACATCGGAAAGTAGTGGCGGCTGGGGACCGAATACGAGGGCGGCCCGCCGCCATGAGGTTGCGAAAGCCTCGGTCTCTACTAGCCTATGGGCGCATCTCCAGGCTAAGCAATCTGGAGATTGTGCACATTAAGGGCTTGGCGTGCGGGTGGGTTGCACTATATTTGCGTTTTCCGCTCCAGCGTCTGGGGTATGGAGAGCTGAACTGGTGGATGCTGTGGAGGACGTGGAGGCGACATGGGGTTTTTGTGGCAGGGTCCTGGCAGGGGGCTGACTATCAGCTGACACAGGGGAAGGAGCATTGGTGTGCACCCGGAGTGAACGGGCTTGTTGCCACGGATGGGTGTGAGACTCATATGCCTGCGCATACTGGTGGTAGTTAGCTAGTAGTGGTGGAACCCCTGCTGACTGGTTTGGCAAATGTTGCACACCACAGTCCGTCGGTCTCCGGTGTTCCTTAAAGAACCTCCAGACTTCTGAAGATCTAGCCCTGCCGCAAAGCCCTCGCCACGGGAGCTTCACTAGTTGACACATTTGGCGCTGATGCACCAGTCTCTGGCCCTGCCTCTCCGTCTGGCCCCACCACTGCCTCTTCCAACCTGTTCTGGTCGAGGACTCTCCTCCGTCTCAGAAGCACTGTGTTCACCCGGCCTCTCAACCCACTTGGGTCTGTCACCTCATCATCCTCCGATCCCTCAGTCGCTCCCCCCTCGGACTTCCTGCCCTGACAACAACTTCCCCATTCTGACAACCGTGTCTCCTCATCGTCGGACACCTCTTTCACACACTTCCACTACGTCAAGAATTCATCATCCCCCACAGACTGTGACTGGTGGAAAACCTGGGCATCGGAAAATTGCTCAGCAGCAACCGGACAATGGTTTGTGACTGTGGGAAGGGTCCAGAAAACAGTTCCTCAGAGTATGCCGGTTCAAATGCCAAATTTTCCTGGGAGGGGCCAGACTGGGGGGAGGAGGCTGAGGTGCAGGAGCTGGATAGGTGCGATTTCGGTGACTTGGGTGACTGCGTGGAAGCTGACTGGTGGTGGACAAATTGCTCGAAGCATTGTCAGCAATCCAGACATGACCTTTCGCACTGTTCTGGCCTCAACGTGCTCTACCACGAGTCCCAGTAACTTCGACATAACCTAGGGAGTGTAGCGCTGGCGTTCCCCTGCCCCTCACGCAGAGTGGTGTCTCACCCTGCCCAGACACGGCTCTGACCCGCAGTAGTTGGACGCCCACGTCCCCGCCCTCGCCTCTACCCCTAGCCCTCGGGTTAAACATTTAAAATGAGAGTTATACTTTATTTTTTTTTTAACTTTTTTTGTTTTTTTTGTGTTTTTTGTTTTTTTTTGAGTTTTTAAACCAACAATGCTATCCTATTGCTATGGCTATTTTCTAGCCAAGTATCAAAGCACACTACTATGCCAGTGAGATGACACGAGTTATGCCTAATTGAAATCCAACCCCTACTAAATTTTCCCACTTCGGTCTTTGCTATGGATATGTGCGTTCATAACGCAGAACACCGGTCGCAGTCTCACTACAAATTGCTCAGAATTGGCTAGTACATGCACTGCAAAAGTACAGCCACCGCAGATCAACCAGAATCAAATATATGAACGTCTACTGTAGGCGTAAGTAAGCTGTTTTGTATTCTCTATGGGCTATTTTCTAGCCAAGTATCAAAGCACACTACTATGCCAGGATGGATGACACTGAGTTGTGCCTAATTGAAATCCAACCCTACTAATTTTCCCACTTCGGTCTTTGCTATGGATATGTGCGTCACTAAGCGCAGAACACAGCGGTCGCAAGTCTCACACAAATTGCTCAGAATTGGCTAGTACATGCACTGCAGAAAGTACAGCCACCAGCAGATCACCAGAAATCAAATATAGAACGCTACTGTAGGCTAGTAAGCTGTTTTTTCTCCTATGGCTATTTTCTAGCCAAGTATCAAGCACACTAATATGCCAGATGAGATGACCCTGAGTTAGTGCCTAATTGAAATCCAACCCCTACTAAATTTTCCCACTTCGGTCTTTGCTTTGGATATGTGTGCCACTAGAGCTACACAACGGTAGGCAAGTCCCCCTGCTAATTCCTCCAAAATGGTACTAGATGCAAATTAAAATAAAAAAGTAAACGTTATGTAGCCCTAAGAAAGGGCTGTTGGTTCTTTGGAATCACTCCTGCTAACAGTATTAATAGAACACCCTAACGCTTTCCCTGACCAGCAGCAGTCTCTCTCCCTAGCGGAATCCAGACACAGAAGATCCGAGCAGCGCGGGCCGTGCTAGTCTATCCAGGGTCACCTGATCTGGCCAGCCAACCACTGCTATCGACGTGTAAGGGTACCACGTCATGCTGGGTGGAGTGCAGAGTCTCCTGGCTTGTGATTGGCTCTGTTTCTGGCCGCCAAAAAGCAAACGGCGGGAGCTGCCATTTTCTCGAGCGGGCGAAGTATTCGTCCGAGCAACGAGCAGTTTCGAGTACCCTAATGCTCGACCGAGGAGCATCAAGCTCGGACGAGCATGTTCGCTCATCTCTACTTAGGACTAGAGATGAGCGAGCACTAAAATGCTCGGGTGCTCGTTATTCGAGACGAACTTTCCAGATGCTCGAGTGCTCGTCTCGATAACGAGCCCCATTGAAGTCAATGGGAGACTCGAGCATTTTTCAAAGGGACCATGGTTCGGGAATAAAATGTGTTATTTAATTGAAAAGAATGTCTTCTGATAAGTAGCAGATGTATGCAAACATCTGCAATCTATTCTTCACTGTTCCGCGCGTATAATATCTCCCACAAGTTATCAGATGTGAAGAACAGTGAAGAATAGAATAAAACAGTGACACAGGATCATTTAAGTGAAAAACACAGTGAAGAACACAGTGAATAGATATTACAATGTTCGCCATCTGCTTACTTGTCGGGAGAGGAGATACGCTGTCCCGGATCCGCTCCTTCTTCACTGAATCTCCCCGATGTCCCCCTGCTGCCCGATGTCTCCCTGTGCCCGATTTCTGCCTGTCTGCCCGATGTCCCCTGGTGCCCGATGTCTCCCTGCTGGCGCGCGATGTCTCCCTGCTGCGCGCGATGTCTCCCTGCTGCGCGCATTCTCCTGCGCCCGATTGTCTCTGCTGCGCCAGATGTTTCCTCTGCTGCGCCAGATGTGTCCTCTCGCACCGTGTCTCCCTGCTGTGCGATGTCTCCCTGCTGCGTTCCGCGTGTATCTTCCGACAAGTAAGCAGATGGTTAGAACATCTGTACTATTCTTCACTGTGTTCTTCACTTAAATGATCCTGTGTTTCACTTTTTTTTTATTCTATTCTTTCATTGTTTCTCACTGTGTTTGTTTAATTAATGCTCGATCTCGACAGGGGAAATACTCGTCCGAGCAACGAGCCGTTTCAAGTACCTTAAACTCGAACGAGCATCAAGCTCGGACGAGTATACTCGCTCATCTCTACTAGGACCTTGCGGCACAATCTCGCACACAAGTCCTCAATTATCACCCTGCAAATCGACTTCGAGGATGCAAGAACCGACTTCGCACTATAAGTATTTATTTCATCTTTAGAAGAAAAGACAATCTATGAAGTTGTGGCTAGCACCAGCATGGATATCATCCGTCTACGGCCATGTCTTGTTGGAAATGTTTTCTGACGTGATCTACCTTATATCATGTCTCGGATATGTATTCACTCCATATTTTTGTCTTCTTCTAACACACCTATAGTCGAGGTTCCCCTCCTGCCAAAGTCTTTGATGATTGTTATTTTTTTATACAAATTCAAAACCTCAGAAACATAAAAATTCAGATGAGATTAATTTTGGCAGGAATCTTAAAACCGTTGTGTCCACTTTATTGCACACCAGTGAATTTCAGTCCAGTTTTTGTTGCTTTTTTTGAGGTCTTGGGGTATTAGCGGAGAGCGTTGACGTGCCTGGACATATTCTGGAAAATGTCCTTATTAAAAACAAAATTGAAACCAATATTTTGTGCTTCTTATGAAGTGCCCGAGACTGAAGACAGAATGCATAAGCGGAGTTGATAAGTAGATTTGTTCTAAGAATGAACAATGTGGTTTTATGATCAGTAGATGTGTGTAAATTGCAGTGAAATAGTCGATAGAAGTTTATGTAGAATATAAAATCTAGATGGCTCAAAGAAACAAAAAACTTCTTTCTAGATGAAGCAAGTCTGAAATTATACAGGTTTTGTAATTATCAATAAATTTGACAATGCTACTATACTTCCTACAACCTATGGTAAATTATTAATAAATATTTCTCATATATAATATACATAGGTATTAGTTGTCTCAAATACATTGTATTATAACGATATATTTCATAATTTATCATCATTTTTTTAATTATTATGTTAATACAATATTAAATCACCATAGTAAGAAAATATTTGGAATGTGTTTATAAAACATATACAATTTTTTTTTATTCCATAGGCTCTTTTAATCATTTTTGTTTGCTTCCTTTGTTTCTTCACAGCTATAGGCCTCATGCACACAACCGTATGGATTTAGCAATCGACCCTATGGAACCCATTGCCCACCATAAACTTGCTGCACCTGCATGACCTGGTCTCCTGCAAAAACGGTCCGGAGACATCATGGGGCATAATTTCTTACACGTCCATATCACGTTCCCCAATCTGGAATTCCGACTGAATGCACTGTTCCGCGATTCTTAGATTGTGTGCCCGATTCCTGCATTGTCGCTTCACTGTCAGGTCTGCCGGAGTTCCCCATCTTCCTTCAGGTGTATGTAAGTGCTTGGTCTTGCGACACATTTTTTTAAGTTAAATCCCTCAGTTAGTCCGAATCCATTGATCGTCCGATTGCCCGCCCCCCGATTTGCTCCATGAAAGCCGGTGCTATTGCTCCAAAATTGCCGTTTTTTTTCCAAATCAAAAAAATGTAAATATACTGGCAGTCTGACATGGTTGTTCATAGTGCGGTTAGAATCGGTCACCAGTTACATAGCATTATCCTATAAGAGTCAATGGCCGTTTTTTAGACACGAAGAAAAATTTGTGGTGGCCGTTTTCATGTCTAAAAAAAATTGTGTTCATGAGGTCTTATTGTTAAAGAACCTGTAAGGCCAATTTGAAACCATTTATAGGTCTTTGTGCCTACACTTACCCAGGTGCGAGTCCTTGAGGTCCATTGGACTCACATCTAAAATTCTTGAGCCATGCCCCTCTTTATTGTGCATGTGCTGTAACTTCGGAGCTGCGCAGTGGGTGTCTATTCAGGTGCTATGACTTGTTGACTGAGGTGAGTACAAATGTTTTTTTTTATGCAGCTAGGATGTAATCCTATAGGGCTATTTGGGACACTAATCCAACTGTCCAAGGACCTGTGGATGGTTAAGTTCCCAAATCGACTTGACAGGCTCTCTTAAGTGTTCAATCTGTGGCAATTCTGGCAGAAAAAAAAAGTTAATTTTGGAGAAAAAGTTTTCTTGCATCGAGTGTTGAGTTTATAAAGTTTTTTCTGTAATACCAGGGTAATAGATTTTAGAAGCCCAGGGCATTGTAAACTCCAATTCTGTGAACGTCATAGCAGAAACACATGTTTAAGCTAGTATATTTCCAGGATTGAAACTGATTTAATTTGGGGTATCAACTTTGCAGAGGTAAACATTCCTTTCACATTGCTATTTGAATAATAATCCGGAGAAGACATGGAAGCCAAGTGGACAGGAAATGCCATATGAGATATTGGTCCATTTCCTTTCTTGATCAATACAATTGTCTTTTATACCGGTTTTTTCCATCCAAGTTGAGAAAACTATCAACTGCTTTGGGAAAACCGACTTCACCTCATCCAGACTAGACGGTGGTGACTCCCATTGACAAAAGAGTTTCTTCTCCTATTTTACAGTGAATTCATTAACATATGTTGCAGCTGCCATGTGTGATTTAATGTTAGGGCACCAGTAGACATGTCTTACTAAAACAAACAAAATGCGCGTTTTCTGCGCTTGCTTTGACGTGCAGAACTTGCATTGCACTCTGACCCTTGTAATCAATGGTCTTTTCAGACTTGCATTTTTTTTCACGCACACACGCGTTGTTTTTTTTAACACGCGTTTAGTATCGCATGCTCTACTTTTGCAAGTCACGCGTGAAAAACGCACCTACATTCTCGGAGACGCGTCAAAATGCATCGCACTCTGAGACACTTGCAAGTGCAATGCGTTTTTCACGCATCAATTGCCATAGAAAAAGATGAGCTCAGCCCTGAGTCCTTTTCAAGCGCATTATATGCGCATGAAAAACGATTGAAATTGCATTGAAATTGCATTGAAAACGCGCATGAAAACTGAGACACTGAACAAACTCTGACTGAAAACTGATTGCACTCTAATGTGCAAAAGTGTGCGTTTTTCACTGACCAAACCTGATCGCACCCTGATCAACTCTGACGTGATCTGTAACGCAAGTGTGGAAGGGCCTTAGTTCCTTATAAGACTAAGATAAAACTATAAAACATATGTTTTTGCTGTATAATACTTGCAATTCAAAACATTTGGCTGGACTTACCGATACAATCATATTGAAGTGCTGGAATTTTGAAAATGAAATAGTACTTTTGGCACCCAAAGCAGAGGGTATAACAACACAATAGCAGCCATAGCAGCTGCTATGGGGCCCCACAGTGTCAGGGGGCCAAGCAACCAACCTGACACACTAAGGATGAGGGATGTGCACACACATATATTATATATATACTCTATTGGGGCCATTTACTCACACGGTCCTGCACGTTCCCTGATCGGAGTGTCCGACGAGAATGAACTCTGATGCGATTCACGTAGATCGTGCGCCCGATTTCCTGCATGTGTCTCTTCCCTGTTTAGGTCTGCCAGAGTTCACCGTCTTCTTCCGCGTGTTGTATGTGCTTGATCTTGAGACACAATTTAAAGTAAATCCCACGGTTTGTCGGAATCATTCTGATCATCTGACGCCCCCCCCCATGTCTGCGTGATACCAAAAGTCGGAAAACCCAACGGAAATGCGGCCGCGGGACCCTTAGTAAATAAGCCCCATTATGCTGCACATCTTACAGCATAATGTATTACAGTGACATCATCCATAATACACGCCTGACTGGATTCCTTCCATCTACTTTCCCCTGTGGTCAGCAGCTACTGGGACAGATCTGTGTATAATGTATGAATAGTGTATAAATTTATCAGTGCATAAATGTATGTACAAACAATATATTTTCTGAGAATTAGGGGGGGGGGGGTGCAATCAGAAGTCTGCTATGAGCCCGGCCTCTCTTGTCACACCCCTGACCCCACGTGCACCCACCTGCTACTGCAGGACACAATGGATACGTGTGGTGGCCTTTGTTTTTGCATTTAAGTGGTGAATGGAGGATTAAAATGATGCAATAACTTCAGACCTGGTCCTGGATGGTGCATAGTATTGAGCTAAGCTCCGTACAGCAGCTGAGCTTTACCGGCCAAAACCAACAGGTGTGGCATGTTTTTGGAAGAAAGACGCCATGTTTTCCAACCTCCAAACAACCCTCTAATTTTGATGATGAATTAAACAAAGCACACATATTCGACATCATTATACATGAGGGATCATGTGAGTATTTGGTGTTATTAAATAACTTTAGATATGGGTTACAAATAAAAGCAAACTAAGGCCTAACTTGCTGACACTGGGGGTCTCAGTGCTAAGACCCTCACAGATCGCGAAATACGAGGTTCTGCCATATCCTCGACCGCTCCATCAGACTATGAGCAGATCTGACATGACTGTTCTCTCCATTAGTCTTTATGGAGCTGATGGAAATTGCAGATGGACCCCTCGTTTTCGCGATATGTGGGGTCTCAGCACTGATTAGCAAGTTAGGCCCTATCCCTGGATAGGACTTAACATCCAGTTTTGTGGAAACCCCTTTAAGGGAAGCCAGTATGGTCAAACACGGTTCAACTGACCACCCATAGACTGGGCCAGGAATCAAACTAGAAAACAGGGCAGACAGGAGCAGGGTACGCTACCTACGGATTTGGCAACCCCTGCCTAGCTCCAATGGTTTTTAATTAACTTCTAAATCCCCTTTAACACATATTTTCCTATTTGGGTACCATTGACAGCCGAAGGACTGACTATAAAAAAAAAAATAATAATAACTAAAAAATAAATAAATATGAGATTTCTTTCTGCATCAGGACACAGTTTTCTCAGGAAAGACACTTGTTTTTACCTACCAGGTCATCAGTTTAACTTTACATGTGACCCCCGAGCTGAAAAATCCCTTTAAAGAGCAAAAACATAGGAATCAATATTGTCATTTCAGGTTGGTTCCTTAATACACCAAATATATATTTTTTCTATTATCATGGGTTGACTAAGCTTCCAATGCTATCATTGTGTCACTATTCCAGGCCGCATGCTATTATCCTATGCCATAAAGTTTCCATAGGATCCCGAAAAGCCATTTTGTTTCTCGGTTGTTTGAAGATGAACCTCTCCGATGCAATGGCCAGAATTTGTTGACATGTCTGAGGTCAACGTTAATGCGCAGAGAAAATTCTTTGACTCTAAACTGCAATGATTGAATTTCACGTCTACCATCAGTCTAAAAAAACGGTAGAATCCCACGTTACGCGGTTAATCAAGAAAACAATTAGCAGTAATAAATGTCTACATTCTCCGTATTATGAAAATATAAAATCTCATTTTGCAGTGATAGAACATCAGCACCCCCCACCCTAGAAACCTCAAATCATTATTATGGGAAGGTTCTAGGAGCACTGGAGAGGAAGCCCAGCTATAAAGTGCATCTTGAACCATGAAATTCTTTCATATGGCAACTATTATGAGTTGTAAGTGCCCATCTTACCAAGATTTTTTTAACAGAGAGGAATTTAGCAGCCTTAATTTCATAGTTCATAAAACAAACCACAGTCTCTTAAGGAAAACACAAGAGCCAAACACTAGGATTTACAAGTGTGGAGAATGGGGGCATAGAAGATTGTAGCCTAATGATTGCACCTTCTGGATATATATCCGTTTTTACTTTTTTTAGGGCATAGGCTTCCTGTGTTTCTCATACAGGGATACTTTATATAGCATGCACGTGTAATACTATACAGTAAACTTCCTGAATGAAAATGGTTGCAGCATTTTTTATCTTCAGCTACCAGTAAACAGTGGTGGACATGGAAAAGTTCAAATTATGCCCCTTATCATGATGTGGTTGTTCCCACTCTAGCCTCCTTGACCCTTAAGACCCTTTCTCCTTTACCTTGTTGCTAATCATATAGTTTGTCTAGGTAAGGAATATACCACAGGCGGGATGCGAAGGATACGTTGCAACTGGCCAACACCACAAAATTCTGCACCTAAGAGGTGTTCCGGTGCCGATTCAGATCTTGAGCCACATTTATTATAGCAACTCGACAGAATTGTTTCACATGGTCGATGATAAAGATTCACCCAAAAAGTTGGTGCACACTTCCGGAGCAGTGCAGGGGGCACCAGATACTGAAGACCATGCACCAGTATTCATAATATGGCACACTCTGCATATTAGGAGGCAAACTGCTCATATTGCTCTACCCTGACAAATTTGGGCCACTGCCCTAATATTTGAAAGCCGTGACGCACCCTTTAGTATATCTGTTCTGTTTTCAGGAGGCGACGATGGGGTTTTTGTGGCAGGGTCCTGGGCAGGGGGCTGACTATCAGCTGACACAGGGGAAGGAGCAGTGGTGTGCACGGCCGGAGGTGAACGCGCTTGTTGCCACTGAGTGGGGTGTTTAGCATTCATATGCCTGCGCATACTGGTGGTAGTTAAGCTATTAGTGGTGGAACCCCTGCTGATCCTGGTTTGGCAAATGTGGCACACCACAGTCCGTCGGTCATCCGGTGTTTCCTTAAAGAACCTCCAGACTTCTGAAAATCTAGCCCTCGCCGCAGGAGCCCTCGCCACGGGAGCTTCACTAGTTGACACATTTGGCGCTGATGCACCAGCTCTGGCCCTGCCTCTCCGTCTGGCCCCACCACTGCCTCTTCCAACCTGTTCTGGTCGAGGACTCTCCTCCGTCTCAGAAGCACTGTGTTCACCCGGCCTCTCAACCCAGCTTGGGTCTGTCACCTTATCATCCTCCGATCCCTCAGTCTGCTCCCCCCTCGGACTTCCTGCCCGACAACACTTCCCCAACTGTCTGACACCCGTGTCTCCTCATCGTCGACACCCTACACACTTCCACTACGTCAAGAAGGTCATCATCCCCCACAGACTGTGACTGGTGGAAAACCTGGCATCGGAAAATTGCTCACAGCACCGGACAATGGTTTGTGACTGTGGGAAGGGTCCAGAAAACAGTTCCTCAAGTATGCCGGTTCAAATGCCAAATTTTCCTGGGAGGGGGCAGACTGGGGGGAGGAGGCTGAGGTTGCAGGAGCTGGAGGAGTGGCGATTTCCGGTGACATGGGTGGACTGCGTGGAAGCTGACTGTGGTGGACAAATTGCTCGAAGCATTGTCAGCAATCCGACATGACCTGTTCGCACTGTTCTGGCCTCAACAGTGCTCTAACACGTCCCAGTAACTTCAAGACATGAACCTAGGGATGTAGCTCTGCGGCGTTCCCCTGCTCCCTCATCAGGCAGTGGTGTCTCACCCTGCCCGGGACACGGCCTCTGACCCCTGCAGTAGTTGGACGCCCACGTCCCCGCCCTCGTCCTCTACCCCTAGCCCTCGGTTTAAACATTTTAAAATGAGAGTTATAACTTTATTTTTTTTTTAACTTTTTTTTGTTTTTTTTTTGTGTTTTTTTGTTTTTTTTTGATTTTTAAACCAAACAATGCTATCCTATTGCTATGGCTATTTTCTAGCCAAGTATCAAAGCACACTACTAGCCATGAGATGACACTGACTTAGTGCCTATTGAAATCCAACCCCTACTAAATTTTCCCACTTCGGTCTTTGCTATGGATATGTGCGTCACTAAGCGCAGAACACAGCGGTCGCAAGTCTCACTACAAATTGCTCAGAATTGGCTAGTACATGCACTGCAGAAAGTACAGCCACCAGCAGATCAACCAGAAATCAAATATATAGAACACTACTGTAGGCGTAAGTAAGCTGTTTGTATTCTCCTATGGCTATTTTCTAGCCAAGTATCAAAGCACACTACTATGCCAGATGAGATGACACTGAGTTAGTGCCTAATTGAAATCCAACCCCTACTAAATTTTCCCACTTCGGTCTTTGCTATGGATATGTGAACAGCTTACTTACGCCTACAGTAGCGTTCTAATATTGATTCTGGTTGATTGCGGTGGTGTGACTTTCTGCAGTGCATGTACTAGCCAATTCGAGCCATTTGTAGTGAGACTTGCGACCGCTGTGTTCTGCGCAGTGACGCACATCCATAGCAAAGACGAAGTGGGAAAATTAGTAGGGGTTGGATTTCAATTAGGCACTAATCTCAGTGTCAGATCAATCTGGCTAAGTAGTGTGCTTGTGATACTTGGGCCTAGAAAAATAGCCATAGCAATAGGATAGCATTGTTTGGTTTTAAAAACTCAAAAAACAAAAAAACAAACAAAAAACAAAACAAAAAAAAAAGTTAAAAAAAAAATAAAGTTATAACTCTCATTTTAAAATGTTTAAACCCGGGGCTAGGGGTAGAGGACGAGGGCGGGACGTGGGCGCAACTACTGCAGGGGTCAGAGGCCGTGTCCTGGGCAGGGTGGACACCACCTGCTGATGAGGGAGCAGGGGAACGCCGCAGAGCTACATCCCTAGGTTCATGTCTGAAGTACTGGGACTGTGTGTAGAGCACTGTTGAGGCGCAGAACAGTGCGAACAGGTCATGTCGTGGATTGCTGACAAAGCTTCGAGCAATTGTCCCCACAGTCAGTTCTTCACGCGTCCCCATGTCACCGAAATCGCCACTCCTCAGCTCCTGCACCTCAGCCTCCTCCCCCCCAGTCTGCCCCCTCCCAGGAAAATTGGCATTTGAACACGGCATACTCTGAGGAACTGTTTTCTGGACCCTTCCCACAGTCACAAACCACTTGTCCGGTTGCTGCTGAGCAATTTTCCGAGCCAGGTTTCACCAGTCACAGTCTGTGGGGGATGATGACCTTCTGACGTAGTGGAAGTGTTGTAAAGCAGGTGTCCGACGATGAGGAGACCCGGTTGTCAGACAGTGGGAAGTTGTTGTCGGGCAGAAGTCCGGAGGGGGAGCGACTGAGGGATCGGAGGATGATGATGGTGACAGACCCAAGTGGGTTGAAAGGCCGGTGAAACAGTGCTTCTGAGATGAGGAGGAGTCCTCGACCAAACAGGTTGGAAGAGGCAGTGGTGGGGACAGACGAGAGGCAGGGCCAGACTTGGTGCATCAGCGCCAATGTGTCACTAGTGAAGCTCCCGTGGCGAGGGCTCTTCGGCGAGGGCTAGATCTCAGAAGTCGGGAGGTTCTTTAAGGAACACACCGGATGACCGACGGACTGTGGTGTGCAACATTTGCCAAACCAGGCTCACGCAGGGGTTCCACACTACTAGCTTAACTACCACCAGTATGCGCAGGCATATGAATGCTAAACACCCACTCAGTGGCAACAAGCCCGTTCACCTCCGGCCGTGCCACCACTGCTCCTTCCCTGTGTCAGCTGATAGTCAGCCCCCTGCCAGGACCCCCACAAAAACCCCATCGTCGCCTCCACGATCCTCCACAGCATCCACCAGTGGTTCGCTCTCCATACCCCAGACGCTGGAGCGGAAACGCAAATATAGTGCAACCCACCCGCACGCCAAGCCCTTAATGTGCACATCTCCAGATTGCTTAGCCTGGAGATGCTGCCCTATAGGCTAGTAGAGACCGAGGCCTTTCGCAACCTCTGGCGGCGGCCGCGCCCTCGTATTCGTCCAGCCGCCACTACTTTTCCCGATGTGCCGTCCCAGCCTGCACCAGCAGTGCCAGAAAATCAATCCGTTGCCCTGACCAACGCGTTTTCGAAAGGTCACACCTGACCACGGACAGTGGACGAGTGCTGCCGGGCAGGGCCACTATATATCGCTGACGGCACATTGGGTTAACTTGGTGGAGGCTGGGACGAGTCTGACCTGGGGCTGCTCCTATACTGCCGACGCCGAGGATTGCGGGGCCTACCTCGGTCCAGGTGTTTCAGGACCTACTATGCCTCCCTCCACCCCTCCTCCACCTCCTCCTCCGAAAATACCATCCGTGGGCACGGCGCCATCAGTCGGTAGCTCTAGGCACAGCAGCAGTGCCGTCGATAGCGACAGCAGGCGGTGCTCAAACTGTGGAGCCTAGGCGACAAAAGGCACACCGCCCAAGAGCTGTTACAGGGCATCACGGCGCAGACTGATCTGTGGCTGGCACCCGCTGACCTCAAGCAGGGATGGGTTGTGTGTGACAACGGCCGTAAACCTGGTGGCGGCTCTGAACTCGGCAGACTGACACATGTGCCATGCCTGGCCATGTGTTAAATCTGATAGTTCAGCGTTGTTCTCAAGGACTACCCCAATCTGTCTGATTTGCTCAGAAGGTGGGCATCTGTGCGCATTCAGGAAGTCCAGCAGATGCTGCCCATCTCAGGGCAGCGCAGCGCCGCCTCCAACTGCCCGCTCACCGGACTGTTGTGCGACGTGCCCACAGGTGGAATGGCATCACACTGACCATGTATACAGAGTTTTACCAGCAGCGCAGAGCGATTGTAGATGCCAGATGTCAACTTTCCACCAGAACTGGTAGTCAGGTCAGTAGCTTCCTCAAGTCTACAATGAGGAGTGGACGTGGATGTCTGATATCTGTCAGGTGCTGAGAACTTGAGGAGTCAAACAGTGGTCAGTGGCGATGCCGCATCATCAGCCTCACCATCCCGTGCTTGGCCTGTTGAAAACTCTGATCGCATGAAGTCGGAAGCTTTGCGCGTCGTCACAAGAGACGGGGAAGAAGATTCCCTTGTTGATAGCCAAAGCACCCTTAGGTCTGTTTCTCAGCGCATATCGGAGGAGGTGGAGGTGGAGGAGATGAGGAGGAAGAGGAGGAGAATGTTGGCGAGACAAAGAGGGGACCATTGTTGAGTCCTTCACTGTTCAGGTGTATGGCAGAAGAAGAGGAGTTGGAGGAGTTGGAGGAGGAGGAGGAATGGACAGTCAGGCCAGTGAGGGGAGTGAATTCTTACGCGTTGTACTCTGGCGCATATGGCAGATTCATGCTAGGTGCCCTATCCCGTGACCCTCGCGTTCAAGAATTATTCCAGCACCGATTATGGCTGTTCACTCTCCTGGACCACGGTACAAGCAAAATCTTTCCACTCTCTATCCCTGCAGAGGAAAGGAGTGTGAGAAATGCATATGAATACCACAGGCCCTGGTGCACAAGCTGAAACAGTATTTCCCTTCTGACAGCGCTAGCGGGCAGAGTGCCTAGTTCTGCGGGCAAGTAGCGAGGGAGAGTAGGCGAGCAGGCAGCTGTCCAGCACTCGAAAGGGGACGCTTACAAGGCTTTTGCCAGCTTATGTCACCCCAGCAAGACACTGTCACCTGTCCCCAGTCTCGGCAGAGTAGGGCTGATATTTACAGAAGATGGTGAGGGAGTACGTAGCTGACCATACCATCGTCCTAAATGACACACAGCTCCTACAACTACTGGGTTTCAAAGCTGGACATGTGGCAGAACTGGCGCTGTAACGCCTTGGAGGTTTTGCCGCCTGCCGCTAGCGTTTGTCCGAGCGGGTTTTCAGTGCAGCGGTGGCATCATCACCGATAAGCGTACACGCCTGCGACTGACAGCGCTGACAGGCTGAAGCTTATTAAATGAATAAAGGCTGGATTTCTCAGAATTTCCAATCTCCACCAGGTGAGGAGAGCTCAACCTGAATAGTGATCCACTC
>WNYA01000327.1:133245-182611 GCA_019512145.1 Engystomops pustulosus | reverse complement strand
AAGCACAGTATGGACGTATTGAGTACATATATAAGCACAGCATGGCAGTATTATATACATATATATGTATATAATACTGCCATAATGTGCTTATATATGTATATAATACTGCCCTGCTGTGATTATATATGTACTCAATACTTCCATACTGTGCTTGTATATGTATATAATACTACCACTTTTAATGGTTCCATACTGTGCTTGTATATGTATATAATACTACCACTTTTAATGGTAGTATTATATACATATATAAGCACAGTATGGTTGTTGATGGGTAATTGAGGAGTCTGAATATGATATACGCTTCTGTATACAGAGATCTGAGCTGCTTGTCAAATTTGATCTTCTGTAGCCCAAAACACGTGTGTTTCCAGTTACACGGCAAACCGAAGATGGCTGCACAAAGGAAATAACCGGGAGGCTCCAAAAACACTCCCACTTAGAAAAAACTTAAAAACAAGCAGAGGGAGCGCATGTGCATCTGCCAGCAGATGGACAGCATAGCACCACAGATATACACATATATGAGTAGAACAAAATACAGTATGTAAACAGTAGAATAATCCCAACATTACAAACTAAGGGAACGCACATTGTCTGCAGAGAACAGAGAGCACAGCAGTGTGAGGACATGTTCCGCAGTGCATGGCCTAAATCTGTAAAAAAAAAATCATATTTCACAGTCCTGCTGCACTAACAAGTATACCAAAGGTCTGATACACTCTCTCCAGGGATGATACCTCACACTGCCTGCATTGCTGGGAGGTGCGTTCACACGTGACGTGTTGGATGTGCTTTATATTACCATCCAACGCCATTGCGCAGATGTCAAAAGTGTTTTTCATGATGCTGGAAGTGTATAACATTGGGACAGAGCTGGTTTACACTTCCGCAATGAAGAAAGAACTTTCAAACCATTCAAAGGTACGTGTAACATGTAAAAGCGCAACCAACAACGCAACCTGTATCCAAGGAGGTGATTATGTGGTTGGATACCCCCCCCCACCCCCATATCCCTCTCCTGGACCGGTGTAGCATATTTGGTGTAGTGGTAAACCATATTTTTCCTAAACCCTGTGACAATCCCTTTAATACAAATATAAGTGCAAATGATTTGCTATACACAATCTTTTAAAATCATGGTTCCTTTGTCCAACACTAGAGGGGCACTATCGTACATCTGTATACGGCACTGCGTACTAGAAGAATGCACAGTTTTATTCTCCTCTCCGCGTTGGAGACCTAGAAGGGAATTGTTTCTTGATGGACTGTGATGTTCTGTATTAGGTGTCGGAGCAGTAAATATGTGAGCGATGAATTTACACCATTGTGCCGCGCTCTTTCATCTGTAATCACAAGGTCTGTTACAAGTGACCAGGACGCGAACATTACAGAAACCGCGTCTGTTACAGTTGCAGAAAAATTCTACGCATTTAGTTGACGCAGATTAAAGCATATTTTTTGGCTGCACGGAAGCGTGATTTATGAGCGAGCCGGCGGGGTCTGGGACACATGGCGCGGCATCACAAGACGTCAGATCCTTTACACGCTAATGATATGCTTTAATGAGGAGCAGGTGACGGTTGTGACCCTCCCGGAGGGAGCTTCCTCGCGGACGGGTCATGTCGTCCAGTGTCTTGAGGAAGTTCTAGCTTTACATATTATGGGGGAAAGGCCTGGGCAATATGTGCACAGCTGTGCTAGTTACCTCCTCACACGTTCTGTGTGCTTAGCTCTGTGCAATGACTCTCGATATGAGCTAATAGGCAATGAGGCCCCACTACAAACCTGGTACATACACTGGAGATCAAAATTAGAGAACATCAAACATTGGGGCTCATTTACTTAAGGGTCCTTGCGCCGCACTTGGTCGGATATTCCGACGATTTCCGATCCGTTCGCGCCAAGGATATGCGCACGAGCTAACGTATCGCTGCCGGGACTTATCTTGTCGGGACGTCCGGATCGGGGTCGCGACAGAACCGGTAGTAAGTAAATGTTCCCCAAAATGTCTAAATGTCCCCAAGTTACTGTATTCCCCTCTGTGTGAATACTACGAACCTGAGTAATAATGGGCACATGGACTACAGACGTAACCCAAAGTTAAATACGGACCTCTCTGCCCCTGTGACCTTGGTTGACCTCTCGTGTGTTTACTATAAGCTCAGACTGCAATATGATCAGCTGTAAGATGTCTTTGTAATGAAGTTTATTGATATTCTTGTCCAATACAACGCAAAAATTTGTGGAATAACTCTAATTGTCACTGGACAAAAAAAAAAAGGACCAAATTTTTTGTCTGGATTCTACACCTTATATAAAATCGAGTTTCGACGACATACACATTCAACTTAAGTACAAACCTATGGCCCCTACTTTTGTTACCTGGGGCTGCCTGTATATCAGTATTTTAAGCTGATTTAATACATATTTAATATAATAAAAGCACAGAATATAAAATGTAAATGGATACTGTAAAAAAAAACCTGACAAAAATTAGAGAACATCTTTCAGCTACATTCATGTTATGGAATTATCCGGCATATTGTGCTAATTTTCCTTATAATTGACAAACCCTATTAAACTGCCTGACGACTGCGCACTTCCAGTTTTCAATGACCTTGAAACATGGTTGTGCTTTCCAAGTGACTGCAACCCTCCATGCATCAGTTGTCCAGATAAGGCCAAGGGGTGACCCCATCAGCAGCACAAGCAGAAGGTGTAGTCCACTACAATTTTTGCATTTTACAAACTTCATTCAATTCCCCCAAGAAGGTATCCCCCTTGTGATAAAGACAATGCAAGAGAGAAAGGAGTAATGCGGAATATCAGGGTAATCATTTCAACCTGAAGCTGAAATACATTTGCCAATTCAGCAGTGGAATCAGGGGACGAGATCTGTCCTAGTCAATATTGGGGGTCATTTACTAAGGGCCCGATTCGCGTCTTCCCAACGTGTTACCCCGAATATTTACGATTTGCGCCAGATTTCCCTGAATTGCCCCGGGATTTTGGCCAACGGTGATCGGATGTGGCGCATCCGCGCTGGCATCACCGCAACGGAAACGGGGGGATTCGTGTGTGCCGAAACTAAAACCCGACGATTGGGAAAAAAAACGCCCGCATTTTAAAACAAAAATTGTCGCGGAGCTTGGCACTTTACTTCACCTCACCCGGCTCGGGTTATGCCAGTGCGTTCCGATGCTTTTCGGCGTAGAAACTGGTGGACGGCGGAGGAATGAAACCTAATAGAAATCCCAAGGCCGACCCGAATCCAGCGCATAGAACGTGCCGCTGGATGCGCGAATGGATCCGGGTAAGTAATCTGCCCCATTGTCCATGAAGTTCTAGTAGCCATTTGGAATGGAAGCGCACTCTGCGGTAACCAAACCTCTCGTGTAGCAAAAAAGATTCAAAAAGCGAGATCTTACCTCTGAGGAGCGGTGGTGCACAGAGACAAAGTGGTCCATAGGTCGTTGTAGTGATTGAAAACAAGTTTTAATTTATTGATGGGAAACTTAGGTTTGTCAAACAAATGGAGAAAGACAGAACCCCAAAGTGTGTAAGAAGGTCGTGAAAAGTGCTGAGGAAGTGTCATGGTTCGGGAATGCTTTTCGGCAGCAGGAGTTGACCTCTCATTACAGCTACATGACAGAGTGAATGCAGGGTAATCAGAACAACTCCTGGTCCTTCCTTGTGTCAACCACTCATCAGCATTTCAAGCGCCCTGCACAAAGCAAAATGCAAAAAGCAGTTCCTGAAACAATTGCACCATCACCACATGAGGAGTAACATTTTTAGCTTGGAGGCGTTGACCCTCTATTACTTGGCCTCAGCTATGCTCTACTGGTTCCGGTCCCCAGGATGGAAACAGGCCCACGGCACGCAGGACAGGTATCAACGGTGGATTCAAGAAGAGGAGATGGAAACCAGTTTCTCTCTTCTGGGGACTCCAGATGTGTGTATGTGTGAGGATCCCCAGGTAATGGTAGAGAAAGGCCCTTGATTGTATGGCGGCTTCCGTGTATCAAACTGAGACAAGGATGGAAAACATTGAACTCAAAGCTCCGTACAGTCTAACTGGCAGGGTCCCAGGTCACTGTTGGATTTGATGGGCAAAGAGTCTAACAGCAGGGTCATAGGAAGAGACAGGCCTGTAGGAACCTACAGGACCAGAAATCTGACATACTATATGGTTACAAAAAACATTTCCTTCCAGGCAGGTGTTATGCAGCTGACAATACCAAAATAGACAGTAGATTGCGCACACCGGGTGATTCCCCCCCCCCCCCCCGGCTTTCTAGGAACACATGCAACCTAATAGGAGCAATACTTTGTGATGCTGCATGGGCAAGCGAGTAACAATGGCCACAGTCCTGATATTAAACCTACATAAGAAACCGGTGCAAAATTCTTGTGCCAACGTTATGCCAAGAACCCCACAACAGTTCACAGAACTGTGGAAGAGACTGGAAGAGAGAAGGAGCAGATCAGCAGATCCATTAGGACCATAGGCTCTCTGGCCGTGCTGAGTCGTTGCAGTTTTGCCTGAGGTCTATGCGGGTGCCGAGGTCCTGTGCTCTCCCTAATGACTGGTGATGGTGGCCCTACAGGAAATATAGTATTAACTACTAATTAATAATTATATCTTTGTCTGTGCTCAGTCATTGCTGTTTCTCTAATTGGGATGATGTATTTTGAAAATAAAGGGTTAATGTTGATAACTTTAGTTACTTGTAAGAAACACTGTTCTAGGGGCCCGGTGACACCTTACAAAATGCATTTCTCAAGCCCTTCGTGTTACACATGCGCCCCAGGGGAAATAACTAACACGAATCAGAGAGCACAGAGACAGCAGTGTGAATGCATGTCCCTCCCTCTTGCCTGGAGGATTGCGAATCTAGAATTATATTACATATTTATATAAACATATATATACAATTTTACAGTCCTTCTGCTACTACACAACACTACACATGACAAAATCGCTTACACATCTCTCCAGGGACAAGACCGAACACGAATTGCAAAGAGCACAGAGCCCGCATGTGTGACGCTGTCCCTCATGTTGCCTTGGAGAGTTTGCTATCCTAGATATATATACTATCATTTACTATACATACATAATATACACATATTTAAAACATCTGCTTTACACATCTTCCATGGACAATACATAGAGGTGTTACCATGGCAGACAGCCAGCACTGTTGACGGTTCCCTTCATTTTCTCTCACTCAGATTACAGAAATTGCACTGATGATAATCAGGACAACCGGAAATTTGTGTCAGGATGGATACAATTGTAACAGAACTTCTACTAGATCGTAGTATGACAAGTAGAGATGCACAGTGAACTGTATCTAACTATTTATTACAGAGTTGTCAATCATTACACAAATGATTAAAGGATTTCTCTTTGCAGACAACCCCTTTAATGTTGAGTACTATTATTTCACCATACCCGCTTATAAATCCCCCTTTGAGCACAGGCTCAGAGTATAATCCAGCACTGGCAATGAATAGTTAAGCAGAATCCCCGAATGCAGGTCCTGCATCCATACAAGTCTGGCTGTGAATCCTAGGATGTCCATGACAAGCAGAGCCCATCCTGAACTTTTCTCTCTTCCCCCGGTGCCTTCACCCTCCCTGTCACTACTGTCGGACACATTAACCCATTCATTTCGGAGCTCACTTTCTTGCAGTCAGTGTGATGCCAGAACCGTCCTGGTGCCCTGATCCAAAGATGTTTCCTTCTTACAGCGAGCAGTCTCTTAGCCATTAAAAGAGCATCTGCAGCTGCATCCCCCTCTTCTCCCCTCCTCGTCCCTGTCACTGATGCAGCTGCATCCCCCTCTTCTCCCCTCGTCCCTGTCATTGATGCAGCTGCATCCCCCTCTTCTCCCCTCGTCCCTGTCATTGATGCAGCTGCATCCCCCCTCTTCTCCCTCGTCCCTGTCACTGATGCAGCTGCATCCCCCCTTCTCCCCTCGTCCATGTTATTGATGCAGCTGCATCCCCTCTTCTCCCCTCGTACCTGTTCTTGATGCATCTACATCCCCCTCTTCTCCCCTCGTCCCTGTATTGATGCAGCTGCATATCCCCCTCTTCTCCCCTCGTACCTGTTATTGATGCAGCTGCATCCCCCTCTTCTCCCCTCGTCCCTGTCACTGATGCAGCTGCATCCCCCTCTCTCCCCTCGTCCCTGTCACTGATGCTGCATCCCCTCTTCCCCCTCGTCCATGTCAATGATGCAGCTGCCTCCCCCTCTTCTCCACTCGTCCATGTCAATGATCAGCTGCACCCCCCTCTTCTGACCTCGTCATTGATGCAGCTGCATCCCCCTCTTCTCCCCTCGTCCCTGTCATTGATGCGCTGCATCCCCCTCTTCTCCCCTCGTCCCTGTCACTGATGCAGCTGCATCCCCCTCTTCTCCCCTCGTCCCTGTCACTGATGCAGCTGCATCCCCCTCTTCTCCCCTCGTACCTGTCATTGATGCAGCTGCATCCCCCTCTTCTCCCCCTGTGTACCTGTTCTTGATGCAGCTGCAACCCCCTCTCTCCCCTCGTACCTGTCACTGATGCAGCTGCATCCCCCTCTTCTCCCCTCGTACCTGTTATTAATGCAGCGGCATCCCCCTCTTTCTCCTCTCGTCCCTGTCATTGATGCAGCTGCATCCCCCTCTTCTCCCCTCGTCCCTGTCATTGATGCAGCTGCAGCGCCCCCTCTTCTCCCCTCGTACCTGTTATTAATGAAGCTGCATCCCCCTCTTCTCCCCTCGTCCCTGTCATTGATGCAGCTGCATCCCCCTCTTCTCCCCTCGTACCTGTTCTTGTATGCAGCAGCATCCCCTCTTCTCTTCCCTCCCCTTCGTCCCTGTCATTGATGCAGCTGCATCCCCCCTCTTTCCCCCTCGTCCCTGTCACGATCGCTGCATCCCCCTCTTCTCCCCCTCGTACCTTTTATTGATGCAGCTGCATCCCCCCTCTTCTACTTGCTTCCCTCGTCCTGTTATTGATGCAGCTGCATCCCCCTCTTCTCCCCTCGTCCCTGTCACTGATGCAGCTGCATCCCCCTCTTCTCCCCTCGTCCCTGTTATTGATGCATCTGCATCCCCCTCTTCTCCCCTCGTCCCTGTTATTGATGCAGCTGCATCCCCCTCTTCTCCCCTTGTCCCTGTTATTGATGCACGCATCCCCCTCTTCTCTCCCTTGTCCCTGTCACTGATGCAGCTGCATCCCCTCTTCTTCTCCCCTCGTCCCTGTCATTGATGCGCTGCATCCCCCCCTCTCTCCCCTTGTACCTGTCATTGATGCACTGCATCCCCCTCTTCTCTCCCTCTACCTGTTCTTTATGCAGTTGCATCCCCCTCTTCTCTCTTCTCCCTCGTACCGTTATTGATGCAGCTGCATCCCCCTCGTCCTCTCCCCTCGTCCCTGTCACTGATGCAGCTGCATCCCCCCTCTTCTCCCCTCGTCCCGGTCACTGATTGGCAGCTGCAACCCCCTCTTCTCTTCTCCCCTCGTCCCTGTTATTGATGCAGTTGCATCCCCCTCTTCTCCCCTCGTACCTGTCATTGATGCAGCTGCATCCCCCTCTTCTCCCCTCGTACCTGTTCTTGATGCAGCTGCATCCCCCTCTTCTCCCCTCGTCCCTGTCACTGATGCGCGCATCCCCCTCTCTTTTCTCCCCTCTTCCCTGTCATTTGATGCAGCTGCATCCCCCTCTTCTCCACCTCTTCCCTGTCACTGAATGCAGCTCATCCCCCTCTTCTCCCCCGTCCTGTTCTTGATGCTCTACATCCCCCCTCTCTCCCCTCGTCCCTGTCATTGATGCAGCTGCATCCCCCTCTTCTCCCCCTCGCCCTGTCATGATGCAGCTGATCCCCTCTTCTCCCCTCGTCCCTGTTATTGATGCAGCTGCATCCCCTCTCTCCCCTCGTCACTGTCATTGATGCAGCGGCATCCCCTCTTTCCACTCGTACCTGTTATTGATGCAGCTGCATCCCCCTCTTCTCCCCTCGTCCCTGTCATTGATGCAGCTGCATCCCCCTCTTCTCCTCTCGTCCTTTCATTGATGCAGCTGCATCCCCCTCTTCTCCCCTCGTCCCTGTCATTGATGCAGCTTTTCACCCATCCTCATTTCAGGGGTGTAACTAGGAGAGGCGGGACCTATACAGAATTCTTACCCTCACAAAAATATACAGATTTGTACTGTTACATATGTTTATACACACAAACACAATTTATTCACTCAAATAAAACAAACGTTAAACTTTACGTATTATTCCATATGTAATCAAACATAATTGAACAAATTAATGTAAAAAACTCAATAATAAAAATATTGAACTAGAGAGAAATATACATTTATATACTACAGTAAAGACACATCGTATACGCACAGTCCTACATACAGTATATACAAATCAAATACAGACATGGTATATACACACCATATATAGTCAAATACATACAGTATTATATATACATCACAAACAGATGTGTACTGTGAAGAAGTGCACTGTTATATACACTCACCGGCCTTTATTAGGTACACCTGTCCAACTGCTCGTTAACACTTAATTTCTAATCAGCCAATCACATGGCGGCAACTCTAGTGCATTTAGGCATGTAGACATGGTGCAAGACAATCCCTGCAGTTCTCCCCTCGAGCATCAGTATGGGGAAGAAAGGTGATTTGTGGCCTTTGAACGTGGCATGGTTGTTGGTGCCAGAAGGCTGTCCTGAGGATTCAGAAACTGCTGATCTACTGGGATTTTCCACTCACAACCATCTCTAGGGGTTTTACAGAGAATGGTCCGAAAAAGAAAAAAAACACCAGTGAGCGGCATTCTGTGGGCGGAAATCCTTGTTGATGCCATAGTCAGAGGAGAATGGGCAGACTGGTTCGAGCTGTATAGAAAGACAACATTGACTCACATCGCCACCCGTTAAACCAAGGTAGGCAGAAGAGCATCTCTGAACGCACAGTACGTCCACACTCTGAGGCAGATGGCTACAGCAGTCAGAAGACCACAACCGGGTGCCACTCCTTTCAGCTAAGAACAGGAACTGAGGCTACATTTGCACAAGCCATGGAAATTGAACAGTAGAAGATTGGAAAAACGTTGCCTGGTCTGATGAGTCTCGATTTCTGCTGCGACATTCGGATGGTAGGGAGGGTCAGAATTTTGGTACAAAACAACATGAAAGCATGGATCCATCCTGCCTTGTATCGCTGCTCAGGCTGTGGTGGTGGTGTCATGGATCCATCCTGCCTTGTAATCAGCGGGTCGGCGGTGGTGGTGTCTGATCCATCCTCCTTGTATCAGCGTCATGGTGTGGTGGGTGCATGGATCCATCCTGCCGTGATCAGCGGCTCAGGCTGTGTGGTGGTGTCATGATCCATCCTGCCTTGTATCAGCGTGCTCAGGCGGTGGTGGTGGTGTCATGGATCCATCCTGCCTTGTATCAGCGGGTCAGGCTGGTGGTGGTGGTGTCGGATCCATCTGCCTTGTATCAAGCGGCTCAGGGCTGGTGTGGTGGGTGTCATGGATCCATTCTTACCTGTATCAGCGCTCAGCTGGTGCTGGTGGTGTCATGGATCCATCCCTGCCTTGTATCAGCGGCTCAGGCTGGTGGTGGTGGTGTCATGGATCCATCCTGCCTTGTATCAGCGGGTCAGGCTGGTGGTGCTGGTGTCATGGATCCATCCGCCTTTATCAGCGGTCAGGCTGGTGGTGGTGGTGTCATGGATCATCCTGCCTTGTATCAGCGGGTCGCTGGTGGTGGTGGTTCATGGATCATCCGCCTTGGTATCACGGCTCAGGCTTGTTGTGGTGGTGTCATGGATCCATCCTGCCTTGTATCAGCGGCTCAGGCTGGTGGTGGTGGTGTCATGGATCCATCCTGCCTTGTATCAGCGGCTCAGGCTGGTGGTGTTGGTGTCATGGATCCTCCTGCCTTGATCACGGTCAGCTGGTGGTGGTGGTGTCATGGATCCATCCTGCCTGTATCAGCGGTCAGGCGGTGGTGGTGGGTGCATGGATCCATCCTGGCCTTGTATCACGGTCAGGCTGGTGGTGGTGTGTCATGATCCATCCTGCCTTGTATCAGCGGCTCAGCTGGTGGTGGTGGTGTCATGGATCCATCCTGCCTTGTATCAGCAGGCTCAGGCTTGGTGGTGGTGTGGTCATGGTTCCATCCTGCCTTGTATCAGCGGTCAGCTGGTGCGGTGGTGTCATGGATCCATCCCTTTGTATCAGCGGGTCAGGCTGGTGGTGCTGGTGTCATGGATCCATCCTGCCTTGTATCAGTGGCTCAGGCTGTGGTGGTTTGTCATGGATCCATCCTGCCTGTCCTTGATCAGTGGGTCAGGCTGGTTGGGTGTGTCATGGTCCATCCTGCCTTGTATCAGCGGCTCAGGCTGGGGTGGTGGTGGTCATGGATCCATCCTGCCTTGTATCAGCGGCTCAGCTGGTGGTGTGGTGTTCATGGATCCATCCTGCCTTGTATCAGCGGCTCAGGCTGGTGGTGGTGGTGTCATGGATCCATCCTGCCTTGTATCAGCGGCTCAGCTGGTGGTGGTGGTGTCATGGATCCATCCTGCCTTTTATCAAGGGTTCAGGCTGGTGGTGGTGGTGTCATGGATCCATCCTGCCTTGTATCAGCGGCTCAGGCTGGTGGTGTTGGTGTCATGGATCCACCTGCCTTGTATCCAGCGGGTCAGGCTGGTGCTGGTGGTGTTCATGGATCCATCCTGCCTTGTATCAGCGGTCAGGCTGGTGGTGGTGGTGTCATGGATCCATCCTGCCTTGTATCAGCGGCTCAGGCTGGTGTTGGTGGTGTCATGGATCCATCCTGCACTTGTATCACAGCGGCTCAGGCTGGTGGTGGTGGTGTCATGGATCCATCCGGCCTTGTATCAGCGGGTCAGGCTGGTGGTGGTGGTGTCATGGACCCACCTGCCTTTATCAGCGGGTCAGGCTGGTGCTGGTGGTGTCATGTGTGTCTTTGGGCCCCTTGGTAACGCCACAGCCTCCCTGAGTATTGTTTGCTGCCCATGTCCATCCCTTTATGAGCACATGTACCCTGTAACATCTGATGGCTCTTTCAGCAGATAATGCGCCATGTCATAAAGCTGGAAGCAATCTCAGACTGGTTTCTTGAACATGACAATAGGTCACTGGACACAAATGGCTCCAACAGTCACCAATCTCAATCCAATAGAGCTCTTTGGATGTGGTGGAACGGGAATTCGCATCAGGAGTGCAGCCGACAAATCTGCGGGCAACTGTGTGATGCCATCATGTCACTTGGAGCAAAATCTCTGAGAGCTTCCAACAACAAATTCTGGTGTGGAGCAGCACACGTCAGAGGGTAAAGCCGGGTGCAAAAATCTTCTAAACGGGCTTGGACACAGCCCACCGTAGTAGCAAGAGAAGCGATGAAGCAGCACTCCGTGTAGTGAAAAAATCTTTGGTTTTATTCCATCATAGTAAACATGCAACGTTTCACCTTATCAATAAAGGCATTTTCAAGCTTGAAAAATGCCTTTATTGATAAGGTGAAACGTTGCATGTTACTCTGAGGAGCTTCCAGCACCTTGTTGTATCTCTATGCCACGAAATAATGAGGCAGTTCTGAAGGCAAAAGGGGGTCCACCACCCGTTACTAGCATGGTGCACCTAATAAAGTGGCCGGTGATGTACATATTATTCTGTAAGTGTGCAGTATAAATGTGTAGTAATTGTGCACATTATTCATTCTGTAGTGTACAGATCAGGTGGCTGGGCCCCTTGACACTGCTGGCCCTGTAGCACTGCTATGGCTGCTAGGCTACCCTCTAGTCACGTCCCTGCCCTTGTCCTGTGTGCAGTTGCATCCGACCTTCTAACCCCCTTCCAGACTCTGCTGCATCTCCCTCACATCCTTCTTGTCACAACCCCGCATCCTCTTCCTTCCAGTCTCGGTTGGACCCCCTCCTCTCCCTCATTACTATTGCAGCTGCAGTCCCCTCCTCTCCCTCATTACTATTGCAGCTGCAGTCCCCTCCTCTTCTTTCCACTGAGTCTCTGCTGCAGCCTCTTTGACCACCCCTGCCTGAAGACAAGGGCATAATTTGAGGAGGTCATCCCTGTCTACATCTTCTGCAGCTCCTTCTCTCCTCTCCTACTCCTTGTTAAGCTACAGCTCAAACCCCTCCTCTCACTTCTTTACGTCTCTGTGGCTGTCCTCTTCCTCTTTGTATTCCGTTGTCTCTGCAGCAGCTCCATCCACTCTTCTACCCAGTCTCAGCTCCTTTCTCTCCCCCATCCCTGCTTCAGCCACTTTCTCTTCCTATCTCTGCTGCTGCACTGTCTTCTGGTCCCTGCTATTTTTCAGTCTCTGCTGCAGCCCCTTCCTCTCCACCTCCTTGTCTCTGCTGCAGCCCCTTCCTCTCCACCTCCTTGTCTCTGCTGCAGCCCCTTCCTCTCCACCTCCTTGTCTCTGCTGCAGCCCCTTCCTCTCCACCTCCTTGTCTCTGCTGCAGCCCCTTCCTCTCCACCTCCTTGTCTCTGCTGCAGCCCCTTCCTCTCCACCTCCTTGTCTCTGTCTGCCGCAGCCCCTTCCTCTCCACCTCCTTGTCTCTGCCAGCCCCTTCCTCTCCACCTCCTTTCTCTGCCCGCAGCCCCTTCCTCTCCACCCTCCTTGTCTCTGCCGCAGCCCCCCTTCCTCTCCACCTCCTTGTCTCTGCCGCAGCCCCTCCTCTCCACCTCCTTGTCTCTGCCGCAGCCTTCCTCTCTCTCCACCTCCTTGTCTCTTGCCGCAGCCCCTTCCTCTCCACCTCCTGTCTCTGCCGCAGCCCCTTCCTCTCCACCTCCTGTCTCTGCCGCGCCCCTTCCTCTCCTCCACCCTCCTTGTCTCTGCCGCAGCCCCTTCCTCTCCACCTCCTTGTCTCTGCCGCATCCCCTTCCTCTCCACCTCCTTGTCTCTGCCGCAGCCCCTTCCTCTCCACCTCCTTGTCTCTGCCGCAGCCCCTTCCTCTCCACCTCCTTGTCTCTGCCGCAGCCCCTTCCTCTCCTCCTCCTTGTCTCTGCCGCAGCCCCTTCCTCTCCTCCACCTCCTTGTCTCTGCCGCAGCCCCTTCCTCTCCACCTCCTTGTCTCTGCGCAGCCCCTTCCTCTCCACCTCCATGTCTGTCTGCGCAGCCCCTTCCTCTCCACCTCCTTGTCTCTGCTGCAGCCCCTTCCTCTCCACCTCCTTGTCTCTGCTGCAGCCCCTCCTCTCCACCTCCATGTCTCTGCTGCAGCCCCTTCCTCTCCTCCTCCGTGTCTCTGCTGCAGCCCCTTCCTCTCCTCCTCCGTGTCTCTGCTGCAGCCCCCTTCCTCCCTCCTCCTGTCTCTTCAGCCCTCTCCTCTCCTCCTCCTAGCTCTGCTGCAGCCCCCTTCCTCACCACCCCTTGTCTCTGCTGCAGCCCCTTCCTCTCCACCTCCTTGTCTCTGCTGCAGCCCCTTCCTCGCTCCCACTCCATGTCTCTCTTCAGCCCTCCTCTCCTCTCCTTGTCTCTGCCTGCAGCCCCTTCCTCTCCTCCTCCTTGTCTCTCTGCTGCAGCCCCTTCCTCTCCTCCTCCTGTCTCTGCTGCGCCCCTTCCTCTCCTCCTCCTTGTCTCTGCTGCAGCCCCTTCCTCTCCTCCTCCTTGTCTCTGCTGCAGCCCCTTCCTCTCCACCTCCTTGTCTCTGCTGCAGCCCTTCTCCTTTTCCTCTCTTTCCTCTATATCCTTTGGGTTTTGGCATGGGATGGGGTGCATGCAGCAGGAGGGCGAGGATGATGCCACTTTCCCCCAGTAAATATATGCACATTCAGTTCTGCTGATATGTTCCCCACATTTGAAGCTGTTTTAGGAAAATTCCCGCCCATGGGTCGCTCACATTGTTTTCGCCAAGTCATCTTTCAGGTGATTCCAGGGTAATGGAGCTGGCGACATTGAATATTTCCGTCACGGCCCTTATGTTGGAGCGGGTGATTAAATAAAGGCTTGCCTGCTTAATGTACTTAAAGGGGAAGTCCAGCATCCCCAAAACATACAGCAATGAATCCATGAGCCGGAGACCATTGTGGAGCCCCAGTCCCCTGACCTGTGACCTCTGTGCGGTAACAAACGTGATCCATTAAGGGGATCTGATAAATAATTAAGCGCTGGAAGAGCATGTCACCCCCCAGCAACGGCACGCTCCGCCACACCACAGATCTGCTGCTTCTTCACACCTCTTGCATACCTCTCCTCCTTAAAGGCACAGCTCCACAACTGCAGCGTTCCCGACAGCTCAGCCTTAGGCAGCGGTGAAAAAAGGTCATTTCTAGGTTGAAAAATGTCATTTCACACCCCAAGACCGTGAGAATATAGTTCCTGACAACTTTCTGACTTTTGGAAGTTTTGAGTCACATCCGAAATGTGAACAAACATTTACACCATCCTTTCACTTCAGAGGAGGTCGTCACCCAGCTTTCCCAGACTTCTGAATGGTAACAATGTCTATGTATGCAGTAACAGATATTAGGAAGCCTCCCGGACAACCCCAGTGAGAGCGCTAATGGTTGTCAGCTAGCTTTTCACTATTATCAGATGTAAAGAAACCTCTGTGACAATCTTTCTCAGAGCTGTAATATGTATTCACAGGGTGGTGAGAGAGCTTTCCCAGACTCCTGAATGGCAAACACACGTATATAGGGAGTAATAGACCTACTACTAATATCATTTTAGCGTATACCAAATCACGGTTTCCGCTGATTGACAACCATTGTGCCAGTTATCGTGCTACAAATACTGGTTGTCAGACACTTTCCAAGCTCCTGAATGTCAGACAGACTTCCTATAAAGTAGCAGACTCCGTCTACCTTATATACCCACTGCTACCGACAGGAGTAGGAAAGCAGGTTGACAACCCCTTTGCGGCCGTAATGTTGGAAACTTTCTCTTCTATATCGGCACTGGGTCTAGGAAAGCTGGTTGACAACTTGCGCGCCAGTTACCATGTAGGGAATATTGGTTGTCGGACGGCTTTTTCAAGAAAATCCGCAGACTCTATGACCCCGAATTACAGGAGACTGTTTGATTTTCAGGGAATTGCCCTTTAATGATGTAAGGTGGGTATCACGAAGCGGGATAACTTGTGTGGCGAGTGGAGTACTTGCTCCTGTCATCATGATAAGTAGGGGAGGGCAGGACGGGAGAGGGGGGGGGGGGGGGTGTGTGGACAGCGCAGAGGGGTAATTTAAAGAGGTGGAGAGTCACAGGGGAGTGCAATGAGGCAGCATCAGAGCAGCCCGCAGCAAGAAGCGCAGAGACGTGTGTTTGACAGCTCCCCCGCAGACTAAAACTTAAAGGGGCGAAAAGTCTGGACAGCGGGGGTCACATCGCTCAGGACCAGGGATCTGGAACCACAAGACGGGGAGGCGAAGCAGCAGATAGGGACACGGAGGAATTCCATAGAACTATAAGGCAAGAGCCAAGGACTTACTTGAGGAACCTGAACCTGGGGCAACCCAGGTGATGACTGATCCCTACTGGAAGGAAGCACACGGATCCTCGAGAGGTCTCCTCCATCTAGGAAGAAGATGAACCTGGAGACACTGCGTTACACCCCCATGAAATTAGGAAACAGGGAAAAGGGGTAAAGGGTGACATCCCAGATACTGGAGAGAGAGCGGCACCATGCACCCTGGCACCTTCCTGGCTCATCACTATCCTGCTGGGACTGCTGCTCTCTCGTGCAGAGGTAACGCCCGCTATGTAACCTGGTATATAGGACAGAGACGTAGCAGACTAGTTTGTGTCATTTACTCTCTCTGGGTATCATCAACAACTTTAGTTAAAGTTAAGATAATGTGTCATTAGCTAACCTGCAGTCCCATGTAAAACCAATGATAACGCACCGTAACATCATCACGAGTCACTCAGCTCCTGCACTGACGTATCAGAACGTGGTTTTGTCATTCGGTTATTGGGACTGCGTCATGAGTTACATGCAGTCCTGGGTAAACTTAAGGCAGTAATGTATGGAAATCCGGTCCCCCCCAGCTCTGCTTCATGTGTTTCTGCTCAGTGACATAGCTGCAGGAGGGCACAAGTTTGTTACTTAACTCTGTTGGCTCATTACTTGTGATTTCATTCTGAGTTAAGATAACACAAAATTACCTGCAGTCCCATGTAAAACTTCAGCCTGCTTCATCTGCCTCTATTAAGCCAACACATAGCAGCATTGGCTTATTTTATGAAACACCAAAATTAGTAGGTAAAGATAATGGAGTGGGTTTACCAGCGGCCCCATGTAAACCTGGTGAAATTATCTTGATCACTCAGCCCTGCTACATAAGCTCTGCTAAGATACACATGAAGCAACGCGGGCTTTCACAGCCAACAAAGATAATCATTTGGTTTTATCAGCAGTCCTATGTAAACCTGCACAAGTGTGAAATTAAAACAAATCACTCAACCCTGCTACATCAAGCTTCTTAAGACGCACTGTAGCAGTCTGTGCTTACTTTATTAAGCATAGAATTACTAAGTAAAGATACTGGGTAGGTTTTACTGCAGTCCCATGTAAAACTGCATATATCTTACTTATAATGCATCACTCAACACTGTAAATCTGTCCAGTGATAAATGGTAATGTAGTAAACCCGAGTTGTTCTGCTACACAGAATACATAAAGAACAATATCCTTAGGAAAAGTAACACTGTGTTGTTAATAACGTGTTGTTATTTTGTGACAATTTCGGCGATTTCCTGGTTACGCCCCTTTTTGAAAACTAAAAACAGAATGAGGAATTATTAGTATTTGGGGGTTTTGGTTCCCCTTCCTGACTTCTCTGCAGCAGCTTTTGGATGCAGGTAGATTGTACACGATTTGCGCTCCTGGTCTGTATATTGTACGCGTCGCTGTAACGAACCAACAACATTGCGAGTCGGTGATCCCTGGTCCCAATCTTAAGTAAAAATAATACATTTTCATACATGTGATGGTCGATTCAACATTCTACCCCAAATCGGTGGGATCTGGGAACTAGTAACTTTTGCGCATTGTTTTGATAAAATATATTGATGAATTATAAATGTATCAAGTCTCTTCCTCTCTAATGGGTTACAATGTGCCCCCCCCCCCCATGTCAGCGGATACAGACCCCCGAGTGTTCCCTGTACGGAGGGTGGGGGCAGGATGAGGCGATGTGACCCTCCACCACATTTCAGTAAATTGCATTAGGACGGTACAGGAAAGTCAAGTGATTCAATCACATTAAAGGGAAGAATTAAGACGCCTTTTTGGTGCATTTTCCGACATTAACCATTCCCTTTCCTGTTGCGCTCAGGCTGTAACTAATTCGAATTAATTCTATAAGTCTATTAACTATTATAATCCATAGTTGTATCTGATCCTGGGAAACTGTGTGACATCCACTGACCTCTGATTATCTCATCAAAGCGAAGCATCCCTGGGTGTCACATTGCAAAATATCCATTCACACACCTGGGAAAGCTGGATGAAAAAGCAATAATACCTAAAATATTGTCTTCCACCCAGCTTGCCAGATTCTGCCTACTAGTGAGATACATCCACATATTCTGATATAACTGTATACAAAGCCTATAGCAGGAATCACCCAGCTTTCCTAGAGTCCTGAAATATCTGTCTAGTCATATCTATACTGATACATTTCCCATCACATATGAAAGATGGCTCATTTACTTGTCACCTAAATTTCTTCATCTTCCTAGAGAAATCCGTCTAAATATGCAGCGAGTCATTCCCCGTTCTCATATGACTGTATAACTGGAGACTTGCCTTTCAGGAAAGTTGGGTTAAAAAACCCTTGGGGGTCATATATATTATTTTACCCATTTAGGAAATGTAATTATGCAGTGATACACTTCTCGCTCCTAAATGATTCCAATCAGGAAACAGGGAAAGTGGAGTTAAACTCTAATGGATGCTGAACATATGTTTACCACCCAACTTTTACAGCATCCTGCATGAAAACCCAGTTATTGATACATCCAGGATGTGAAAGCCTAACTGCACTGACTCTCCATTCAGGAGACTGAGAAATTTGAATGCTAACTATATTCCCTATTACACAGCTTTCTTGGGATCCTGCACACACACTATATTCTAGTTACAATGCAATACCTTTTCTGCTTTCCGGCTTGACAATCAGGAGACCTGGAAAGGTGGATGACAAGTCTTATCCTGCAATGATAACAGTCTTGCTTATTTTCCAGCTTTTCTAGGATCCTGCATTAGAATCAGTCTAGTTAGGCAATGATACTCTTCCCTACAACTTCAGAGGACTCCTTACAGATTGAGAAAGCTGTAATTTTATTGTAAAGACTCACTTTCCCAGGATTCTGCTGTGAAAATCTCTCTAGTTATGCAGCCATGGCCTTTCCACTCTCACGTAATGACATCCTAGGTAGACCACTCCATGCGGTGACTGGAAAGCTGGATGACACCCTTACTGGTGTTACAATGATACATATACTGATTATTACCCAGCTCTGCAAGGATCCTGCATAAGAAATCTGCTTAGGTATAGAGCCCCGAATATGCAGATATTTATAGGGTCGCCCTGTCCATTAGTCGCAGGTTCCACCCGTTGCCCTTACCCATAATATTACCCCCGAGGGTTCTAGGTAATGTATTGTGGTAATGTGGAGATCTGGTCTCACCGGGTACCACAGTTACTACAGGTTAGAAGTGTCACCTTGTGATATACCCCCAGACTGCCAGCCACACCAGTTTCTTCAGTCTCTGGTTTCTGCGTGCACATGGTATAACATAACCAAATTATCACAGCTGAGGGTTTGTTACAGTTGTATCCGGTCCATAATAAAACACATCAGCAGAGCACAAATCGCTCTCCTGTCCTGATAGTTTGTCACAATGTATTGTGAAAAATAACATGAGGATTGTTTAAACTGGATCCAACTGTAACAAGCTCTCAGCTTGTGAGGTGCAAGTTTTGTACAGGTGCATCCATTGAATGTGACATACAGTGGTGTAATTCAACGACACAAGCAGAGATCTTGAAGGGGATTTAAAATGATTTTAAAGGAGAACCCCACCAAGAGCATGATAGTAGCCATATAACCTCTCTCACAGTATGCAGTATTAAGTACATATAGAAGCACAGCATGCAGTATTGGTACATTATATGTATATAATCTGCCATAATGTGCTTATATATGTATATAAACCCTGCTGTGCTATATATGTACTCATACTTCCATACTGTGCTGTATATGTATATAATACTACCACTTTTAATGGTAGTATTATATACATATATAAGCACAGTATGGCAGTATATAATACATCGTCGTCCCTGGCATTGAGTGCAGTATTTCACCCAAAACCATCCTCCGTTTTGGTCAGGGGGGATAGACCTAGGTGGAGGCAGCGGGCCCTTTAGCGCGATTCTAACCACTCACCAAAAAATATACAGATTTGTACTGTTCACATATGTTTATACCACAAAACATTTATTCGCCTCAATATAAAACAAAAGTTTAAACTTTACGTATTATCCATATGTAATCAAACATAATTGAACAAATTAATGTAAAAAACAATATATAAAAATATTGAACTAGAGAGAATATACATTTATATACTACAGTAAAGACACATCGTATACGCACAGTCCTACATACAGTATATACAAATCAAATACAGACATGGTATATACACACCATATATAGTCAAATACATACAGTATTATATACCATCACGAACACAGATGGTACTGTGAGAAGTGCACTGTTATATACACTCACCGGCCCTTTATAGGTACACCTGTCCAAACTGCGCGTTAACCCATAATTTCTAATCAGCCAATCACATGGCGGCAACTCAGTGCATTTAGGCATGGTAGACATGGTCAAGACAATCTGCCTGCAGTTCTCCCGAGCTCAGTATGGGGAAGAAAGGTGATTTGTGGCCTTTGAACGTGGCAGCTGGATTGTTGTGGTGCCAGAAGGCTGTCTGAGGATTTCAGAAACTGTGATCTACTGAGGATTTTCACTCAACAACCATCTCTAGAGGGTTACAGAGAATGGTCCGAAAAAGAAAAAAAACATCCAGTGGGCGGCAGTTCTGTGGGCGGAAAGCCTTGTGTGATGCCAGAGTTCAGAGGAGAATGGGCAGACTGGTTCGAGCTTGATAGAAAGACAACAGTGACTCAAATCGCTCGCACCGCTTACAACCAAGGTAGGCAGAAGAGCATCTCGAACGCACAGTACGTCCAACTCTGAGGCAGATGGCTACAGCAGCAGAAGACCCACACCGGGTGCCACTCCTTTCAGCTAAGAACAGGAAACTGAGGCTACAATTTGCACAAGCTCATGGAAATTGAACAGTAGAAGATTGGAAAAACGTTGCCTGGTCTGATGAGTCTCGATTTCTGCTGCGACATTCGGATGGTAGGGGTCAGAATTTGGTACAACAACAACATGAAAGCATGGATCCATCCTGCCTTGTATCAGCGTGCTCCAGGCTGGTGGTGGTGGTGTCATGGATCACATCCTGCCTTGTATCAGCGGGTCGGCTGGTGGTGGTGTCATGGATCCATCCTGCCTTGTATCAGACGGCTCGCTGGTGGTGGTGGTGTCATGATCCTCATGCCTTGTCCATCACAGCGGTCCATGGCTGGTGTGTGGTGGTGTCATGTGGATCCATCCTGCCTTGTATCAGCGGCTCAGGCTGGTGGTGGTGGTGTCATGGATCCATCCTGCCTTGTAATCAGCGGGTCAGGCTGGTGGTGGTGGTGTCATGGGATCCATCTGCCTTTCATGTATCAGCGGCTCAGGCTGGTGGTGGGTGGTGTCATGGATCCATCCTGACCTGTATCAGCGCTCAGGCTGGTGCTGGTGGTTGTCATGGATCCATCCTCCTTGTATCAGCGGCTCAGGCTGGTGGTGGTGGTGTCATGGATCCATCCTGCCCTTGTATCAGCGGGTCAGGCTGGTGGTGCTGGTGTCATGGATCCATCCTGCCTTGTATCAGCGGTCAGGCTGGTGGTGGTGTGGTGTCATGGATTCATCCTGCCTTGTATCAGCGGGTCAGGCTGTTGGTGGTGGTGTCATGGATCCATCCTGCCTTGTATCACGGCTCAGGCTTGGTGTGTGGTGGTGTCATAGGATCCATCCTGCCTTGTATCAGCGGCTCAGGCTGGTGGTGGTGGTGTCATGGATCCATCCTGCCTTGTATCAGCGGCTCAGGCTGGTTGGTTGGGTGGTGGTGGTGGGTGTCATGGATCCATCCTGCCTTGTATCAAGCGGGTCAGGCTGGTGGTGGTGGGTGTCATGGATCCATCCTGGCCTGTATCAGCGGTCAGGCTGGTGGTGGTGTGTCATGGATCCACCTGCCTTGTATCAGCGGCTCAGGCTGGTGGTGGGTGTCATGGATCCATCCTGCCTTGTATCATCAGCGGCTCAGGCTGGTGGTGGTGGGTCATGGATCCATCCTGCCTTGTTATCAGCGCTCAGGCTGATGCTGGTCGGTGGTGTCATGGATCACATCCTGCCTTGTATCCAGCGGAGTCAGGCTGGTGTGGTGGTGTCATGGATCCATCCTGCCTTGTATCAGCGGGTCAGGCTGGTTGGGCTGTGTGTCAGGATCCATCCTGCCTTGTATCAGTGGCTCAGGCTGGTGGTGGTGGTGTCATGGATCTCCTGCCTTGTTGTATCAGTGCGGTAGGCTGGTGGTGGTGGTGTCATGGATCCATCCTGCCTTGTATCAGCGGCTCAGGCTGGTGGTGGTGGTGTCATGATCCATCCTGCCTGTATCAGCGGCTCAGCTGGTGGTGTGGTGTCACATGGATCATCTGCTTGTATCAGCGGCTCAGGCTGGTGGTGGTGGTGTCATGGATCCATCCTGCCTTTATCAGCGGCTTCAGGCTGGTGGTGGTGGTGTCATGGATCCATCCTGCCTGTATCAAGGGGTTCAGGCTGGTGGGGTGGTTTGTCATGGATCCATCCTGCCTGTAATCAGCGGCTCAGGCTGGTGGTGGTGGTGTCATGGATCCATCCTGCCTTGTATCAGCGGGGTCAGGCTGTGCTGGTGGTGTCATGGATTCCATCCTGCCTTGTATCAGCGGTCAGGCTGGTGTGGTGGTTTGTCATCGGATCCATCCTGCCATTGAATCAGCGGCTCAGGCTGGTGGTGGTGTGTTGTCATGGATCAGCTGCCTTGTATCAGCGGCTCAGGCTGGTGGTGGTGGTGTCATGGATCCATCCTGCCGTATCAGCGGGTCAGGCTGTGGTGGTGGGTCATGGACCCATCCTCCGTTCGCGTGTCAGGCTGGCTGGTGGGTCATGTGTCTTTGGGCCCCTTGGTAACGCACAGCCTCCCTGAGTATTGTTTGCTTGCCCATGTCCATCCTTTATGAGCACATGTACCCTGTAACATCTGATGGCTACTTTCAGCAGGATAATGCGCCATGTCATAAAGCTGGAAGCAATCTCAGACTGGTTGTTCTTGAACATGACAATGAGGTCACTGGACACAAATGGCTCCACAGTCACCAGATCTCAATCCAATAGAGCATCTTTGGGATGTGGTGGAACGGGATATTCGCATCATGGATGTGCAGCCGACAAATCTTGCGGCAACTGTTGAGCATCATGTCACTATGGAGCAAAATCTCTGAGTGAGCTTCCAACACAAATTCTGGTGTGGAGCAGCACCGTGCGAGGGTAAAGCCGGGTGCAAAAATCTTCTAACGGGCTTGGACACAGCCCACCGTAGTAGCAAGAGAAGCGATGAAGCAACGCACTCCGTGTAGTGAAAAAAATCTGGTTTTATTCCTCATAGTAAACATGCAACGTTTCACCTTATCAATAAAGGCATTTTCAAGCTTGAAAATGCCTTTATTGATAAGGTGAAACGTTGCATGTTTACTTTGAGGAGCTTCCAGCACCTTGTTGTATCTATGCCACGAAGAATTGAGGCAGTTCTGAAGGCAAAAGGGGGTCCAACCCGTTACTAGCATGGTGGACCTAATAAAGTGGCCGGTGAGTGTACATATTATTCTGTAGAGTGTGCAGTATAATATGTATGTAATTGTGCACATTATTCATTCTGTAGTGTAGCAGATCAGGTGGCTGGGCCCCTTGACACTGCGGGCCCTGTAGCAGCTGCTATGGCTGCTTAGGCTACCCCTCTAGTCACGTCCCTGCTCCTTGTCACTGTTGCAGTTGCATCCGACTCTTCTACCCCCTTCCAGACTCTGCTGCATCTCCCTCACATCCTTCTTGTCACTAACCGCATCCTTCTCCTTCCAGTCTCTGTTGGACCCCCTTCTCTCCCCATTACTATTGCAGCTGCAGTCCCCTCCTCTCCCTCATTACTATTGCAGCTGCAGTCCCCTCCTCTTCTTTCCTCTGAGTCTCTGCTGCAGCCTCTTTGACCACCTCTGCCTGAAGACAAGGGCATAATTTGAGGAGGTCATCCCTGTCTACATCTTCTGCAGCTCCTTCCTCTCCTACTCCTTGTCTAAGCTACAGCTCAAACCCCTCTCTCCACTTCTTTACGTCTCTGTGGCTGTAGCCTCTTCCTCTTTGTATTCTGTTGTCTCTGCAGCAGCTCCATCCACTCTTCTACACAGTCTCAGCTCCTTTCTCTCCCCCATCCCTGCTTCAGCCACTTTCTCTTCCTATCTCTGCTGCTGCACTGTCTTCTGGTCCCTGCTATTTTTCAGTCTCTGCTGCAGCCCCTTCCTCTCCACCTCCTTGTCTCTGCTGCAGCCCCTTCCTCTCCACCTCCTTGTCTCTGCCGCAGCCCCTTCCTCTCCACCTCCTTGTCTCTGCTGCAGCCCCTTCCTCTCCACCTCCTTGTCTCTGCCGCAGCCCCTTCCTCTCCACCTCCTTGTCTCTGCCGCCAGACCCCTCCTCTCCACCTCCTTGTCTCTCTGCCGCAGCCCCTTCCTTTCCACCTCCTTGTCTCTGCCGCAGCCCTTCCTCTCCACTCCTTGTCTCTGCCGCAGCCCCTTCCTCTCCACCCCTTGTCTCTGCCGCAGCCCCTTCCTCTCCACCTCCTTGTCTCTGCCGCAGCCCCTTCCTCTCCACCTCCTTGTCTCTGCCGCAGCCCCTTCCTCTCCACCTCCTTGTCTCTGCTGCAGCCCCTTCCTCTCCACCTCCTTGTCTCTGCTGCAGCCCCTTCCTCTCCACCTCCTTGTCTCTGCTGCAGCCCCTTCCTCTCCACACCCTCCTTGTCTCTGCCGCCAGCCCTTTCCTCTCCACCTCACTTGTCTCTGCGCAGCCCTTCCTCTCCACCTCCTTGTCTCTGCCGCAGGCCCCTTCCTCTCCACCTCCTGTCTCTGCCGCAGCCCCTCCTCTCCACCTCACTTGTCTCTGCTGCAGCCCCTTCCTCTCCTCCTCCTTGTCTCTGCTGCAGCCCCTTCCTCTCCACCTACCTTGTCTCTGCGCAGCCCCTTCCTCTCCACCTCCTTGTCTCGCCCGCAGGCCCTTCCCCTCTCCACCTCCTGTCTCTGCTGCAGCCCCTTCCTCTCCACCTCCTTGTCTCTGCTGCAGCCCCTTCCTCTCCACCTCCTTGTCTCTGCTGCAGCCCCTTCCTCTCCTCCTCCATGTCTCTGCTGCAGCCCCTTCCTACTCCTCCTCCGTGTCTCTGCTGCAGCCCCTTCCTTCCTCCTCCTTGTCTCTGCTGCAGCCCCTTCCTCTCCTCCTCCTTGTCTCTGCTGCAGCCCCTTCCTCTCCTCCTCCTTGTCTCGCTGCAGCCCCTTCCTCTCCTCCTCCTTGTCTCTGCTGCAGCCCCTCCTCTCCACCTCCTTGTCTCTGCTGCAGCCCCTTCCTCTCCTCCTCCGTGTCTCTGCTGCAGCCCCTTCCTCTCCTCCTCCTTGTCTCTGCTGCAGCCCCTTCCTCTCCTCCCTTGTTCTGCTGAGCCGCCTTCCTCCTTGTCTCTTTGCTGCAGCCCCTTCCTTCCCCTCCTTGTCTCTGCTGCGCCCCTTCCTTCCCCTCCTTGTCTCTGGCAGCCCCTTCCTCTCACCTCCTTCTCTGCTGCAGCCCCTTCTCCTTTTCCTCTCTTTCCTCTATATCCTTTGGGTTTTGGCATGGGATGGGGTGCATGCAGCAGGAGGGTGAGGATAATGCCACTTTCCCCCAGTAAATATATGCACATTCAGTTCTGCTGATATGTTCCCCACATTTGAAGCCGTTTTAGGTAATTCCGCCCATGGGCCGCTCACATTGGTTCGCCAAGTCATCTTTCAGGTGATTCACAGGGTAATGGAGCTGGCGACATTGAATATTTCCGTCACGGCCATTATGTTGGAGCGGGTGATTAAATAAAGGCTTGCCTGCTTGATGTACTTAAAGGGGAAGTCCAGCATCCCCAAAAACATCAAGCAATGAATCCGAGCGAGAGAGACCATTGTGGAGCCCCAGTCCCCTGACCTGTGACCTCTGTGCGGTAACAACGTGATCCATTAAGGGGATCTGATAAATAATTAAGCTGGAAGAGCATGACCCCCCAGCAACGGCACGCTCCGCCAACCACAGATCTGTTGCTTCTTCACACTCTTGCATACCGCTCCCTCCTTAAAGGCACAGCTCCTCACACAACTATGCAGCGTTCCCGAGCACTCAGCCTTAGGCAGCGGTGAAAAAAGGTCATTTCTAGGTTGAAAAATGTCATTTCACACACCCAGACCGTGAGATATAAGTTCCTGACAACTTTCTGACATTTGGAAAGTTTTGAGTCACATCCCGAAATGTGACACAAACATTTACACACTTTTCAGACTTCAGATGAGGTCGTACCCAGCTTTCCCAGACTTCTGAATGGTTAACACTGTCTATGTATGCAAGTAACAGATATTAGGAGCCTCCCTGACAACCCCAGTGAGGAGCGCTAATGGTTGTCAGCTAGCTTTTCACTATTATCCAGAATGATAGAAATCCTCTGTGACAATCTTTCTCAGAGCTGTAATATGTATTACAAGGGTGGTGAGAGAGCTTTCCCAGACTCCTGAATGGCAAACACACGTATATAGGGAGTGGTCGTAAGTAAGTAGTAGTAAAGTAAAGTACAGTAGTGTTAGTAGTAAGTAAGTAGTAAGTAGTAAGTAAAGTAAGTAATACGTAAAGTAAAAGTAATCAGGTAAGAGGAGTAAGTCAGGACGTAAGTAGATATAAAGTTAAAGTAAGTAGTTAGTAATAGTAAAGTAAGTAAGTAAAGAGTGTAAGTTTAAGTAGTAAGTAAGTTAGTAGTAGAGAAGTAGTAGTAGTAGTAAAAGTAAAGTATATAATAGAGTAAAGTAGTAAGTAGAGTATAAAGTAAGTAGTAGTAAGTAGTAATGTAGTAAAGTAAAGAGTAGTAAGTAGTGTAAGTTAAGTAGTAAGTTAGTAACAGTAGAGTAAGTAAGTAGTATAAGTAGTAGTAGGTAGGTGTATAAGATAGTAGAGTGAGTAAGGTATAAAAAGTAGTAAAGTAAGTAGTAATAGTAAAGTAAGTAATAAGTAAGTAAGTAATAGTTAAGTAAAGTTAAGTAAGTAGTGTAGTAAGTAGTAGTAAAGTAGAAGTAAAGTAGTAGTTAAGTAAGAGTTCTGTAGTAGTAGTAAAGTAGTATAGTAAGTATGTAAATTGTTAAGTAGAGAGTGTAGTAAGTAATTAGTAAAGTAGTAGTACAGAGAAGTAGTAAGGTAAAGTAAGTAGTAAGTAAAAGAGTGAGTAGTAGTAAGTAGTAAGTAATAGGTAGCAGTAGTGTAAAAGAGTATAGCGTAAGTAAGTGGAGAGTAGTAGGTGTAAAGTAGTAAGTAAGTAGTAGTAAGTAGATAAGTAGTAAGAGTAGTCAGTAGTAGAGAAGTCGTAAGTAGTAAAGTAGTAAGTTAGGTAGTAGTAAAGGAGTAAGTAGTAAAAAGAACCTCTCGTAAGGAGGAAACGAAGCGAAGTAAGGAGTAGTAGGTAAGTGTAAGTTAGTAGAGCGTAGTAAAAGTAGTAGGGTTAAGTGTAAGTAAGTAAAAGTAAGTAGGAAGTAAGGTAAGTAGAGTGGAGTAAGTAAGGTAGTAGAGTAAGTAGACGTAAGTACGTCAAGTTGAGTTAGGAGTAAAGAAGTAGGTGTTAAGTAGTATGTAGTAAAAGTAAGTTAGTAGAGGAGAGTAAGTAGGAAGTAGTAAGTAAGTAAGTGTTAAAGTAGTAAGTTAGTATGTAAGTAGTAAGTGTAAAGTAATAGAGTAAACGAGTAAGTAGTAAGTAGTAATAAGTAGGAAGTAAAGTTTAAAGTGTAAGGTTAGTAAGTAACAAGGTTAGTTGGAGCGTAGAGTATAGTGTAATAAAGTAAGAAGGGAGAGTAAGTAAGAGTAGAGTAGTAAGAAGTAGTGTTAAAGTAAGTCAGTAAGAGTAAGAGAGTAAGTAGTAGTCGTAAAGTAATAGCACGTGTAGTATAAGAGGTAGTAAAGTAAGTAGAAAGTTAGTGAGTAAAGGAGTAGTTAGTAAGTAAGTATAGTAGTAGTAGTTAAGTAGAGTAAGTAGTAAAGTAAAGAGAGTAAGAGGGTAAAACGTAGTAAGGTAAGTAGAGTAGTAAAGTAAGTAGTAAGTAGGAGTAAGAGTAAAGAGAGTAAGTGTAGTAAAGTTAAGTCAGAATGATAGTCGTAGTACTTAGACAGTAGTATTAGAGTAAAGGTAGTAGTAAGTAGTTAGTAGTAGAAGTAGTGTGTAAGCTAAATTAGTAAAGTAATAGGTAGAGGAGTATAGTAAGTAGTAGTAGTAAAGTAAGTAAAGAGTAGTCGAGTGAGTAAAGTAATTAGTAGAAGTAAGTAGTCAGTAAAGTAGTAAGTTAAAGGAAAGTAGTAAGTAGAGAGTTAGTAGAGTAGTAGATGTGTACGTAAAGTTAAAAGTAAGTAAAGTATAGTGTAATAGTAGTAAGTAAGTAGTAAGTAAGTAAGTAAGTAGTAAAAGTAGTAAAGTAGTAGTAGTAGGTAAAGTAGGTAAGTAAGTAATAAGTCGTAGTATAGTAGTAGTAAGTAGTATAGCGTAGGAGAGTAACTAGTAGTAAGTAGAGGTAGTAATAGAGTAAAGTGTAGGTCGTAGTTAAGAAAAGTTAGAGGTGTAAAGTAGTTAAAGTAAGTAACGTAGTAAAGAGTTAGTGAGTAGTAGTTAAAGTAGTAGTCGTATTATAGAACGTAAGGTAAGTAGTAAGTGTAGTAGTAGGTAAGTGTAAGTTAAGTAAGTAGGTAAAAGTTTGAGTAAGTTAAAGTAAGTAGTAGTAGTAAGAGAGTAGTAGTAAAAGTAAGTAGCGTCAAGTAAGTAAGTAGTAGTAGTTTTTGTAAGTAGTAAGTAAGTAGTCGAAGCTAAGTGTAGTAAGAGTCGGTAAGTAGAGTAGTAATAGTAAGTAGTAAGTACGAGTAAGTAAAGAGCAGTGTAAAGTAGGTAAGTAAGTAGTTAAAGTATGTAACGTTAATGTAGTAGTAGTAAGAAGTAAGCGTGTAAGAAGGTAGTATAGTAGTAAGTAGTAAGTAATTAAAGTAAGTAAGGAGTAAGTAGTAAGTAGTAGTAGAAAAGAAGTAAGTGTAAGTAAGTTAAGAGTAAGTAAAGTAGTAGGTAGGGTAATAAGTAAAGTAGTAAGTATAGGATGAGTGAAGTAGTTGTAGTAAATAAGTGAGTAAACGTAAGTATGTACAGTAGAGGAAGTAGAAGTAAGTAGTAGTGTAGTAAGTAAGTTAAGTTAAGTAAGTAGAAGGTAGTAACAAGTAATAGTAAGGTAGTAAAAGTAATAGTATGTACGTAAAAAGGAGTAATATAAGAGTAAGTAAGTAAGTAAAGTAAGAGTAGTATGTAGTAAGTGTAGTAAGTAAAAGTATAGTAACGTAGTAAAGAGTAGAGTAAGTAAGTAGTAGTAAGTAAAGTAATAGTAAGTTAAGTAGTAGTAGTAGTAAGTAGAGTAAGTATAACGTATGTAGTAGAAAAGGTAAGGTAAAAGTAAGTAAAAGGTAGAGTCGTAAAGTTAATAAGGTGTAAGAGTAGTAAAGTAAAGTAAGAAAGTAGTAGTAGTAAAGTTAGAAGTAGTAGTAAGTAGTAAAGTAGTAACAGCGTAATAGTAGTAGTAGTTATAGTAAGGAGTAAGTAAAGTAGTAGTAGTAACGTAAGTAATAGTAAGAGTAGTAGTAAGTAAGTAGTAAGAGTAGTAGTAAGAGTAAGTAAGGAGTAGTAAGTAGTCGTAAGTTAGTAGTAATAGTAAAGTAATAGGTAGTAGTAGTAGAGTAAAAGTCAGTAAGTAATAGTAGTAAAGTAGGAGTAAGTATAGTAAAAGGGAAGGAAGTAAGTAATAAGTAGTAGTTTTTAGAGAGAGTAAGTAGTAAGTAGTCAAGTGTAGTAGTAAGTAAGTAATAGATCTCTACAGTGAGTAAAGAGTAGTAAGTATAAGCGTAGTTAAAGTAACGAGTAGTAGTAAAGTCAGTAAAGTAGGAAGTGAGTAGAAATAGTAGTAGAGTAGTAGTTAGTAGTGTTAAGGATAGTGTAAGGTGTCAGAGATATGATAGTTAGAGCGTAAAGTAAAGTAGTAAGTGAGTATAGTAAGTAAGTTAGTAGTAGTATTGTAGTAAGTGAAGTTAGTAGTAAGTTAAGGTGTAGTAGTAAGATGTAGAGAGTAAGTTAAGTAGTTAGTAAGTAAGAAGTAGTGTAGAGTAAAGTAAGAGTATAGTAGCTAACACATGTTTCAAATATAGTCAGTAATATAGAGTTAGTAGTAGTAATAAGGTAAGTAGTAAGTAAAGTAGTTAAAGTAAGTAAAGTAAAGTAAGTAAGTAATGAGTAAGGAATAGAGTAAGTAGGTAGTAGTAGTGTTAAAGTGGTGTAAAGTTGTAGTAAAGTAAGGTAGTAGTAGTAAAGAAGTAGTAGTCGTAGTAGTAGTGTAGTAGTAAGTAAGTAGTAAGAAGTAGTAAGTAGTAGTAGTGTAAAGTAGTACCATAAAGAGTAAGTAGTAAAAGTAAAAGTAATGTAAGTAAGGATAAAGTAAAGTACAGTAAGGTAAGTAGTCGTAAGTAGTAAAAGTAAGTAAGTAGTAGTGTGTAGTAGTAGAGTAAGGTAAGTAGCGTAGTAGTATAAAGTAAGAGTCAAGAGTAGTAGTAGTAATTAGACAAGTAAAGTGGTAATAAGTACTAGTAACGTAAGTAATGTAGTAAAGTAATAGTAAAAGTAATAGAGGGAGTAATAGGAGAGTAGTTAAGTAAAGTAAGTAAAGGTAGTAGGAGTAGTTGTAAGTAGTAATATAAAAAGTAGGAAAGTAAAAGTATAGTATACAGTTAGTAGTAAGTAAATAGAAAGAGTAGTAGTAGAAGAACAGCGAGGGAGTAAGAGAAGGAGGAGGAGGTAATAAGTAGTAAGTAAGTAGAGTAATAGTAGGAGTGTATTAAAGAGGATAGTAGGACTAGTAGTAACAGTAATAGTAGTAGGTAAAAGTTAATAGAGGAAGTAAGTAAAAGTTAGTAAGGTAAAGTAGTATACGAGTAAAAGTAGAAGTGTAGTAATTAGTAGTAAGTGTAGGAAGAGGGTAAGTATAGTAAGTAGGTATCGTAAAGTAAGGAGTAAGAATAGGTAGGTAAGAGTAAGGAATAAGTAGTAGAAGAGTAGTAAAGTATAAGTGGAAAAGTAGAGTAGAGTAAAGTAATAGTAAAGTAAAGTTAGAGTAAGAAGTAGAAGTAGTAAAGTAAAAGTGTAAGTAACGTACGTAGTGTAAGTAGTAGTAAAGTAAGTAAGAGTAGTAGTAATATAGTAAGTACAAGGTATAGTAATAGGAGTAAGTAGTAAGTAAGTAAGGTAGTAGTAGTAAGTAAGAGTAGGGTAAAGTAGGAATAGGGAACAGTAAGATAGGAAAAAGTAGTACGTAGTAAGAAGTACGGGTAAGTCAAGTAGTAAGGAATCAGTATAGTCGTACCGTCAAGTCATGCGTCAAGTAGAAGTAGTCGTCCGTCCCGTCAGTCTCTTACCGACGTTCGTCGTCGTCCTCCGTCACGTCCGGTCCGTCGTCGCGTCGCGTCCGGCGTCCCGTCCTCGTCCGTCCGACGTCGTAGTGCGTCCGCGTCCGTAGCGGCGGAAAGTATAGTTAAGTAAGAGCGGAATAGAGTAGAGTAAAGTAGGAAGTAAGTCGGTGGCGGAGTGTTAGTAGTATCGTAGGAATAGGTACCGCCGTCAGTGTCCGTGTAAGAGTCGAGGGAGTACACGTCGCGCGTCAGTATCGACGTCCGTACAGCAGTAATCCGTCCGACGTATAGTCACGTAGTCAGTACAGTAGTCGTCGTCAGTAACGTCCAGTAGTACGTAAGTAGTAAAGTAGTAGCGTCCGTTCGTCCCGTCCTCGATCAGTAAGTCGACGTCCCCGTCCCGTCAGCCGTGTCGTAGTCCCGTCGTCGCGTAGTTCCGTCGGTACGTGTCTGTTCCAGTCAGTCGTCCGTCCGTTCGTCCGTTCTAGTCTCGCGTCGTACGTCGTCCTGTGTGTAGAGTCCGTCAAGTACTCTCGCGTCCGTAAGTAAGTAAATGTAATAAGCAAGAAGGTGTAGTATAGTAAGACGTAGTAAAGTTAGTAAGAGTTAGTAGTATAATGTAGTAAGTAAGTAGTAGTCCCGTCAGTCGTCAGGTAGTCGACGTACGGTCGTTCTCCGTTCCGTCGTTAGTCGTCCGTCGGTAGTACGCGGGTCGCGTGTTCGTACCGGTTCAGAAGTAGTAAGTAAAGAGTAAAGGAAGGAAGTAACGTGAACGTGAAAGTTAGTAAGGTAGTAAGGGAAATGGAAAAGTAGGAAAGTAAAGAGGAAGTAAGTCGGCGTAATGTAAGTTGGTAGTAGTATATGTAAAAGTAAGAGGCAGTAAAGTAAGTCGTAAGTCGTTTCCGCGTAGTCCCCGTCACGTACCGTACTGAGGTAGTCGCCCGGACAGGTCAGTCCAGTCCCGCGTCCGTTACGTTCGAGTCGTAGTAAAGTAAGTCAGTAAGTCGAGTAGTCAGTCAAGGGTAGAGTAAGGTACGTAGTCCCGTCCGGTCCGGCGTCGTAACGGTAGCCCGTCCGTCCCCCGTCCTCCGTCCTCGTCGTCGTCCCGAGCGTCGTCCGTTGAGCGCGTACGTCGTACGTCGTCGTCCGCAGAGTCCGCGCGTCAGTAAAGGGTAAGTTAAAGAGTAGTCATAAGAGAAGTAAGTAAGTAAGTCCGTAAGGTCCGTCGTAGTCTCATTAAGTCGTGTCCGTCGGTCGTCCGTCGCGTACTCGAGTAGTACCAGTCGTACATCGTCTGAAGTAGAGTCGTCGTCGTCAGTCGTCCGTGCAGTAAGTCGTAAAAGTCGATCTCTCGTAGGTCGCAGCGTCCCGTAGTCCGTAAGTCACGTAAGGTTACGGTAGTGTCAACGTTCCGTGGTCGTAGTCGTCCCCGTCGTGTTCGTTTCGTTCGTACGTAGTTGTACCGTCAGTCACGTGAAGAGTGAGTAAGTAAAGTGTAGTTAAAGGAAGTAAGAGGTGTTAGTAACGAGCGTAGGTTAGTACGGTAAGTAAGTTAAGTAGGTAGTACAGGAGTAGTGTCCAGGAAAGGAAGTAAAGAGTAACGTAGTAGGTAAGTAGTAATAGAGAGTACGTGTAAGTAAAGTACGAGCGGCCGTAGTCGTCTAAGAGTAGTAGTCGAGTAGTTCATAAGTAGTAGTAGTCTTTCGTCGGCGTCCAGTACAGCGTCCCAAAGTCGAAGTAGTGAAAGTTGGAAGTAAAGTAGTCGTAGGTAACAGTAGTAATCGTTGTCGTAAAGTAGTAAGAGTCGTGAGGGTATAGTCAAGCTAATCGTAAGAGGAGATAGTAAAAGATAAGTAATAGAGTACAAGGAAGTAAGAGAAGATAGTAAGGTAAGTTAAAGTAGTAGTAATAAGTTAAAGTAGGTAATAGAGAGTCGTTAAGTAAGAAGTAATTAAAGTAAGTAGAGTAGAGTAAAAAAAGTAAGTAGGTAGTAAGGTAAGTAAGGAAGTAGAGGAGACAGTGAGAGGGAAGGAAGGAAGAGTACAGGAAAGGAGTAGGGAAGGAAGGAACGGAGTAAGGAGTTTAGAGTAGTAGTAAGTATGGAGGTAGGGAAGTACAGGATAGGAGTAAGTAGTCAGGTAGGAGTGGTTAAGTAGTAAAGTAATAAGTAGGGAAGAGTAAAAGCAGTAGGAAGAGTAAAGTAAAGTAGGTAAAGTAGTAATAGTGATAGTAGTAGTAAGTAGTAAAGGTAAGTAAAGTAAGAGTAAGTAATAAGAGTAAGGTAAAGTAAAGAAAGAGTAGTCGTAAAGTTAAAGTAAGTAAAGGAGTAGTAGTAAGTAGTAGTGTAGTTAGTAAGTAGTATGTAAGTAGTGTAAAGAGTAAGTAAAGGAAAGTCGAGTAAAGTGTAAAAGGAAGGAAGTAGTAATAGAAGAAGTAAGTATAGGAATAAGTAAGGGAGTAATAAGGAAGTAAAAGTAAGAGGATACAGTAGTAACGTAAGTAAAGTAAGAGTAAGAAGTAAGTAAGCGGGTAAAGAAGTAGTAAGTAAGGTAAAGAGTGGTAAGTACAGTAAAGTAGTAATGGTAAGTAAAGTAGTTAAGTAAGAGTTAAAAGTAATAGTAGTAGTAAAGAAGTTAAGTAAGGAGTGTAAGAAAGTTAAAGTAGTTAGTAGAGTATAGTAGTAAGTAAAAGAGTAAAGTAAGTAGTAAGAGTAGTAAAGTGTAAGTAGTTCGAAGAATAAAGTAGAAGTAATTAAAGTCAAGTCAAAGTAGTAGAAGTGTTAGTAAGAGTTAGTGAGTAGTAGTTAAAGTGTAAGTAATAAGTATAGTAAGTAAGTAAAGTAGTAGTAAGTAAGGTGTAAGTAACGTAATAGATAAGGAAAGTCAGTAAGTAGAAGTTAAGTTAAAGTTAAAGAGTGAGAGTAGAGAGTAGTAAGTCAGAATTAAGTGTAGTAGTAATCGAGTAGTTAAGTAAAAGTAGTAGTAGAAAGTAGTTAAAAGTAAGTTAAAGTCAGGAAGTAGTAGTAGTACATAAAGATTAGTAGTGTAGTAGTAGTGGTCAAGAGTAAGTAAAGGTAGTAAGAGTAATAGTTAGTAGTTAAGTAAGTAGTAAGTAAAGTAGTAACTTAGGTTAAAGTAAGTAGTATAGTAATAAGTTTTAGTAGTAAGTAGTAGTAGTAAGTATAAAGTAAAGTAGTAAAAGTAAGAGTAAGTAAGTAGTCGAAGTTAGTAGAGTTAGTAAGTAGTAAGGTATAGTAAGTAGAGTAGATAAAGTAATATAGTGTAAGGAAACGTATAGGAAAGGTAGTGGATTAAAAAGTAGTAGTAGTTAAGTAAGTAGTAAGTAGTAATAAGTAAGTAAGAGTAAGAGAGTAATTAGTAAGTACGTAAGTAGAGGAAGTATGTAAGTAAGTAGAGTTAAAGAGAGTAAGTAAAAGTAAAAGTAAGGGAGTAGTTAGTTAGTAAAGTCGTAATAGGTAGTAAGTAGAGTAAGTGTAGTAAGAGTAGTAAAGTTAAGGTAGTAGTAGTAATAGTAAGTAAAGAGTAAGTAAGTAAAGTAGTAGTAAGTAGTAGTAGTAGTAAGTCAAGTAGGAAGTAGTAAGAGTAAGTGTATAAGTAGTAGGAGTAGTAAGGTAGTAAAGAGTAGTAAAGTAGTAGTATAGTACGTCAAAGTGTAGTAATGTAAGAGTAAAAAAAAAAGGTAAAGAGTTAGTAAGTTTAGTAATCGAAGGAGTAATAGAGTTAAAAGTAGAGTAAGAGTAAGTAAGTAGTATGTAGTAAGAGTAATACAGAGAGTAAGGTATAAGTAGTAAGGTAGTAAAGTAGACGGTAATAGGAGTTGGAAAAGTAATGTAGAGTGCGGAATGAAAGACGAAGGAAAAGTAGAGTAGTAAGTAAAGTAAAGTAGTAAGTTAAAATTAAGTAACAGTCGTAAGTAAGTTGAGAGTAATAAAAGTAGTAAGTAAGTAAGTTGTGTAAGTAAGTAAGAGGAGAGAGTAGTAAGTAATAAGTCAGAAGGTAGTAGTAGTAGAGCTAAGAGTAGTAAAAGTATAGTAAAGTAAGGTAAAGTAATGTCAGTTAAGTAAAGTAGAGTAGGAAGTAAGTAAAAGTAAGTAAGGGTAGTAAGTAAAGTAAGTAAAGAGTAAGTAAGTAGTAAGTACGGAAAAGGTAGTAAGTAAGGAAGTAAGTAGTAGTAAAGGTGTGTAGGATAGTAGTAAAGAGTAAGTAAAGGAAGTGTAGTACAGTAGAGTAAGTTAAAAGTAAAGTAGTACCGTAAGTAAGTAATATAGTAGAAGTTAGTAAAAGGTAAGTAAGTAGAGTAAGTAAGTAAAGTACAAGTAAAGTATAAGTGTAAGTAGTAGAAGTAAGGAAGGAGGAGAGAAGTAAAGAAAGTGTAGTAAGTAAGAGTAGAGTAAGTAATGTAAGTAATGCTAAGTAGTAAGTAGGAAAGTAGGAAAGTAGTAGTAAGTAGTAAGTAAGTGTGAAAGTAAGTAAGAGAGTAGAGTAATAGTGGTTAAAGTAATAGGTAGATAAGTAAGTAAAAGAGTAGAGTAAAAAGAGTAGTAGAGTAAGTAGTAGAGTAATGTAAGTAGTAAAGTAAGTAGACGTAACGTAAGTAAAGTAAAAGTAGTAAGTAAAGTAAGTAATAGCTAATAGTAGTAAGTAAGTAGTGGTGTAGTAACAGTAATAGTAAAAGAGTAGTAACGTAAGTTTAAGTGTAGTAAAGTAAAGTAGTAAGGTAGAGCAGTAAGTAAAGTAAAAAGAGTGTAGGAGTAGTAAGTAAGTGTAAAGTAGGGAGAGTAAAGTAGTAGGCGTAAAAGTAAAGTAAAGTTAAAGTAGTAAAGTAAGAGTAAGGTGTAATTCGTAGTAAGTAGTAGTAAGAGTAGTAAGTAGTAATTAGTAAGAGTAATAAGAGTAGAGTAAGGGTAAGTAGTAAGTAATAGTAGTAAGTAAAGTAAGTAAAGAGTAGTAGAGAGTAGTCGTAAGTAAGTAGTAGATAAGTAATAGGACCTACTCATCATTTTAGGTATACCAAATCACGGGTTTCCGCTGATGACAACCATTGTGCAGTATCGTGCTACAAATACTGTTGTCAGACAGCTTTCCAAGGCTCCTGAATGTCAGACAGACTTCCTATAAATAGCAGACTCCGTACTACCTTAATATACCCACTGCTACGACAGAGAGTAGGAAAGCAGGTTGACAACCCCTTTGCGGCCGTAATGTTGGAAACTTTCTCTTCTATATCGGCACTGGGTCTAGGAAAGCTGGTTGACAATTGCGCGCCAGTTACCATGTAGGGAAATTGGTTGTGGACGGCTTTTTCAAGAAAATCCGCAGTCTATGACCCCGAATTACAGGAGACTGTTTGAGTTTTCGAGGGAATGCCCTTAATGGATGTAGTGTGGGTATCACGAAGCGGGATAACTGTGTGGCGAGTGGAGTACTTGCTCCTGTCATCAGATGATAGTAGGGAGGGCAGGACGGGGAGAGGGGGGGGGGGGGGGGGGGGGGTGTGACAGCGCGGAGGCAGAGAGGGTAATTAAAGAGGTGGAGAGTCACAGGGGAAGTGCAATGAGGCAGATCAGAGCAGCCGCAGCAGGAGAGCGCAGAGACGTGTGTGTGACAGCTCCCCCGCAGACTAAAACTTAAAGGGGCGCAAAAGTGACAGCGGGGGGGGTCACATCGCTCAGGACAGGGACTGGAACCACAAGAATGGGAGGCGAAGCAGCAGATAGGGGACACCGGAGGAATTCCAGTAGGAACTATAAGGCAAGAGCCAAGGACTTGACTAAGAGGAACCTGAACCTGGGCAACCCAAAGGATGGACTGATCCCTACTGGAAGGAAGACACGACGATCCTCGAGAGGTCTCCTCCATCTAGGAAGAAGAAAGAGAACCTGGGAGACACTGCGTTAAACCCCCATGAATTAGGAAACCGGGAAGAGAGGTAAAGGGTGACATCCCAGATACTGGAGAGAGAGCGGCACCATGGCACCCTGGCACCTCCTGGCATCATCACTATCCTGCTGGGACTGCTGCTCTCGTGCGAGGTAACGCCGCTATGTATAACCTGGTATATAGGACAGAGACGTAGCAGAGCTGAGTTTGTCATTTACTCTCCGGATCATCAAACAACTTTAGTGTAAAGTTAAGATAATGGTCATTAGCTTACCTGCAGTCCCATGAAAACCAATGATAACGCACCGTAACATCATCACGAGTCACTCAGCTCTGCACGACGTATCAGAACGTGGGTTTGTCATTCGGTTATGTGGACTGCGTCATGGTTACATGCCGTCCTGGGTAAAACTTAAGGCAGTATAGATGGAAATCTCGGTCACCCAGCTCTGCTTCATGTGTTTCTGCTCAGTGACGCATAGCTGCAGGAGGGCACAAGTTTGTTACTTAACTCTTGTTGGCTGCATTACTTGTGATTCATTCTGAGTTAAGATAACACAAAATTACCTGCAGTCCCATGTAAAACTCAGCCTGCTTCATCTGGCTCTATAATGCCAACCACATAGCAGCATGGGCTATTTATGAAACACCAAAATTAGTAGGTAAAGATAATGGAGTGGGTTTACCAGCGGCCCCATGTAAACTGGTGAAATTATCTTGAGTCACTCAGCCCTGCTACATAAGCTCTGCTAAGATACACATGAAAGCACGCTGGCTTTCACAGCCAAGCAAAGATACTCATTTGGTTTTATCAGCAGTCCTATGTAAACCTGCACAAAGTGTGAAATTAAAACAAATCACCTCAACCCTGCTACATCAAGCTTTTAAGACCACATGTAGCAGTCTTGTGCTTACTTTATTAAGCATAGAATTACTAAGTAAAGATACTGGGTAGGTTTACTGCAGTCCCATGTAAAACTGCATATATCTTACTTATAATGCATCACTCAACACTGTAAATTGTCCAGTGATAAATGGTAATGTAGTAAACCGAGTTGTTCTGCTACACAGATACAAAAGAACAATATCTTAGGAAAAGTAAAAATGTGTTGTATAACAAGTGTGTTATTTTGTGACAATTCTGGCGATTCCTGGTTACGCCCCCTTTTTGAAAACTAAAACAAGAATGAAGGAAATTATTAGTTTTGGGGGTTTTGGTTCCCCTTCCTGACTTCTCTGCAGCAGCTTTTGGATGCAGGTAGATTGATAAACGATTTGCGCTTCCTGGTTGTATATGTACGCGTCGCTGTAACGAACGCAACACTACATTGCGAGTCAGGTGATCCCTGGTCCCAAATCTTAAGTAAATATACATTTCATCAATGTGATGGTCGATTCAACATTCTACCCCCAAATCGTGGGATCTGGGAACTAGTAAACTTTGCGCATTGTTTTGATAAAATATATTGATGAATTATAAATGTATCAATCTCTTCCCTCCTATGGTTACAATGTGCCCCCCCCCCATGTCAGCGGATACAAGACCCCCGAGTGTTCCCTGTACGGAGGGGTGGGGGCAGGATGAGGCGATTGTGACCCTCCACCACATTTCAGTAAATTGCATTAGGACGAGTACAGAAAGTCAAGTTGATTCAATCACATTAAAGGGAAGAATTAGACGCCTTTTTGGTGGCATTTTCCGACATTAACATTCCTTTCCTGTTGTCGCTTCAGGCTGTAACTAATTTGAATTATTTTAGTCTCTAACTATTATATCCATAGTTGTATCTGTCCTGGGAAAGCTGTGTGACATCCAACATGACCTCTGATTATCTCATCAAAGCGAAGCATCCCTGGTGTCACATTGCAAATATCCATTCACACACCTGGGAAGTGGATGAAAAAGCAATAATACCTAAAATATTGTCTTCCACCCAGCTTGCCAAGATTCTGCCTAACTAGTGAGATACATCCACATATTCTGATATAACTGTATAACAAAGCCATAGCAGGAAATCACCCAGCTTTCCTAGAGTCCTGAAATAATCGTCTAGTCATATACTGATACATTTCCCATCACATATGAAAGATGGCTCATTTACTTGTCACCTAAATTTCTTCATCTTCATGAGAAATCCGTCTAAATATGCACGAGTCATTCTCCGTTTCTCATATGACTGTATAACTAGGGAGACTTGCCTTTCAGGAAAGTTGGGTTAAAACCCTGGGGGTCATATATATATTTTACCCATTTAGGAATGTAATTATGCAGTGATACACTTCTCGCTCCTATATGATTCCAATCAGGAAACAGGGAAAGTGGAGTTAACTAATGGTGCTGAACATATTGTCTTACCACCCAACTTTTACAGCATCCTGCATGAAAACCCAGTCAGTGATACATTCCAGGATGTGAAAGCTAACTGCACTGAACTCTCCATTCAGGAGACTGAGAAATTTGGAATGCTAACATATGATTCCCTATTACACAGTTTCTTGGGATCCTGCACACACAATATTCTAGTTACAATGCAATACCCTTTTTACTGCTTTCCTGACTTGACAATCAGAGACTGAAAGGTGGATGACAAGTCTTTCCTGCAATGATAACAGTCTTGCTTATTTTCCAGCTTTTTCTAGGATCCTGCATTAGAATCAGTCTAGTTAGGCAATGATACTCTTCCCACTACAACTTCCGATGACGTCCTTACTAGATTGAGAAAGCTGTATTTATTGTAAATGACTCAGCTTTCCCAGGATTCTGCTTGGAAAATCTCTCTAGTTATGCAGCCATGGCCTTTCCACTCTCACGTATGACATACTAGGTAGACTCACCATGCAGGTGACTGGGAAAGCTGATGACGACCCTTACTGGTGTTACAATGATACATATACTGATTATTACCCAGCCTCTGCAAGATCCTGCATAAGAAATCTGCTTAGGTATAGAGCCCCGAATATGACAGATATTATAGGGTCGCCCTGTCCATTGTCGCAGGTTCCCCAGTTCCCTTACCCAACTATAAACCCACGAGGGTTCTAGGTAATGTATTGTGGGGAATGTGGAAGATCTGGTCTCACCGGGTACCACAGTACTACAGGTTGTAAAAGTGTCACCTTGTGATATACAACCCAGGACTGCCAGCCACAACCAGTTTCTTCAGTCTTGGTTTCTAGGACGTGCAGCATGGTATAACATAACCTAATATAATCACAGCTGAGGGTTTGTTACAGTGTATCCGGTCCAGATAATAAAACACATCAGCAGAAAGCACAAATCGCTCTCCTGTCTGATAGTTTGTCACAATGTAATTGTGAAAATAACATGAGGATTGTTTAAAACTGGATCCAACTGTAACAAGCTCTCAGCTGTGAGAGGGCAAGGTTTGTACAGGTGATCATCCATTGAATGTGACAACAGTGGTGTAATTCAACGACAGCAGCAGAGATCTTGAAGAGGGGATTTAAAATGGATTTTAAAGGAGAACCCCACCAAGAGCACGATAGTAGCCATATAACCTCTCTCACAGTATGGCAGTATTAAGTATAATAAGAAGATTGCAGTATGAGTACATTATATGTATATATCTGCCATAATGTGCCTTATATATGTATATAATACTGCCATGCTGTGATTATATATGTACTCAATACGTCCATACTGTGCTTGTATATGTATATAATACTACCACTTTTAATGGTAGTATTATATACATATATAAGCACAGTATGGCAATATTATATACATATATATAAGCACAGTATGGCAATATTATATACATATATATAAGAACAGTATGGCAGTATCTTATATACATATATATAGCACAGTATGGCAGAATTAATACACTATATAAGCACAGTATGACAACATATATTAATTATATATAATAAGCAATATGGCAGTATTATATACTATAATATATAATATAAGCACCAGTAGGCAATATTATATAACATATATATTAAGCACTGTATGGCAGTTATATTACATATATAGGCACAGTATGACAGCATTATATACATATATTTTATTAAGCAGAGTATGGCAGTATTATATACATATATTTAAGCACAGTATGGCAGTTTTATATACATATACATTAGCACGTATGGCAGTATCATTACATATACGTGAACAGTATGCAGTATTAATAACATATACTTAGCACAGTATGGCAGTATTATATCATACGTAAGAACAGTATTGCAGTATTATAACATAACATTAGCACAGTATGGCGTATTTATACATATACGTAAGAACAGTATTGCAGTATTATATACAACATTGCGCGTATGGCAGTATTATATACATATGCTTGTCTGTGAGTATTCAGCTGTATGTTATACTTTATACATATTGGATCTGTGTGGTTTAGGATGTGTTCGCAGTGTTGTATCTTCTATGGAGCTCGGCAGTATATGTCATTGGATGTGTATAGTTGCAGTATGTGCTCACTCACATGCATTCCTGCAGTAGTTGTATCATATAGAATCATGTTGCTGTATGGTTGTTGTATATTGCACTGTTAGACTCTATATGGCATTGTCTGAGCTATTTAGTTCAGGATGATCCACTATGTAACACTGTATAGTAGCATCACTTGGGGACTATAGATGTATTATGAAGTGTCTGCGCCAGTTTGTGTTGGGCTGCGCTGCGTCCGACACAGACGAAAAATGTGCATGCCGCGGCTCTTACTGCTGGAACGGACTTTGCGACAATTTAATACAGCGACCCAACAGAATTGAGTCGCACACTGTACACTAAAGGCGCACAAAAAAATGGTGGTGCACGAGGCAATCTGCACTTAGTGTCTCACCGCCTCAATATACATAAATCTGGGGCCACTGGTTTATTTTATAATCCCCTGGTATATGTACTAAGGTTTCCTGTGCACCATATGACACTATAGTGGTATTATAGAGGAACATGATGCACTATTTACCAGGTACCACCAGGCAATGTCATGTCTGCACAATATGATATCACATGGTATATGATGGTGGTTGTATGGCACTGTCACTGTGTAGCAGTATTATATGGAAGCCACATTGTACTATTTGCAGGCAATAAAGGGTGATATTATGTTTGCACATTGGAGTATTATTGATTATATATACTATGACACTGTATAGCAGTATATTTCTACACTATAACAACATATAGCGATAGTATTATTGATACATGATACTATGACACTGGATAGCAGTATAATTACTACATTATAACACCATATAGCAGTAGTATTATTGATACATATACTATACCTGTATGCAGATCATTACTACACTATACACCATATAGCAGTAGTATTATTGATACACGAACTATACACTGTATAGCAGTATCATAACTACACTATACACCATATGCATAGTATTATTGATATACTATACTATGACACTGTATAGCAGTACATTACTACACTATAACACCATATGCAGTAGTATTATTGATATACTTACTATGACACTGTATAGCAGTACTCATTCTACATATAACACCATATAGCAGTAGTATTATTGATATATGATACTATACACTGTAGCAGTATTTGACTACACTATAACACATATAGCAGTAGTATATTGATACATGATACTCTTACACTGTATAGCAGTATAATTACTACACTATAACACCATATAGCAGTAGTATTATTGATATATGATACTATTACACTGTATAGCAGTAATACTTACAATATAACACCATATAGCAGTAGTATTATTGATACATATACTATTACACTGTATAGCGTATCATTACTACACTATAAACACATATAGCAGTAGTATTATTGATATATATACTATTACACTGTATAGCCGTATAATTACTACACTATAAACACCATATAGCAGTAGATTATTGATATATTATATATGACAGTATAGCAGTATCATTACTACACCTATAACACCATATAGAGTAGTATTATTGATACAGATACTATTACACTGTTATGCGTATCATTACTACACTATAACACCATATAGCAGTAGTATTATTGATACATGATACTATTACCCTGTATAGCAGTATAATTACTACACTATAACACCATATAGCGTAGTATTATGATACATCATACTATTACACTGATAGCAGTATCATTACTACCCTTTATAACACCATATAGCAGTAGTATTATTGATACATGATACTATTACACTGTATAGCAGTATAATTACTACACTGTAACACCATATAGCAGTAGTATTATTGATATATGATACTATTACACTGTATAGCAGTATAATTACTACACTATAACACCATATAGCAGTAGTATTATTGATACATGATACTATTACACTGTATAGCAATATTAGTGTTACGCTATATTACTATATAACACTGTAGTAGCATTATTATATACTATACTATGTCGCTGTATAGCAGTAGTATATGGAAACCACATTTGGCAGGAATATATCGGTAGTCGTTTTTTAATCACTGTATAGCAGTATTATTGTTACACTGTATAATAACACTGTAGTAGTATTATTGATACATTATACTATGACACCGTATCTCACGATACGGTCCATTATTTGGACACGGTAAGCTGTATAATATGGTTGTTGTATGGCAGTGTTATGGGCTCATTGTGTACCACGGTGCAATCCTATGTAGCATTATTATATGGAAACCATATTGCAATATATTGTATAGTAAAACCAATATCAATACACAATATGATCCCCTATTAGTTGCTATGTGTGCAGTGTGTATGACGACGCAGCACTGTATAGCAGTATTATATGCAAGGCATATGGCATATTTTGTAGGCACGCTATGGCAGTATTATGTGTTTGGTGGGGAGACCCCAGAGGTCTGCGCTGACCTTCATGGACCTGGTGGTCTCTCCTCAGATTCTCTTGGTAATGAAAGTGAAACTCTGGCAGCGGCTGCCGGCTCTTTAAGACACATGGAAGCAGCTGCACTACGGAAATTCCTTCTCAATAAACGAAGGATTTTTGCTAAACAAAATATTTTGTCTCACACATGAATAGCAGACAAAAGCCGCCGGGACCCGCCGATGACTGGAGTCTACGGAGGGGGGAGGGGCAGACGCCCTTTATCCGGTCTTGAATCACCTAGAGAAGGTTGTCACGTTATGTATCACATTTATTATTATTATTATTATTATTATTATCATGTGTTTACTACGTGAGTCAGCACAGGAGAGTATTATACTACTGCCCCCAGTGTCTTGAGTCCCATCTGATTCCCCACTTGGTGTGTGGATTGTGCCACATAATACTGTCATACACCTCCCTCATATTACTGCAATATAACACCATCATATGCTGCCCCTGTAATCGTGCTACAGTATATGGTATAGTACCCACAACATAATACCGTCATACATGGCCCCCCTAATAGAGCCACCTTCAAAATAATACCACCATACACTGCCCGGTAATATTGCTACATAGTATAATACCCACAAAATAATACCCCCATATAGTCTATATACATATATAAGCACAGTATGGCAATATTATATACATATATATAAGCACAGTATGGCAATATTATATACATATATATAAGCACAGTATGACAACATTATATAATTATATATATAAATAAGCACAGTATGGCAGTATTATATACATATATAGGCACAGTATGACAGCATTATATACATATATATTTTATTAAGCAGAGTACGGCAGTATTATATACATATATTTAAGCACAGTATGGCAGTTTTATATACATATACATCAGCACAGTATGGCAGTATCATATACATATACGTAAGAACAGTATGGCAGTATTACATACATATACATTAGCACAGTATGGCAGTATTATATACATATACGTAAGAACAGTATGGCAGTATTATATACATATACATTAGCACAGTATGGCAGTATCATATACATATACGTAAGAACAGTATGGCAGTATTATATACATATGCTTGTTCTGTGAGTATTCAGCTGTATGTTATACTTTTGGGGTGTACTACCCTTAGTTGTCCCCTATACGGTAACATTATTTGTATCTGTGTAGTTTTAGGATGTGTTCGCAGTGTTGTATCATTCTATAGGGAGCTCGGCAGTATATGGTAGCATTTGGATGTGTATAGTTGCAGTATGTGCTCACTCACATGCATTCCCTGCAGTAGTTGTATCATATAGGAATCATGTTGCTGTATGGTTGTGTTATATTTGCACTGTATAGACTCTATATGGTCATTGTCTGATGCTATTATATGTTCAGGATGATCCACTATGTAACGCTGTATAGTAGCATCACTTGGGGACTATAGATGTATTTATAAAGTGTCTGCGCCAGTTTTGTGTTGCGGCTGCGCTGCGTCCGACAAAACAGAAAAATGTGCAGCTGAAGCGGCTCTTACTGCTGGAACGGACTTTGCGACATATTTAATACAGCGACCCAACAGAATTGAGCCGCACACTGTACACTAAAGGCGCACCAAATAAAAATGGTGTGCACGAGGCAATCTGCACTTAGTGTCTCACTGCCTCAATATACATAAATCTGGGGCCACTGGATTTTATAATCCCCTGGTATTATGTACTAAGGTTTCCTGTGCACCATTATGCACACTATAGTGTAGTATTATAGAGGAACCATGATGCACTATTTCCCAGGTACCACCAGGCAATGTCATGTCTGCACAATATGATATCACATGGTATAGTATGAGGTGGTTGTATGGCACTGTCACGGTGTAGCAGTATTATATGGAAGCCACATTGTACTATTTAGCAGGCAATAAAGGGTGATATTATGTTTGCACATGGGAGTATTATTGATATACTATACTATGACACTGTATAGCAGTATCATTACTACACTATAACACCATATAGCAGTAGTATTATTAATACATGATACTATGACACTGTATAGCAGTATCATTACTACACTATAACACCATATAGCAGTAGTATTATTGATACATGATACTATTACACTGTATAGCGTATCATTACTACCCTAATAACACCATATAGCATAGTATTATTGATATACTATACTATGACACTGTATAGCAGTATCATTACTACACATAACAACACCATATAGCAGTAGTATTATTGATACTAATACTATGACACTGTATAGCAGTATCATTACTACACTATAACACCATATAGCGTAGTATTATTGATATATGATACTATTACCTGTATAGCAGTATCATTACTACACTATACACCATATGCAGTAGTATTATTGATACATGATACTATTACACTGTATACAGTATAATTACTACACTATAACACCATATAGCAGTAGTATTATGATATATGATACTATTACACGTATAGCAGTATAATTACTACAATATAACACCATATAGCAGTAGTATATTGATACATGATACTATTACACTGTATAGCAGTATCATTACTACCATAAACACCATATAGCATGAGTTTATTGATACATGATACTATTACACTGTATAGCATTAATTACTACACTATAACACACATATAGTAGTATTATTGATATACTATACTATGACACTGTATAGCAGTATCATTACTACCTATAACACCAATAGCAGTAGTATTATTGATACATTATACTATTACACTGTATAGCAGTATCATTACTAACACTATAACACCATATAGCAGTAGTTTATTGATACATGATACTATTACCTGTATAGCATAATTATACACTATAACACCATATAGCGTGTAATCAGGGGGCGGCTGGCTATATACTGGGGATTGGCTGGCTATATACTGGAGGCAGGGGGCGGCTGGCTATATACTGGGGGCAGGGGGCTTGCTATATACAGGGGACTGGCTGGCTATATACAGGGAACTGGCTATATACTGGAGGAAGGGGGGCTGAATAGCTATATACTGGGGGGAGGCTGTGACCAATACATTTCCCACCCTCAGCTTATACTCAAGTCAATAGGTTTTCCCAGTTTTTATGTGGTAAAATTAGGGTCTTTGGCTGGCTGCTATATACTGGGGCAGGCGGCTGGCTATACACATTGGGCTGCCTATACACCAGGACAGAGGGGGTCGCTGGCTATATACAGAGGACTGGCTGGCTATATACTGGGGCCAGGGAGCTGGCTATACACTGGGGCCAGGGGGCTGGCTATACACTGGGGCCAAAGGGCTGGCTATATACTGGGGTCAGGGGGCTGGCTATATACCAAGGACAGGGGGCTGGCTATATACCAGGGACAGGGGGCTTTCTATATACTGGGGCAGGGAGCTGGCTATTTATATAGGAGACTGGCTGGCTATATACTGGGGGCAGGGGGCTGAATAGCTATACACAGGGGGGGAGGGCTGTGACCAATGCATTTTTCATCCTAGGTTTATATTCAAGTCAATAGGTTTTCTCAGTTTTTTGTGGTAAAATAAGGGTCCTTGGCTGGCTGGCTATACACTGAGACAGGGGGCTGGCAGGTTGCTGGCTATATACAGAGGACTGGCTGGCTATATACTGGGGCAGGGGGATAGCTATATAATGAGGGCAGGGAGCTGGCTATGTACTGGGGGTAGGGGGCTGACTATATACAGGGGATTGGCTGCCTATATACTGGGGCAGGAGGCTGGCTATATACCAGGGACAGGGGGCTGGCTATATACAGGGGACGGGATGGCTATATACAGGGGATTGGCTGCCTATATACTGGGGCAGGGGGCTGGCTATATACCAGGGACAGGGGGCTGGCTATATACAGGGGACGGGATGGCTATATACATAGCCTAAATATGATTAACGTTGATTTTGGCATCACATTTGATATCCTTAGATACACTGAGACACAATGAGAGGCTTAGATACACACACTCAATAGACAGCTGGTCAGACAGTGTCACTAGTGGTTTAGATACAGTAGTTCTTCAGGCCGTATCACACAATAGGCTGATCATTTCCAAAATTCTGTGTCTTTCAAAACCGAGACATATTCAGGATCTTGGGAAAGCTGGGTATCAACAGACGTGAAAGCCAGGATAGCTGCCACCTACTACCCAATAAGGAGGACGATTGCGGGGTAACGCTGCAGGTGCTGCGGTCACAGCCTCCGAATGATCGGTTATTTCGGCAGTTTTGAGGGAAATATTTTTTGGGATCTACAGATCTGTCACAAAGACAACCTGAAAGCATGTGAAATATTAGGGTTATTAGTGACTGTCCGCAGGGGGGCACGTCCCCGCCGTCTTACCCCGGCACCTGCGCCTTCTCACCGTAATGTGTTGAAGATCCGTCAAGCCGAGAATCGAGTCTGAAAGAGACATAATTGCTTTAATGGCGCGGAGGCCGCACTCGCGAAGAACACACCTTGGGGCTTGTGATAGATAAAAGCCAGGGATGTCTGCACAGTGTCAGGCAGGGACAGGTAAAGCAGCCAGATTGATATGCAATTGACTAAACATTCCAGGTAAGTAGGAGCTAAGCCGAGGGACGGGGGAGATAAAGACACGACGCGCTTCATGTGACCTCATTCAGAGCCCTGGATCTCCTCATTTGTTCAGCCATCAATGGTGACTTGTACACAAAGACGCGATTCTTACCGCCAGGTGTTTGTGTTTAGCGCTGTCAGGTGAGGCGGGCGTGCTTACCGCCGTGGCCTGTCAAGCACACGCAGCTATATAAACTCATAATCTGCATTCCTCACCCTCCCCCCCCCCCTGTATTTTTCAGATCATTGACCAATGAGATTCTGGGTCTGAAGATACCGCCAGAGCCGGTGCTGAACGCTAATACGGTGTGCCTGACGTTACCGGGCCTGACCCGCCGCCAGATGGACGTGTGTATGAGGCACCCGGATGTGGCGGCCTCGGCCGTGCAGGGGATACAGATCGCTATCCATGAATGCCAGCACCAGTTCCGGGATCACCGGTGGAATTGCTCCAGTCTGGAGACCAAGAATAAGATTCCGTACGAGAGCGTTGTGTTCAATAGAGGTGAGCGAAACGCGTCCAGGTACAGAGCAACGTCAGGGTTACACTGTTCACCTGTAAGGTTCCTGCGGTATTTCCAGGACAAAGTTGCAGGATGACGCAGTCATTACATGGACTATATAGTAAGGACAAGGGAAGAAAAGCACAATACCAGGACAATACCAGGACAATACCAGGACAATACTAGGACAATACCAGGACAATACCAGGACAATACCAGGACAGTACTAGGACAATACCAGGACAGTACTAGGACAATACCAGGACAATACCAGGACAATACCAGGACAATACCAGGACAACGCTAGGACAGTACCAGGACAATACTAGGACAATACTACGACAATACCAGGACAATACTAGGACAATACCAGGACAGTACTAGGACAATACCAGGACAATACTAGGACAATACTAGGACAATACTACGACAATACCAGGACTATACTAGGACAATACCAGGACAATACTAGGACAACGCTAGGACAGTACTAGGACAATACTAGGACAGAAGCTAGGACAATACTACGACAATACCAG
>WNYA01000327.1:24114-133158 GCA_019512145.1 Engystomops pustulosus | reverse complement strand
GATACAGACCACCAGGACAAAGAGTGATACAGACCACCAGCACAGAGAGTGATACAGACCACCAGGACAAAGAGTGATACAGACCACCAGGACAGAGCGTGATACAGACCACCAGGACAGAGAGTGATACAGACCACCAGGACAAAAGTCTTATCTTCAAGTCTGATCTATGCACAATATGGAGAAAAAAGGAAAGGGCGCGCCATCCCTCCTAGTCCGGGGTGACCCCAGGGAAGAGGTCGTCTTTAACGGCCTCACCACGCGTCATAGACGCGTGATGAGGCGACATTACCCCAAAATTAATTGACATGCGTAAAAGAGACGCCATGGCAATTATTCCCTGTACGCACAGGTGAGCGGCCCGGGGAGCGCGCTGCAAAAGAGGGAAATGTCACTGCGCGATCGCAGCGCGCTCGGGCGTCAGCGGGGCACGTGATAAGGGGCGTGCAGGGAGAGACCGGAGTGAGAGCACCGGCCACAGGGAGAATGTGACCAGAGGGGCTTGGTCCCCGCGACGGGACTTAAGCATCAGGCCGGTGAGCTGTAGTGTGCTGTGTGTGCTGGGTGCGTGCTGTGTGAGTGTAGTCGTGTGCGTGCTGTGTGAGTTGTAGTGTTGTAGTGGTGGCGTTGCTGTGTGAGTGAGTGTAGGTATGGTGTGCGTTGCCTGTGTGAGTGGAGTGTGTGTAGGGTGGTGCGTGCTGGTGAGTGGAGTGTAGGGGAGTGGGTGCGTGCTGTGTGAGTGGAGTGTTAGTTAGTGGGGGGTGCTGTGGAGTGGAGTGTAGTGTAGAGTGTGCGTGCTGTGTGAGTGGAGAGTAGTGTAGTGTGTGCGTGCTGTGTGAGGGGAAGTGTAGTGTAGTGGGAGGTGCGTGATGGCGGGAGTGAGGGTAGATGAGGTAGTGTAGTCGGTGTGAGTGCTGTGTGAGGTGGCGTGTAGTGTAGCTGGTGTGAGTGTGTGATGAGTGGAGTGTAGTGTAGTGGATTTGTGCGTTGCTGTGTGAGGGGCGTTAGTGTGAGTGTATGGTGTGCGTGCTGTTGAGTGGAGTGATAGTGTAGTGTGTGCGTTGCTGGTGAGTGGAGTGTAGTGTAGTGGTGTTGGTTGCTGTGTGAGGGAGTGTAGTGTGTGGTGTGAGTGGGTGGAGTGGAGTGTTAGTGTGCAGTGGTGTGCGGCTGGTAGTGAGTGTGGAGTGTAGTGTTAGTGGTGTGCGTGCTGCTTGTAGTGGCGTGTAAGTGTAGGGTGGTGCGTGCTGTGTGAGGGAGTGTAGTGTACTCGTGGGGTGCGTGCTGTGTGAGTGGAGTGTAGTGTAGTAGGTTGGCGTGCGTGCTGAGTGGAGTGTGAAGCTGTAGTGGTGTTGGCGGTGGGTGTGAGTGGAGTGTAGTGTAGTGGTGTGCGTGCTGTGTGCGTGGAGTGAGTGTAGTGGTGTGCGTTGCTGTGTGGTGGATGTAGTGTAGTGGTGTGGTGCTGTGTGAAGTGGGTGTAGTGTAAGTGGTGTGCGTGCTCGTGTGAGTGGAGTGTAGCGGTAGTGGTGTGCGTGCTGGTGAGTGGAGAGTGTAGCTGTAGTGGTGTGGTGACTGTGTGTGTGGAGTGGAAGTGTAGGTAGTGGTGTGCGTGCTGGGTGAGTGGCGAATGGAGGGGTAGTGGTGTGATGTGCTTGTGAGTGGAGGGATGTAGTGGGTGCGTGCTGTGTGAGGGAGTGTAGTGTAGGGGGTGCGTGCTGTGTGAGTGGAGGTAGTGTAGTGGTGTGAGTGCTGGGGTTGGTGAGTGTAGGTAGGCAGTGGTGTGCGTCTGTGTGAGTGGGAGTGTAGGTAGTGGTGTGCGTGCTGGTGGTGGAAGTGTAGTGAGTGGTGTGCGTTGGCGTGTGAGGGGAGTGGAGTGTAGTGGGTGTGCGTGTTGTGGAGTGGAGTGTAGGTAGTGGTGTGCGTGCTGTGTGAGTGGAGTGTAGTGTAGTGGTGTGCGTGCTGGTGAGGGAGTGTAGTGTAGGTGGTGTGCTGCTGTGTGAGTGGAGTGTAGTGTAGTGGGTGAGTGCTGAGTGAGTGGAGGAGGTAGTGTAGTGGTGTGCGTGCTGGGTGAGTGGGTGTAGTGTAGTGGATGTGCGTGCTGTGTGAGTGGGAGTGTAGTGTAGTGGTGCGTGCTGTGTGAGTGGAGTGTAGGTAGTGGTTGTGCGTTGCGTGTGAGGGGAGTGTAGTGCTAGTGGTGTGCGTGCTGGTGAGTGGGTTTAGTGTAGTGGTGTGCGTTGCTGTGTGAGTGGAGGGTAGTGTAGTGGTGTGCGTGTGTGTGAGTGGAGTGTATAGTGTAGTGGTGTGAGTGCTGGTGTGAGGAGGTAGTGTAGTGGTGTGCTGCTTGTGGAGTGGAGTGTAGGTGGTAGTGGTGTGCGTGCTGTGTGAGTGGAGTGTAGTAGTGAGTTGGGTGTGCTGCTGATGTGGAGTGGAGTGTAGGGTAGTGGTGTGCGTGCGTGTGAGTGGAGTGTAGGTAGTGGTGTGCGTGCTGTGTGGGAGTGTGAGTGTAGGTAGTGTAGGTGTAGTGGTGTGTGTGCTGTGTGAGTGATAGTGTATGTAGTGTGGGGTGTGAGTGGAGTGTAGTGCTAGTGGTGTGCGTTGCTGTGTGAGTGGAGTGTAGTGTAGTGGTGTGCGTGCGGTGTGATGGATGGAGTGTAGTTAGTCGTAGTGGTGTGCGTGCGTGCTGTGTGGTGGATTGTAGTGCTAGTGGTCTGCGGATGATTTGAGTGGAGTGTAGGTTAGTGGGTGGGAATTGTGATGGTGATGTGTGAGTGTAGTGTGTGTAGTGTAGTGGGGAGTGTGCGATGGGAGGGATGTAGTGGGTAGTTATGGCAGTGTGCGGCTGTGTGAGTGGAGTTGTAGTGTAGTGGTGTGAGTGCATGTGTGAGGGAGTGTAGTGTAGTGGTGTGCGTGCTTGTGAGTGTAGTGTAGTGTAGTGTAGTGGGATGGGGTGCTGTGTGAGTGGGTGTAGTGTGTGGTGTGAGTGGAGTGTAGTGTAGTGGTGGCGTGGTGTGAGTGGAGTGTAGGGTAGTGGTGTGACGTGCTGGCTGAGGTGAGTTGAGTGTAGTGTAGTGAGTGGTGCGTGATGTGTGAGTGGAGTGTAGGTAGTGTGTGCGTGCTGTGTGAGTGAGAGTGTAGTGTAGTGGTCTGTGCGTGATGGTGAGTGGAGTGTTAGGTAGTGGAGTGCGTGCTGTGTGAGGGGAGTGTTAGTGAGTGGTGTGCGTGCGGGTGAGTGGAGTGGCAGTGCTAGTGGTTGTGCGGTGAATGTAGTGAGTGGAGTGGAGATGTAGTGTGCTGTGTGAGTAGGGAGTGTAGTGTAGTGGTGTGGGTGATGAGTGAGTGTAGTGTAGGGATAGTTAGTGGTTGTATGTGTGTGATGGCGTGTAGTGTAGTGGTAGTGCGTATGCTGTGTGAGTGGAGTGTATGTTGCTGTCTGTAGTGGTGTGAGTGTGTGTAAGTGTAGTGTGTGGTGTGTGCGTGCTGTGGTTGGTAGTGGTGTGCGTGCTGTGTGTAGTGTTGTGCATGCTGTGTTTTACCAAAATTTTCATACTCCTCCTGGGGAAAATTAATCTCAAAAATGGTGAGTGAGAGGAAGTTTTTTACCCTTCTGGAAAAAGTTAGTGCGAACCCTCTGACCCAGGGGATGACCTGACCACGCTATTGTGCAGCATAGTTTCTGTTAATTAGAAGAGGACATGATTAGTCTACAGACCAAGATAGGGAAAGGTTCAGAGCGGAGGGGTGATGGAGACCGCGAAGGAACAGACAAGCAGCAGTACAGCCACCAGGAGAGCGTGTTAACATCACAGACCACCAGGCCTGAGAGTGATAAGACACAGGACAGAGCGTGAACAGACCACCAGACGAGAGTGATACAGACCACCAGCAGGAGAGTGATACAGAACCAACAGGACCAGAGAGTGATACCAACACCCGACAGCCAGAGCGTTGATACAGACACCGGGCCGAGAGTGATACAGAACAACGGGACAGGGTGGACAGACCACCGGGACAGAGAGTGTACAGGACACACCAGGACTGAGAGTGATACAGACCACCGGGACAGAGCCCGGAGCGTGATACAGACAACCGGGACTGAGAGGATACAGACCACAGGCACAGATGAGTGATACAGACCACAGCACACGAGAGTGATGACAGACCACCGGACAGAGCGTGATACAGACCACCGGAAGGAAGTGTGTACAGCCACCAGCACAGAGCGTGATACAGACACCAGCCGGAGAGGGATACAGCCACAGGACAGAGGTGGATACAGACCACCAGGACCAGAGAGTGATACAGACCACCAGCACAGAGCGTGATTACAGGAAAAACCACCAGCACAGAGCGTGATACCGAACACCGGGACAGAGAGTGATTACAGAACACCAGGACAGAGAAGTGATACAGACCACACGACCCAGAGCGTGATACAGACCACGGGACAGAGAGTGATAAGACACCACGGGACCAGAGCGGTGATTACAGACCACCGGGCACAGAGAGGGATAAGACCAACCAGGACTGAGAGTGATACAGACACCGGAGAGAGTGGATACAGACCACCGGGACAGAGAGTGATACAGACCACAGGACAGAGCGTGATACAGACCACCAGAAGAGGAGCGAACAGCCACCAGGACAGAGCGCGCTACGACCCACCAGGCCAGAGAGCGATACAGACCACCAGGACAAGCGTGATACCAGACCACCAGGACAGGAGCGTGATACAGACCACCAGGACAGAGAGGCGTGATACGACCACCAGGACAAGCGTGTACAGACCACAGGACAGAGAGCGATACAGACCACCAGGACAGAGCGTGATACAGACCACAGGAAGAGTGTGATACAGACCACCAGGACAGAGAGTGATACAGACCACCAGCACAGAGCGTGATACAGACCCACCAGTACTGGAGTGTACAGACACCAGGACAGAGGGATACAGACACAGCACAGAGGAGGGATACAGACCACCAGAACAGAGAGGGATACAGACCACAGGAAAAAGAGGATACAGAACACCAGAAAGAGAGGATACAGACCACCAGGACCAAGAGGATACAGACCACAAAGGAGGAAGGATACAGACCACCAGGACAAAGGAGGGATACAGACCAACCAGACAAAGAGGGATTACAGACCACCAGGAAAGAAAGTGATACAGACCACCACACAGAGAGTGATAAGACACCAGCACAAGGAGTGATACAGACCAACCAGGAAGAGAGTGATTCAGACCACCCCAGGACAGAGAGTGATACAGACACCAGGACAAAGAGTGTGCTACAGACAACAGGACAGAGCGGGATACAGAACCACCAGGACAGAGCGTGATACGACACCAGGACCGAGAGTGATACAGACCCCGGACAGGAGAGTGATCCCAAGACCACCCCACAGAGCGTGATACAGCCCCCGGGACAGAGTGTATACAGACCACCAGGACAGAGAGTGATACAGACCACCAGGACAGAGCGTGATACAGACACCAGCACAGAGCGTGGATACAGACCACCAGTACTGAGAGTGATACAGGACCACCAGGACAAAGAGGCTACGACACAGGACAGAGAGGGATACAGCCAACAGGACAAAGAGGGATTACAGACCACCAGGACGAGCGGGATAACGACCACCAGGACAAAGAGGGATACAGACCACAGGACAAAGAGGGATACAGACACCAGGACAGAGAGGGATACAGACCACAGGACAAAGAGGATACAGAACACCAGGACAGAAGTGATTAACAGACCACCAGCACAGAGAGTGATACAGATCCAGCACAGAGAGTGATACAGACCACCAGCACAGAGAGTGATCAGACCCCCAGGACAGAGAGTGAACAGACCACCAGGACAAAGAGTGATACAGACCACCAGGAACAGAGAGTGATACAGACACGGACAAAGAGTGATACAGACCACCAGGACAGAGCGTGATACAGCACCAGAAAATTACAGAGAACAATACAGACCCACAGGAGAGACAAAGCAGCAATATTGACCCTGTCCCCCAAGTGACTATGTTCACTGTTCTTGTTAACCCATATCACTGTGGCATAACTGTCCTGTACCCCAAGTGTCACTATCACTGTACTGCCCCAAGTGTCACCGTTCACGTGCCGTTACCCCAAGTATCCCATATCACGGTCCTGTACCCAAGGTATCACATATAGGTCCTTACCAAAGTGTCACAGTGTCATTGTCCTGACCAAAGTATCACGTGTCACTGTCTCTGTTACCCCAAGTGTCACATGTCACTGGTCATTACCAAGTTTCACCATGTCATTACTGTACACCAAGTATCACCCATATCACTGTCGTACCCAAGTGTCACGGGCCTGTCCTGTACTCAAGTGTCACTTGTCCACTGCCGTACCAAGTTGTACAATATCACTGTCCTGACCCCCAAGATCACCCATATCATGTCTGTACCCAAGGTCACTATGTCTGTCCTGACCCCAAGTATCACCATGTCACTGCCTGACACCACATGCACTATGCATGCTGCACGGGCCTCACCCCAATGTCACCATGTAACCTGTTCTGACCACACAGTGTCACTGTCTGTCCCCCATTACGTCCACTAGTCATTACCTGCCCCCAAGTGTCCATATCACTGTCGGACCCAAGTGTCACTGTCCTGTTACCCCCAAGTGTCACTATGTCACTGTCCTGACCCGTCACTGTAGCCTGTCACCCAATGTCACGTGTCATCGTACCCCGCAATGTCAACCTATCACCTGTCCTGACCCAGTGTCACCATATCACGGTCCGTCCCCCAAGTGTCACTAGGTCACGGGTCCTGACCCCAATCGTCACGAATGTCACTGTCCTCACCACCAATGTATTCTTACCTAACCAATGTCCATGTCACTGCTTACCCCCAAGTGTCACCATGTCACTGTCCTGTACCCAGGGTCACGGTCACTGTCTTACCCCAAGTGTCACCATATCACTGTACCTGGTACGCCCAAGGTCACCAGTGTCACTGTCCTGTAATCCAGGTGTCACTTGTCACTGCCTTGTACCCAAAGTGTAACAATATCACTGTCCTGACCCAAATTGTCACTCTGTCACTGTGGACCCCAAGTGTCAACCATGCACTGTTCCCTGACCCCAAGGTCACATATCCACTGTCACTGACACCCCAAGTGTCACATGTCACTGTCCTGTACCCCCAAGTGTCACTAGTCACTGTCCTCCCCCAAGTATCACCATGTCACTATCCTGACCCCCAAGTATCACCCATATACGTTCGGTACCAAGTGTCACATCTCATGTCCGACCCTAAGTATCACCATCACGTCCTTACCCAAGTGTCACTATGTCACTGTCCTCACCCCCAAAGTGTCACCATGTCACTGTTGACCCAAGTGTCACTTCCTGTACCCCAAGTGTCACTAGTCATATCCTCACCCCCAAGTGTCACCATATCACTGTCCTGACCCCAAGTGTAATGTGCCTGTACCCAAGTGTCACTATGTCACTCCGACCCCCAAGGGCACCATGTCACTGTACTGTACCCAAGTGTCACCATGTCAATGTGATGTACCCCAAGTGTAACCAATAGCACTGTCTGTACCCCAAGTGTAACCATATCACGTCCTGTACCCACGTGTCACTCAGGTCAATGTCCGTACCCCAAGTATCACCTGTCAATGTTCCTCCCCACCACGTGTCACTAGTCCGTCCGACCCCAAATGTCACCATTCACTGTCTGTACCCAAATGTCCCCCATGTCACCATGTCACTGTCCTGTACCCCAAGTGTCACTATGTCACTGTCCTCACCCCCAAGTGTCACCATGTCACTGTCCTGTACCCCAAGTGTCACCAGGTCACTGTCCTGTACCCCAAGTGTCACCATATCACTGTCCTGTACCCCAAGTGTCACCATATCACTGTCCTGACCCCCAAGTGTCACCATATCACTGTCCTGTCCCCTATTCAGCTCAGTTTACACCTTCTACTTAAGCACCAATCCAAGACCGGGAAGCAGCACTCCGTAGTAAACAGTGATATTTATGTCACCAGTGGAACAAATACAACGTGTCAGAATTCTCTATGTATATATACTTGAAAATGGCTACATAGAGATTTCTGAAACGTTGTATTTGTTCCACTGGTGACATAAATATCACTGTTTACTACGGACTGCTGCTTCCCGGTCTTGGATTCTTGAATATTGGGACTTGGAGTCGGATCCCCGGAAGCCTGCACCCATTTCGGATTTTAATCCCGATCACCACACTGCCGCTCCACGACGTTGTGTATTTTTTCCTTTTACTTAATCACATAATAAGGAGGGATTTGTGGGTTCCCTTGGCTGCTCTTGAGGTGTCACTTTTTGTGAGTAATGGTGTATTTCCTGACTGTTAGTCTTTGGCGTCACAACTTTAAACCCAAATTGTTGATTTTCTACCAAATCTATTTAGAAGCTCCTGTAAATCAGCCGCTCTCCAGTTCACAAGGTGCAGCACAATGCGGCTCAGACGTGGAAAGTTTTACCCTTTAGCCACCGCAAGAAAAGTTACACAAACAGATGAGGGCGCTCATTTAATGGGGAGCGCCATGTGAAGATGGCAGTAACATAAGGCTACGGCTGCAGTGACCTCACATCACTTATTTATATTCTGCTCAAAATCTCACAAAATTATAGAAACCTCCAAAACCTGAACTCCCACTACATAATTCATCATGTGTCTTACCCCAAATTCTCTGGAGGTTCCCAGCCTGCAGAGCAGCAGCTTGTGAGCCACCGATTACTGAGTGATAGTGATCACATACGCAGCTATATAATTAGCAGTGGATTATATTCCAGGATTGTAGCTTCTCCAAGTGCACTGAAGGCATGTCCTCACACTGCTGTGCTCTGTGCTCTCTGGAGAGAACTGTTCCAGAAACTCAACCCTCGGCTCTGAATAAAAGCTGTTGCAGTTTCTGGTTGAACACTACAGCAAGAAAGAAAAAGGGAAGTGGCTGCATGAGCCCAGAGCACAGCAGTGTGAGGACACCCTTCCTGGGCACTTGGAGAAATTACAACCATTTTTTACAGTCCTGATGCTACTAATAACATAAATAAGGGTATGATTACACATCTTTCCAGGGACAATATGAAATACTGGCTGCAGAGCACACAGAGCACAGCAGTGTGAGGACAAGGCCCCAGTGCGCTTGAAGAAGTTACAACCCTAGAATATAAATCCATATTTCAAACTCCCGCTACTACTAACAACATACACAAAGATATAATTACACCTTTTTCCAGGGACAATACCTAATACTGGCTGCAGAGAGGGCAGAGAGGGCACGCCCCCAGCAGGGACATATCTACAGTAGCAGCCTCTATGGGGCCTGTAATGTTAGGGGGCTCCGTCATCCGCCCTGACACTAAAGAATGGAGGATGTGCAACATTATATAGATATTATGCTGCACATTGTATGTAGATTACATATATGTTATGTATATATGCCGTATCTGTGATGTGTATATGATGTGTATATACTGCATGTATATATATATATGCCGTATCTGTGATGTGTATATGGTGTGTATATACTGCATGTATGTATATATGCCGTATCTGTGTGTGTAACTGTGATGTGTATATACTGTATGTATGTATATATGCCGTATCTGTGTATGTAACTGTGATGTGTATATACTGTATGTATGTATATATATATGCCGTATCTGTGTGTGTAACTGTGATGTGTATATACTGTATGTATGTATGTATATATATATATGCCGTATCTGTGTGTGTAACTGTGATGTGTATATACTGTATGTATGTATATATATATATATATGCTGTACGTCTGTATATGGCACTGTAGTATGTATATATGCTGTACGTCTGTATATGGCACTGTAGTATGTATATATGCTGTACCTCTGTATATGGCACTGTAGTATGTATATATGCTGTACGTCTGTATATGGCACTGTAGTATGTATATATGCTGTACGTCTGTATATGGCACTGTAGTATGTATATATGCTGTACCTCTGTATATGGCAGTGTATGTGTGTTTGGACCTCCACCGATCAGCATGTTATCCCCTATCCAGACTCCAACCCCTTTAAGGGCAGATATACGAGGTACCTGCTGCGGGTCAGCGGAGGAGAGGCGCAGAGGTGTGATGACCGCCAGCGTTTAGCCATAGGCGCCCGCTCACACTTAGTCCTCGGTAATGGCTTGTCACTCCTCTGGGGAGGACGGGTTCTGTACAAAATGTGCCAGTGAGGTCATCAGCCTAAATGTGAAGTGACAGGGTCTCGTGAATATTTCATCCCTTTTTCCCACTTCCTCACCATCAGCCCATTGGTGCGTGTCGCTCGCTGCTGAATAATTTGTGCCCCGGATATTTATACACACAGGAAAACGCAATTCCTTCACGTTCCGTCTTTCGGATCGCCTCGTGATCGCAGATCTAGTACTGGTCACAGATGAGGGTTTGTACCTATCCAGTGTATCAATCAGTCTGATACATTTCACCTGCAATGATACATTGCTACAACGGGACAGAAGAGATACAGCACAGCCCTACACTGAGAGGAATTGTTATGTCTGTACAGGCTTCATCCTCTGGTTATGATCACTGACAGCAAGCAGAGGTCTTGATAGATGGTGAGGAACTAACACTGAGGGCGCGTTCACACGTTGCGTTTTGGTTGCGTTTTCATTGCGTTTGAAACGCATATAAAACAGCTGATGTGAGGTAATTTGCCTAATTACATTACCGTGTACGTTTGTAAACGCAATGTTACCGCATGCGTTAACACTTTGTTAACGTGCGCGTTAACATCGCGTTTACGATGCGTTTTGTAAATGGAAACGTTAACAGTGATGTAATTAAGCAAATCACCCCTCCTCAGCTGTTGTATATGCGTTTCAAATGCAATGAAAACGCAGGTCAAAACGCAACGTGTGAACGCGCCCTTAGGGTGAAGACATACGTGGCGTTTTTAGGCCGTTTTTGGACCGTTTTTAGTTTTTGTCTGTTTTTGATTGCGCAAATTCGGAAAAACTGACAAAACCGCATGCGTTTTTCAACGTTTTTGGATGGACTGCTAAAAAAACAGACTAAAACGGGTTCAAAACGCCATGTGTGGCATCACCCTCAGGCTGGCGGCACACGAGGCCTTTTGAACCCTTTTTGGGCTGTTTTTATTAAGATAATTGGTAAAACCCGTCAAAAACTGATGCATTTTTTTAACGGACTGCTTAAAAACAGCCTAAAAAACGGGTTCAAATTGATGTAAGTGATCTGGGTAACATGGCGCACACTACATGACTCCCATACATCATCTCCGGCATGGCTGAGCACGGATTCCACAATCTCCCTTTTTCTCTTACGCGCCGGGTTATTTTTATGTAGAAGGTGTTTGGATGAATTGTGACAAGTTGGGATACGTGGTTGGTTTTCAGCCGAGGCAGGTTCACCCTCAGTTTAGGTGGAGTTTGGCTGCAGGAAGGGGGGTATGTGATGGTTGGATAGGGTAGACATGTCCGGGCCGGTACACTCGGGAAGGACGGCCTTGGCTCCCTCTCCAATCACTTTGCACAGGAAGGTTGGTAAACAGAAGAGTCGATAAAGAGGATTAATGTAAAGAATGTGATGGAAGGAGCTGCCAAAACCTGAAGGAAAAAACAACATGTCCTGCCGCCACGCTAGGAAGAGGCGAGGGGCGACCACCGGGGTCTACGACGCTCTGGTATAGGGAGCAGAGACATCTCCCAAATACAAGATGGCAACACATGGGAGACTATCTGTTCCAACATGAACACCTGCAGATACAATCTCCAGCGGCAGCTGCAGATCTGAGGGCGAGCGGCTGACAGCTGTTAGTGTAATGTCACAGGGAGGAATCCGCATGGAAGGTTATTAACACCCCAGGCACATTCATTAAGAGCATATGTAAACCAAAAAATGTAAAATTGTGTTATTAGCCTCCGACCTGACACAGCCAGAACCTCAGGGCCCCAACACAGTGCAACACGGGCATGAAAGGGTCAAAATCACTGTGTGTATTAGCGCTGACTGTGACATCTCTGTGTGTAATCCCTGTAACTGTGACATCGCTGTGTGTATTATCCCTGTACTGTGGAACATCACTGTGTGTATTATCATGTACGTGACATCGCTGTGTGTCTTATCTCTGTACGTGACATTCTGTGGGTATTACCCTGTACTGTGGACATCGCTGTGTGTATTATCCCTGTACTGTGACAGCATGTGTGATATCATGTTACTGTGGACATCTCTGTGTGTATTATCCCTGTAATGTGACATCACTGGGTGCTTATCCCTGTACTGTGACATTCACTGTGTGATGCTCCCTGTACTGTGGACATCGCTGTGTGTAATCTGTACGTGACATCGCTGAGTGGATTTCCCTGTACTGTGACATCGCTGTGTGTATTACTCTGGACTGTGAACGCTGGGTGTATTATCCCGCTACTGTGACCCACGTGGTATTAGTCCCTGTAGGTGCCATCACTGTGTGTATTATCTCTGTACTGTGACATCGCTGTGTATATTATCCCGGTACTGTTGGACACGCGGTGTGTATTATCCCTGTACTGTGACATCCCTGCGTGTATTATCTCTGTACTGTGACAGCACTGGTTTATTATCTGTACTGTGACATCACTGCGTGTATTATCTTGTTACTGTGACAATCACTGCGTGTAGTATCTCTGTACTGTGACATCACTGCGTGTATTATCACTGTACTGTTGACATCATCGTGTATTATCCCTGTTACGGTGAAATCACTGTGTGTATTCCAGTTACTGTGACATCACTTGTGTATTATCTCTGTACTGTGACATCACTGTGTGTATTATCCCTGTACTGTGACATCCAATGTGTGTAATTATCTCTGTACTGTGAATCACTGTGTGTACTGATCTCTGTACTGTACCATCACTGTGGGTTATATCCCTGTACGTGACATACTGTGTGTATTCTCCCTGTACTGTGGGACCTCACTGTGTGTATTATCCCGTACTGTGACAATCACTGTGTGTATTATCTCTGTACTGGCATCACTTGTGTATTATCCTGTACTGTGACATCGTGTGATACCCTGATGATGCTGTTTATTATCACCTGTACTGATGAATCAACTGTGTGTATTATCCCGTACTGTACATCGTGTACATCCGTATCTGTGCTCCGTGTATCTCTGTACTGTGACATCACTGTGTGTATTACCTGTACTGTCACCGGTTATGCCTTACTGTGACATCACTGTGTGTATTATCCCTGTCTTGTACACACAGGTGTTACACCTCGTGACTCAACTGTGTGTATTATCCGCTGTACTGTGACATCACTGTGTGTCTTATCCCTGTACTGTGACATCATGTGTTATTATCCCTGGTACTGTGACATCACTGTGTGGTGGATTTACTGTACTGTGGACATTACAGTGTATTATTTACCCCTGCCGTACATTACTACTGTGTGTATTATACCTGTTACGGTGCACACTTGTATGTATGAATCTCTGACTAGATAGTTACAGTCTGTATTATTCCTTGTACTGTGAATCCTGGTGTTGTATTACCCAGTACTGATGACATCATGGTGTGTAATTTGCCCCTGTCTGTGACATCACTGTGTGTCATATCCCCTGTACTGTGAACATCACTGGTTGTATTATCCCTGTACTTGATCGGTTGTATATTCTGACTGTGACTCACTGTGTGTATTATCCTGACTGTGACATCATGTGGTGTAGTATTCCCCTGTACTGTGACATTCACTGTGTGTATATGTCACCTGTACTGTGAACTCAACTGTTGTATTACCCCTGTACTGTGACATCACGTGTGTATTATCCTCGTACTAGTGACATCACTGTTGTATTATCCTGTACTGTGAGATCATCTGTGTGTATTATCCCTGTACTGTGCACATCACTGGTGTATTATCACACGTACTGTGGACATCCTGTGTGTATTATACCCTGTTACTGATGACATCCCTGTGTGTATTATACCTGACTGTGACATCGTGTGTGTATTACCTGTACTGTGAACATTTTTTTCCACTGGGTGGTGTATTATGCTGTTACTGTGACATCACTTGTGTGTATTATCCTGTACTGTGATCACGTGTGTGTATTATTCCTGTAATGTGAAATCATGTGGTGTATGATCACTGTTTACGTGATCATCTGCTGTTTATTTCCGTACTGTGAATAACTGTGTGTAGTTATCCCGTCAAGGATAATACCACAGTGATGTCACGTACAGGATATACACACAGTGATGTCACAGTACAGAGATAATACACACAGTGATGTCACAGTAGAGATAATACACACAGTGTATGTCACAGTACAGGGGTAATACACACGTGATGTCACAGTACAGATATAATACACACAGTGATGTCACAGTACAGAGATATTACACACAGTGATGTCACAGTACAGAGATAATACACACAGTGATGTCACATACAGGATAACACACACAGTGATTGTGCACAGTACAGGGATACACACACACACCGTGATGTCACAGTACAGAGATCTAACACACAGCGATGTCACAGTACAGGGATATACCACACAGCGAGGTCACAGTACAGGATATCCACAGCGATGTCAAGTACCAGGACAGCTACACACAGCGATTGTCACAGTACAGGGACATACACACTGATGTCACAGTACAGGGACAATACACACGGTGATGTCACAGTACGGGACATACACACAGTGATTGTCACCAGTACACCGGGACAATACACACAGTGATGTCACAGTACAGGGATACATGACACGTACATAATCCACAGTGATTCACAACAGTGATAAACAACAGTGAGTCACGTAGGGATAATCACACCAGTGATGTCACCGTACAGGATAATCCACACAGTGATTCACAGTACAGGATAATACACAGTGATGTCACATTAAGGGATAATCCACAGTGATGTCACATACAGGGAATACCATAGTTATGTCACAGTACATGGGTAATACACCCAGTGATGTCACAGTAACAGGGTAAACACCAGTTGATGTCACAGTCAGGGTAATACACACATGAGTCCAGTACAGAGTAATACACCACGTGGATGTCACCATATAACCAGTACAGTTATAATACACACAGTGATGTCACAGTACGGATAATAACACCAGTGATGTCACAAGGTACAGGATAATATACACACAGTGATGTCACAGTACAGAGATATACACACAGTGATGTCACAGTATGGGATAAGACCACAGTGATGTCAAGTAGATAATACACACGTGATCACAGTAAGGGATAATACACCAGCAGGATGTTCCAGTACAGTGGATAATACACACGGGATGTCACAGTACAAGAGATTACACACAGTGATGTCACAGTACCGGGATAATACACACAGTCGATGTCACAGTACAGAGATAATACACACAGCGATGTCACAGTACAGGGATAATACACACAGGATGTCACAGTACAGGGATAATACACACAGTGTGTCAGCATACAGGATAGTACACACAGTGATGTCACAGTACAGAGATAACACACAGTGTATGTCACAGTATAAGGGGATAATACACATGATGTCACAGTATAGGGGATAATACCACCAGTGATGTCACAGTATAGGGATAATACAGCCAGTGATGTCACAGTACAGGGATAATACACACAGGATGTACACAGTGAACAGTAATACACACATGATGTCACATTACAGGATAATCACAGTGATGTCACAGTACAGGATGTACACACAGTGTATGTCACAGGACAGGAATAATACACACAGTGATGTCACATACACGGGATAATACACAGTGATGTCACAGTACGAGATAAACACACATGGTGTCACATTACATGGGATAATACACACAGTGATTGTCACAGTACGGATAATACACACAGGATGTCAAGGTACAGGGATCATACACACAGCGATGTCACAGTACAGGGATAATCACACAGCGATGTCACAGTAAGGGATACTACACACAGTGATGTCACAGTACAGGGATAATCACACAGTGATGTCACAGTACAGAGATAATACCACGCAATGTCACAGTACAGGGATAATACACAGTGATGTCACGTACAGGGATAAACACAGTGATGTCACAGTACAGGGATAATACACACAGTGATGTCACAGTACAGAGATTATACACACAGTGATGTCACGTGCATGCCTACTGTGCTAGATCCCCTGTATTATACCATGTGTGTTATTATGGTGCAGTTTTGACCCTTTCATGCCCGTGTTGCACTGTGTTGGGGCCCTGAGGTTCTGGCTGTGTCAGGTCGGAGGCTAATAACACAATTTTACATTTTTTGGTTTACATAGCTTTAATGAATGTGCCTGGGGTGTAATAACCTTCCATGCGGATTCCATCCCTGTGACTTACACTCAGCTGTCAGCCGTCGCCCTCGATCTGCAGCTGCCGCTGGAGATTGTATCTTCAGGTGTTCATGTGGAACAGATAGTCTCCCATGTGTTGCCATCTTGTATTTGGGAGATGTCTCTGCCTCCTATACCAGGGCGTCGTAGACCCCGGTGGTCGCCCCTCGCCTCTTCCCTAGCGTGGCGGCAGGACATGGTTGTTTTTTCTTCAGGTTTGGCAGCTCCTTCCATCACATTCTTTACATTAATCCTCTTTATCGACCTTCTGTTTACCAACCTTTCCTGTCAAAGTGATTGGAGAGGGAGCCAAGGCCGTCCTTCCGAGTGTACGGCCCGGACTGTCTACCCTATCCAACCATCACACTACCCCCCTCCTGCGCCAAACTCCCCTAAACTGAGGGTGAACTGCCTCGGCTGAAAACCAACCACGTATCCCAACTTGTCACAATTCATCCAAACATTCTACATAAAATAACCCGGCGCGTAAGAGAAAAGGGAGATGTGGAATCCGTGCTCGCCATTCCGGAGATGATGTATGGGAGTCATGTAGTGTGCGCCATGTTATAATATACACATTACCCAGATCACTTACATCAATTTGAACCCGTTTTTGGGCTGTTTTTAAGCAGTCCGTTAAAAAAATGCATCAGTTTTTGACGGGTTTTACCAATTATCTTAATAAAAACAGCCCAAAAAGGGTTCAAAAGGCCTCGTGCCGCCAGCCTGAGGGTAATGCCACACATGGCGTTTTGAACCCGTTTTAGTCTGTTTTTTAGCAGTCCGTCCAAAAACGCATGCCGTTTTGTCTGTTTTTCCAAATTTGCGCAATCAAAAACGGACAAAAATACATGCGTTTTTACAATCTGAAAATGCACTAACTAAAAACGGTCCAAAAACGGCCTAAAAACGCCACGTATGTCTTCACCCTTAGTGTTAGTTCCTCACCATCTTTTAAGACCTCTGCTTGCTGTCAATGATCATAACCAGAGGATGAAGCCTGTACAGACATAACAATTCTCTCAGTGTAGGGCGTGCTGTTCTCTTCTGTCCCGTTGTAGCAATGTAATCATTGCAGGTGAAATGTATGCAGAACTGATTGTACACTGATAGGTACAAACTCTACTGTGACCAGACTAGATCTGCGATCACGAGGCGATCCGAAAGACGGAACGTGAAAGGAATTGCGTTTTCCTGTGTGTATAAATATCCGGGGCACAAATTATTCAGCAGCGCGCGACACGCACCAAGGGCTGATGGTGAGGAAGTGGGAAAAAGGGATGAAATATCACGAGACCCTGTCACTTAACATTTAGGCTGATGACCTCACTGGACATTTTGTACAGAACCCGTCCCCCCAGAGGAGTGACAAGCATTACGAGGACTAAGTGTGAGCGGGCGCCTATGGCTAAACGCTGGCGGTCATCACACCTCCGCGCCTCTCCTCCGCTGACCCGCAGCAGGTATCCTCTATATCTATCCTTAAAGGGGTTGGAGTCTGGATAGGGGATAACATGCTGATCGGTGGAGGTCCAAACACACATACACTGCCATATACAGACGTACAGCATATATATATATATATATATGTATATACACATCACAGTTACACACACAGATACGGCATATATACATACATACAGTATATACACACCATATACACATCACAGATACGGCAATATACATACATATATGTATTATCTACATACAATGTGCAGCATAATATCTATATAATGTCGCACATCTCCATTCTTTAGTGTCAGGGCGTGATGACGGAGCCCCCTAACATTAACGCCCATAGAGGCTGCTACTGTAGATATGTCCCTGATGGGGACGTGTCACACATTACTGCCCTCTCTGCAGCCAGTATTAGGTATTGTCCCTGGAAAAAGGTGTAATTATATCTTTTGTAGTTGTTTTGTAGCGGGAGTTTGAAATATGGATTTATTCTAGGGTTGTAACTTTCTTCAAGCCACTGGGGCCTTGTCCTCACACTGCTGTGCTCTGTGTGCTCTGCAGCCAGTATTTCATATTGTCCCTGGAAAGATGTGTAATCATACCTTATTTATGTTATAGTAGCATCAGGACTGTAAAAAATGGTTGTAATTTCTCCAATGCCCAGGAAGGGTGTCCTCACACTGCTGTTGCTCTGGGCTCATGCAGCCACTTCCTTTATCCTTTTTCTTCTTGCTGTAGTGTTCAACCAGAAACTGCAAACAGTTTATTCAGAGCGAGGGTTGAGTTTCTGGAACAGTTCTCTCAGAGACGCACAGAGCACAGCAGTGTGAGGACATGCCTTCAGTGCACTTGGAGAAGTACAATCCGGAATCTATCCACCTGCTAATTGAGATATCTGCGCATTGATCACTACACTCAGTAATCGGTGGCTCACAAGCTGCTGCTCTGCAGGCTGGGAACCTCCAGAGAATTTGGGGTAAGACACTGATGAATTAGTAGTGGGTTCAGGTTTTGGAGGTTTCTATAATTTTGTGAGATTTTGAGCAGAAATTAAACTAAGTGATGTGAGGTACTGCAGCCGTTAGCCTTATTTTACGCCATCTTCACATGGCGCTCCCATTAAATGATGAGCGCCCTCATCTGTTTGTGTAACTTTTCTTGCGGTGGCTAAAGGGTTAAACTTTCCAGGTCTGAAACCGCATTGTGCTGCACCTTGTGAACTGAGGCGGCTGATTTACAGGAGCTTCTAAATAGATTTGTAGAAAAATCAACAATTTGGGTTTAAAGGTGTGACGCCAAAGACTAACAGTCAGGAAAAACCATTACTACTCACAAAAAGTGACACCTTCAAGAAGCGCCAAGGGAACCCACAATCCCTCCATTATGTGATTAAGTAGAAAAAAAATACACACGTCGTGGAGCGGCAGGTGTGGTGATCGGATTAAAAATGAAATGGGTGCAGGCTTCCGGGGATCGACCTCAACGTCCCAATATTCAAGAATCCAAACCGGAAGCAGCACCCGTAGTAAACCATGAATTTATGTCACAGGTGAACAAATACAACGTTCAGAAATCTTATGTAGGCCATGTTCCAAGTATTTAATACAAGAGAATTCTTGACACTTTGTATTGTCCACTGGTGACATAATCTCACTGTTTACTACGGAGCTCGTGCTTCCCGTCTTGGTTGGTGCTAAGTAGAAGGTGTAACTGAGCTGATAGGGGACGACAGTTATATGGTGACACTTGGGGGGTCAGAAGGGATCTGGTGACACTGGGGGTACAAGGACAGTGATATGGTGACACTTGGGTAACCGGAAGTGACCGTGTGACACTTGGTACAGGACATTGACATGGTGACACTTGGGGTGCGGACGTGACATAGTGACACTTGGGTCTCAGGACAGTGACTGGGGGACATTTGGGTACAGACAGTGAATGGTGACATTTGGGGTCGGACGGACTAGTGACACGTGGTGGGGAGGAACATTGACAGGTGATACTTGGGGTACGGACATTGACCTGAGTGACACGTGGGTACAGGACGTGATATGGTTACACTTGGGGTACAGACAGTGCTATTGGTTACACTTGGGGTACATCACATTGACATGGTGACACTTGGGTACAGTACAGTGACATGGTGCCCTTGGGGGTCGGAGTGACATAGTGACACTTGGGTACAGGCACATTACACTTGGGGTCAGGACAGTGATATGGTGACACTTGGGGGTGAGGATATGACTAGTGACACTTGGGGTACAGGAAGTGACACTTGGGTCAACAGTGACATGGTGACACTTTGGGGGTGAGGACAGTGACATAGTGACACTTGGGTAAGGACGTGATGGTGATACTTAGGGTCGGACATGAGATGTGACACTTGGTACCGAACGTATATGGGTGATACTTGGGGGTCAGGATAGTGACATGGTGATACTTGGGGGAGGACAGTGACTAGTGACACTTGGGGGTACAGGACAGTGACATGTGACACTTGGGGTGTCAGTGACAGTGGATATGTGACCTTGGGGTCAGGGAACAGTGCATGGTTGACACTTGGGGTCCACAGTGACAGAGTGACAATTTGGGTCAGGACAGTGATATTGTTACACTTTGGGTACAAGGCAGTGACAAGTGACACTGGATTACAGGACAGTGACACAGTGACCTTGGGGTACAGGTAAAGTGATTATGGTGATACTTGGGGTACAGACAGTGACCGTGACCCTTGGGGGTACAGGACAGTGGACATGGTGACACTTTGGGTCAGGACATGGACATAGTTACACTTGGTGGTGAGGACAAGTGCATAACACGTGACATTGGGTCAGGACAGTGATATGGTGACACTTGGGGTACAGGACCGTGATATGGTGACACTGTGGTCAGGACAGTGATATGTGACACGCTGGGGTACTTGACCGTGACATGGTGACACTTGGGGTCAGCACAGTGACATAGTGACCTTGGGTACAGGACAGTGACACTTGGGGTCAGACAGTGATATTGACACTTGGGGTCAGGACATTGACCTGTGGACCTTGGGGTACAGGACAGTGACACTTGTGGTCAGAACAGTTACTGTGACATCTTGGGGTGAGGCCAGTGACATAGTGACACTTGTGTCAGGACAGTGACATGGTGACCTTGGGGTCAGGACAGACATAGTGACCTTGGGTACAGACATGATATGGGTGATCTTGGGGGTCAGGACAGTGATATTGTACAACTTGGTACGGCAGTGGACAAGTGACACTTGAGTACAGGACAGGCCCGTGACACTTGGGTACGACAGTGATATGGGTGATACTTGGTGTACAGTAATGACATGGTGAAACTTGGTAATGACCAGTGACATGTGACACTTGGGGTAACAGAGACAGTGACACGTGATACTTTGGTCAGGACAATGACACTGTGACACTTTGGTAAGGACCTATATGTGATACCTTGGGTACAGGACCGTGATATGGGATACTTGGGGTAACGGCACGTGAACGGTGACACTTGGGGCAGTACAGTGATAGTGACACTTGGGGTACAGGACAGTTATGCCACAGTGATATGGGTTAACAAGAACAGTGAACATAGTCACTTGGGGGACAGGGTCAATATTGCTGCTTTGTCTCTCCTGTGGGTCTGTATTGTTCTCTGTAATTTTCTGGTGCTGTATCACGCTCTGTCCTGGTGGTCTGTATCACTCTTTGTCCGTGTCTGTATCACTCTCTGTTCCTGGTGGTCTGTATCACTCTTTGTCCTGGTGGTCTGTTCACTCTCTGTCCTGGGGGTCTGATCACTCTCTGTGCTGGTGGTCTGTATCACTCTCTGTGCTGGATCTGTATCACTCTCTGTGCTGGTGGTCTGTTAATCACTTCTGTCCTGGTGTTCTGTATCCTCTTTGTCCTGTGGTCTGTATCCCTCTCTGTCCTGGTGTCTGTATCCCTCTTTGTCCTGTGGTCTGTATCCCTCTTTGTCCTGGTGGTCGTTATCCCGCTCGTCCTGGTGGTCTGTAATCCCTCTTTGTCCTGTTGGCTGTATCCCTCTCTGTCCTGTGTCGTAGCCTCTTTGTCCTGGTGGTCCTGTATCACTCTCAGTACTGGTGGTCTGTATCCACGCTCTGTGCTGGTGTCTGTATCACGCTCTGTCCTGGTGGTCTGTATCACTCTCTGTCCTGGTGGTCTGTATACACTCTGTCCCGGGGGCTGTATCACGCTCTGTGGGGTGGTCTTGGGATCACTCTCCTGTCCGGGGTCTGTATCACTCTCGGTCCTGGTGTCGTATCACGCTCTGTCCTGGTGGTTCTGTATCCCGCTCTGTCCTGTTGTCTGTAGCACACTCTTTGTCCTGGTGTCTGTATCACTCTCTGTCCTGGGGTGGTCTGAATCACTCTCTTCCTGGTTGGTCTGTATCACTCCTTGTGCTGGTGTCTTATCACTCTCTGTGTGGTGGTCTGTATCACTTTCTTTCCTGGTGGTCTGTAATCCCTCTTTGTCTGGTTGGTCTGTATCCCTCCTTTGTCCTGGTGGTCTGTATCCTTCCTCCTTTGTGGTCTGTATCCTCTTGGTCCTGGTGGTCTGTATCCTCTCTTTCTGGTGTTCTGTATCCTCTTTTTCCTGTGGTCTGTATCCCTCTCTGTTCTGGTGGTCTGTATCCCTCCTCTGTGCTGTGTCTGTATCCCTCTGTCCTGGTGTCTGTACACTCCAGTACTGGTGGGTCTGTATCACGCTCTGTGCTGGTGGTCTGTATCACTCTCTGTCCTGGTGGTCTGTATCACACTCTTCCTGTGGTCTGTATCACGCTCTGTCCTGGTGGTCTGTATCGCTCTCTGTCCTGTGGTCTGTACACGCTTGTCCTGGTGGTCGTATCACGCCTCTCTGTCCTGGTGGTCTGTATCACGCTCCTGTCCTGGTGGTCTGGTATCACGCTTGTCCTGGTGGTCTGTATCGCTCTCTGGCCTGGTGGGTCGTAGCGCGCTCTGTCCTGGTGGCTGTTCGCTCCTCTTCTGGTGGTCTGTATCACGCTCTGTCCTGTGGTCTGTATCACTCTCTGTCCCGGTGGTCTGTATCCACTCTCTCCGGTGTCTGTATCACTCTCAGTCCTGGTTGGTCTTATCCCTCTCTGTGCCCGGTGGTCTGTAATCACCGCTCTGGTCCCGTGGTGTCTTATCACTCTCTGTCCCGTGGTCTGTATCACGCTCTGGGTCGTGTGGTCTGTATCACTTCTCTGTCCTGGTGTTCTGTAATCACTCTCTGTCCCGGTGTTCGGTATCACGCTCTGTGCTGGTGGTTTTTCCTGTAATCACGCTCTGTGCTGGTGGTCTGTATCACTCTCTGGTCCTGGTGGTCTGTATCCACCTCTGTCCTGTGGCTGTATCCCTCTCCGGCTGGTGTCTGTATCACGCTCTGTGCTGGTGGCTGTACACACTTCCTTCCGGTGGTCTGTATCACGCTCTGTCCGGTGGTCTGTCATCACTCTCGTGTGCTGTGGTCTGTATCACTCATCTGTGCCTGTGGTCTGTATCCTCTCAGTCCCGGTTGTCTGTATCACGCTCCGGGCTCTGTCCCGGTGGTCTGTATCACTCTCAGTCCTGGTGTGTCCTGTACACTCTCTGTCCCGGTGGTCTGTCCACCCTGTCCCGTTGTTCTGTATCACTCTCGGCCCGGTGTCTGTATCAACGCTCTGGCTGTCGGGTGTTGGTATCACTCTCTGGTCCTGTTGGTTCTGTATCACTCTCCTGCTGGTGGTCTGTATCACTCTCGTCTGGTGGTCTGTTCACGCTCTGTCCTGTGTCTTATCACTCTCAGGCCTGGTGGTCTGTGATGTTAACACGCTCTCCTGGTGGCTGTACTGCTGCTTGTCTGTTCCTTCGCGGTCTCCATCACCCCTCCGCTCTGAACCTTTCCCTATCTTGGTCTGTAGACTAATCATGTCCTCTTCTAATTAACAGAAACTATGCTGCACAATAGCGTGGTCAGGTCATCCCCTGGGTCAGAGGGTTCGCACTAACTTTTTCCAGAAGGGTAAAAAACTTCCTCTCACTCACCATTTTTGAGATTAATTTTCCCCAGGAGGAGTATGAAAATTTTGGTAAAACACAGCATGCACAACACTACACACAGCACGCACACCACTACCAACCACAGCACGCACACACCACACACTACACTTACACACACTCACACCACTACAGACAGCAACATACACTCCACTCACACAGCATACGCACTACCACTACACTACACGCCATCACACACATACAACCACTAACTATCCCTACACTACACTCACTCATCACCCACACCACTACACTACACTCCCTACTCACACAGCACACTACATCTCCACTCCACTCACTACATTCACCGCACAACCACTAGCACTGCCACTCCACTCACCCGCACGCACACCACTCACTAACACTCCCCTCACACAGCACGCACTCCACTACCTAACACTCCACTCACCATCACGCACAGACCACTACACTACACTCTCACTCACACAGCACGCACACACTACCTACACTCCACTCACACATCACGCACCACTCACTACACTACACTCAACTCACCTCAGCCAGCACGTCACACCACTACCCTACACTCCACTCACACCACGCCACCACTACACTACACTCCACTCACACCACACACTACACCCACTCACACAGCACCCCATCCCACTACACTACACTACACTACACTCACAAGCACGCACACCACTACACTACACTCCCTCACACATGCACTCACACCACTACACTACAACTCCACTCACACAGCCGCACACTGCCATAACTACCCACTACATCCCTCCCATCGCACACTCCCCACTACACTACACACACTACACTCACACATCACCATCACAATTCCCACCCACTAACCTACACTCCACTCAAATCATCCGCAGACCACTAGCACTACAATCCACCACACAGCACGCACGCACACCACTACGACTAACTACACTCCATCCATCACACCGCACGCACACCACTACACTACACTCCACTCACACAGCAACGCACACCACTAGCACTACACTCCACTCACACCCCACACTACATACACTATCACTCACACAGCACACACACCACTACACCTACACTACCTACACTCACACTCCCACACAGCACGCACACCACTACCTACACTCCACTCACACGCACGCACACCACTACCCTACACTCCACTCCACATCAGCAGCACACCCAACTCACTACTACACTCCACTCACACAGCACGCACACCACTACCACCTACACTCCACTCCACAAGCAGCACACCACTACACTACCTCCTCACACCAGCACTCACACCACTACACTATACACTCCACTCACACACACGCACACCACTACACTACCCTCCACTCACACAGCAACGCACACCACTACACTAAACCCACTCACCAGCACGCACACCACTAGCACTACACTCCCCTCACACGCAACGCACAACCACTACCTACACTCCACTCACACAGCACGCACCACTACACTACACTCCCACTCACACAGCACGCACATCCACTACACTACACCCACTCACCCAGCACGCACACCACTACACTACCTCCTCCACTCACTCAGCACTCACCCACTACACTACACTCCACTCACACAGCAGCACACCACCTACACTACACTCCCTCACCAGCACGCACACCACTACACTACACTCCACTCACACAGCACGCACACCACTACCTACACTCCACTCCACAACACGCACACCCACTACACTCCACTCCCCTCACACGCCAACGCACACCACTCACTACACTTCCACCACCAGCACGCACACCACTACCTACACTCCCACTCACACAGACGCACACCACTGCCTACCTACACTCACCAACCCCAGCACTCACACCACTACACTACCTCCACTCACACAGCACGCACCCCCTACACTACACTCCCTCACACAGCACGCACCCACTACATCCCTCCACTCACAAGCACATCACACCACTACCCCTCCATTCGCCACTCACCCAGCACGCACACCACTACCTACACTTCCACTCCACACACACAGTCACCACACCACTACAGCTACACTCTCCACTCACCAGCACGCACACCACTACCGCTACACTCCACTCACACGAGCACGCACACCACTTACACTACACCCACTTCACACAGCACCACACCACTACACTACATCCACCACACAGCAACGCACACCACTACACTCACTCCACGCACACAGCACGCACACCACTACACTACACTCCACTCACACCCACCGCCAACACCACTACAGCTTCACACTCCACTCAGCACGCACGCCAACCTACTACACTACACTCCACTCACACAGCACGCACCCCACGAGTACACTACACTCCCTCACACAGCACGCACCACCCTACACTTACACGCCACTACAAGCAGCACGCACACCACTAACACTACACTCCACACTCACTACCAGCCGCACACCACTGCACACTAACACTCCACTCCACCCACTCACACCACACACTACACTCCCTCACACAGCAACCAACACCACTACACTACACTCCACTCACCAGCAACGCACACACTACACTATCACTCCACTCAACAGCACGCACACCATACACTCACACTAACGCCCCTCACACAGCAACGCACAAATCCACTACACTACACTCCACTCATCACACACTCACACCAGCTACACTACACGCCACCTCACACAGCACTCACACCGACTACACTACCTCATCTACCCTCACTCCCGCCATCACGCACCTCCCACTACACTACACTTCCCCTCACACAGCACGCACACACTACACTACTCTCCACTCACACAGCACGCACACTCTACACTACACTCCACTCCACAGCACCCCCCACTAACTAACACTCCACTCACACAGCACGCACCCACTCCCCTACACTCCACTCACCAGCACGCACCACCCTACACACACTCCACTCACACAGGCAACGCACACCATACCTACACTCACTCACACAGCAACGCCACCACTACAACACTACAACTCACACAGCACGCACACGACTACACTCACACAGCACGCACCCAGCACACACAGCACACTACAGCTCACCGGCCTGATGCTTAAGTCCCGTCGCGGGGACCAAGCCCCTCTGGTCACATTCTCCCTGTGGCCGGTGCTCTCACTCCGGTCTCTCCCTGCACGCCCCTTATCACGTGCCCCGCTGACGCCCGAGCGCGCTGCGATCGCGCAGTGACATTTCCCTCTTTTGCAGCGCGCTCCCCGGGCCGCTCACCTGTGCGTACAGGGAATAATTGCCATGGCGTCTCTTTTACGCATGTCAATTAATTTTGGGGTAATGTCGCCTCATCACGCGTCTATGACGCGTGGTGAGGCCGTTAAAGACGACCTCTTCCCTGGGGTCACCCCGGACTAGGAGGGATGGCGCGCCCTTTCCTTTTTTCTCCTATTGTGCATAGATCAGACTTGAAGATAAGACTTCTGTACTGTGACATCACTGTGTGTATTATCCCTGTACTGTGACATCACTGTGTGTATTATCCCTGTACTGTGACATCACTGTGTGTATTATCCCTGTACTGTGACATCACTGTGTGTATTACCCCTGTACTGTGACATCACTGTGTGTAATATCCCTGTACTGTGACATCACTGTGTGTAATATCCCTGTACTGTGATATCATATTTACTGCTATTTTCCCCTCTTGTCTCCAGGGTTCAGAGAGAGCGCCTACGCTTACGCCATTGCTGCTGCCGGAGTGGTTCATGCCGTCTCCAACGCTTGTTCCATGGGTAAATTAAAATCTTGTGGATGTGATGAGAAGAGAAGAGGAGACGAGGAAGCCTTCAGAGCTAAACTCCACAGACTGCAGATGGAAGCCATGAACCGGGGGAAGGGCATGGTCCATGGGGTCATGGAGAACATGCCAGCGGAGGCCCCAGGGCCACAGGACTCATGGGAGTGGGGGGGCTGCAGTCCGGATGTGGATTATGGAGAGCGATTTTCCAGGGATTTCCTGGATTCACGGGAATTGTACAGGGACATTCACGCCCGGATGAGGCTGCACAACAACCGGGTGGGCAGGCAGGTGAGTGATCTACCATCTTCACTTCTTACCATGGTACAAGAGGGGCGTCTGCAGCCTACACAGCCCAGCAGGGAACAGCCTTCAAGTGGGGATATTACAGAATTCTTTAGAAAAGTCAGCATTCAGGTGTCAACACTAGGGGGAGCTCAAGAGCTGACTGTACACGTGTTCTTTATATAAATAATCTGCAGTAAGCACCTGGGGTCCCCCTTATGGAGCCGGCAGAATGCATATACTCCATGATTAGAGGAATTTATGGACATCAAGTTCAGTTAGCGGGCAGGATAGGGGTTGTAGTGCTCTATGTATAGTGTAGAATAAAACTGTATTACAGTCATGTCCAGGGGTTGGTCATATTTGGGGTTATACTCTATGCATAGAGACTAATAACACTGTACTACAGTCAGGTCCAGTGGTCTGTCATGTTGGGGGTTGTAGTGCTCTATGTATTGAGTATAATAGATAGTATTATCGTTCTGTGTAGTGGTCTGTCATGTTGGGGGTTGTAGTGCTCTATGTACAGAGTGTAATAGATAGTATTATCGTTCTGTGTAGTGGTCAGTCATGTTGGGGGTTGTAGTGCTCTATGTATAGTGTGTAATAGATAGTATTATTGTTCTGTGTAGTGGTCTGTCATGTTGGGGGTTGTAGTGCCCTATGTATAGAGTGTAATATATAGTATTATTGTTCTGTGTAGTGGTCAGTCATGTTGGGGGTTGTAGTGCTTTATGTATTGAGTGTAATAGATAGTATTATCGTTCTGTGTAGTGGTCTGTCATGTTGGGGGTTGTAGTGCTCTATGTTTAAAGTATAACAGAACTGTATTATGGTCATATCCAGTGATCTATATACAGAATATAACAGAATTGTATAATGGTCATGTCAAGTAGCAGGTGATGCTGGGAGTTATTAGCACTGGTGCACTGTGGGTAAATTGGGGTCTATGGGCGCGCTGTTCCTTGCAGGGTGGTTCCTGATGCCCGGCCTTGTCCTGACTATTGTTGAGCCCAGGGCTGAGCCTGCATCTGTGTGTGCAGTTTGTTGTGTCTGTGCATCTATCTGATCCGGACCCCTGAGCCTCTTGGATTGTTCCCACCTGTCATCTTTCTAGCGGTCCGGGGGTCTGGCACTGGGGGGGAGGAAGAAGCTTTTGCCTCTGATCTTGGTGTCGTCTGTTGTTCTCTCTGCCATGTTTGATGTTAATTATCCAAATCACCTGCAGCAGCTCCAGGTACAAGTCACAGCTGTGAGCAGCTCAGTATTAGGAGCGCGGTGTGTGATGGGGAACACAAAAGTGCAGGGGCTGTATAAAGAGGGCTCACAGAGTCAGCCCTCTTCATACAGAGGTGGGGTTTGCTGCATATTGCAGCAAACCCCCACCACTAATACCTGCTATCGGTGGTAGCACTGTTCGTGGGTATTAACCCTTCTGATGCCATCTTCGTTCCAATCGTCGCTCCCCAGGGAGCGGCAACAGGTTGCCCTGACAGCCTTGGATCTTTGCCAATGGCTCATTGTAATGAATACTGTGTAAAAATCCCATATTTAGTAGGAACCCTACAGAGTCCAAAAAGTTGTAAAAATAGTTTAAAAAAATAATAGAAAAAATTAAAACCCCAAAAGATTCAAATCACCCCCTTTCCCTAGAACTGAACTTAAAAAAATGTAAAAATCACAAACATGTTAGGTATGGTCTTGGTGAACCCCATAATGGAAAATAGCGTCCAAATGTCCGAAACGCTACTTTTACACCATTTTACATTACATAAAAAATGTAATAAAATGTGATCAAAATTCCTCAAAATGGTAGCAATGAAAACGTGAGCTCATTTTGCAACAAATGACCCCTCACACGTTCACTGCAGTATGAAAAAGTTATCAGCGTCAGAAAATGGCAAAAAATAACACCGGTATAAACTTGGTATCACCGTGATTGTACCGAACCAAAGACTCAAGCAGACGTGTTATTTGGAGAGTAAAGTGAAAGTTGTAAAAACGGAGCCCACAAGAACGTGATGCACATGCGTTTTTCGGTCGGATGCCGGGGCTTCCTGATACAAGTTGCATCCTTCATAGTGTAGTTGATACAGGTTGTGGATACAGGTTGTGTGCAGATTATGTGACTTATGTATCACTTTGTAATAGTGTATTCTGGTAGCTTAGGAAGAAGAAGACAGAAAAAGGAATGTCAGGATCAGACTACACAAAGTTTATTTGTAGTCTGTAACAATGGAGACACATAGTTCTGCTCAGGAGATCTAGACACTGAGGGTGGTGTCACACGTCCGTTTTTAAGCAGGCGTTTTCGGTCCATTTAAAACGCATCAATTTTTTACTGTTTACCATAAGTTCAGCTTAATAGATAAACAGGTTCAAAGCAGCCAAACGCATGGAAAACTGTAAAAGACGGATGCATTTTAAATGGACTGAAAACGCATGCTTAAAAACAGACACACGTAGCGTTTTGAACACGTTTTTGGCCCGTTTTAAGCAGTCCCTTAAAAAAAAAAAAAAAAGCATGCCTTTTGTAAATGCAATGTTGACAATGTTGCCTGCACATGTATTTATATACACCCTTTCTTGTTGCGGCTGCACTATGCACAGAACACAAAATTCTCCACATTTTGGGGCGTTTCGGAGCTCAGTCGGACCGTGCGCCACATTTATCATGCAGAGTCCGACAGAATTGTGTTGCACGCTGAAGGTGCACCCAAAAAAAGGTTGGTGCACTCTGTTGGAGCAGTGCAGGGGGCTCCAGATTCATGAAGAACGTGTGACACAAATCATGAATCTGGCGCCCCCTGCACACTACACAGGTAACTGCGGTTTGCACTGTTTTTGAGTGATGGGAATTCCGGCTCTTCTTAGTGAGCTGGATCATTAGGCTCCACTCACTTCTTCTGGCTCCTGAACTGCTCCCCATTAAATATATAATAGGGAGCCGCAGGCCAGTCAGGCTCCCCGCACCACTCCACCTTTAACCCAATATTATCGGGTAAAAGGGGGTGTGGTGAGCCGATTAGGGGCAAGGTTAATTTAGCCATCGGCTCACTGCAGGGAGACGAAAAACGTTGTTCACGCGAAGGAGCCGGCTCTTTGTGCTGGCTCGTTCACGAACTACCCATCACTGCTGTTTTTGATATACGTGGGCCTATATGCCAACACATGCCACAAGGAGTTGAGTCTGTAAGGACGGAATCTGACAGGACAATCACTTCAAGGAATTATCCTCTTGAAATAAAAAGATTCTGTCCATGAACTGTCTCTGACATTGCAGTTCATTCACATTAAAGTGAATACAGCTCCAGTGCCGTGCTATGCGTTTATGTGGTAACAGCCTACGAAGAGACCCTGTGTAGTCTGATCCTAAATGTACAGTAGTCTGAAATGAACTCTTTTTCTATGGTCTTATAGTATTTTTTGCTCTGAAAAATGGGTTAGTTCTAATTTTTTGGTGGATGTAATATCTATAAACCCTGATTTCTTGTGGATTTCTTATGACTATATTCCCAATACAATCATTGGCCCCAAATTCTCAAGTCCAGCAGTGGTACTCTCCTTAAATGAGCCCCTCTTGCAGCATCTGTCATCTCCCTGCAGCTTCCTCTTCCTTCTCCGTGCTGCCTTTACTTGACAGGCTGGAGGGTATCAGCCTTCAAACAACTATAACTTCTGGTGTTATTTTAAAGAGCAGACTCTCCCCTTTAATATTACATAAGGACTGTTACTCTAGGTGCCACAGAACCATAAATATCCAAGGTTTAAGTCACATTAAGGAGTGAAAGCTATATGTGAAAATCACACTGCTGACTGTAGCACAATCAGCAGCAATGACACCAGAACTGTGTCTTAGTGGCCATGGTTCAGAAGATATAGCTATCTGTGTCCTTACATTTCAGCCCTACTCTAAAAAAGCCTGCAAAATTATGCTAGGGGGCTTATTTTTGGGGTAGGATAGCCGCCTCATCCTATAAACACAGTAATAAAACAAAACCCCCCCCCCCCCCCATGTATCTGATTTATTCTCCGTCACACACAGATACAAAGTGTCTGCCAAAAACATTTCCTGATATTCCAAAATGGTAGCGTCCCATCATGTTACAAAACAGCTGAATAACATTGTGCAATGCGCTTTGATCTTGTCACCGGCTCCACGATATGACGGTGCGGCCACCATTGTGTAAACACTGGGGGGGGGGACAATAAGTGGGCGCTGTGTTCAGGATGGAGCCGCAGGAACGGGAAGTTTGTGCATAGAGGAGAGATCAGGCATGAAGTGCAGTCTGGGCACAGAGGAGATCCCTGCTCTGGAGGTATTGGGGCAGCTACACCAGAGGCGGTTGGCGGTGATATTTATGATGAGCAGTGTACAGTAATCATCTATCAGGAGATCAACTTATAGGAAATCTACCATGAAAACCCATCCTGATAAACCAGGGACATTACTCATAGATCCAGGCACTGGGACTGTGGGATCTTCTTACATTCCTTATCCTTGGCCTCCTTCCTTCTAAAATCACCTTATGCTAATAAGCCTGAAGGGCTCCTGGGGGTGTTACCAGAGGCACTCCGTACTGCAAATTCACAGACTGTTACACTGTGCAGGAGCACTTCCCCCTTCCTATGTCTGTTGTAATGTAGCACAGTGGGAGGAGGAAAGTGCTCCTGTACAGTGTAACAGCCTGTGAAGCCACAGCATAGAGGGGCTCTGTTGACATCCCCAGTAAAGTAGATTTTAGAAGGAAGAGGCCATGGATAACAAATACAAGAAGATACCGCAGTCCGGTGCCAGGATCTATGTGTAATGTCCCTGGTTTATCAGGGTGAGATTTGGACCACACAACCATAGTACTGACTGTAAAGATACATAGCCTATGTCTGGTACCAATACCATGGTTCTGATACTGGTGCCATTTAATAGTAATTAAGACATTCCAGGTTAGGAAAGGGTCAACCATACAACGTCATACCCAGTAGTCAGGGCCGGCACCAGCACTGGGCATAGTGCCGGGGACCTGAGCTGCTGGGGGGGCCCACATAAGGCTGTACATAAGGAATCCATGGGTGAGGGGGCTTTATATAATATAACCATGATGGGTATGTTTGGGTTGATAAATTAGGGAATATTTTAGGGAACAAGAGACTGTTTTAGTTTCTGATTTTTTAATGCCGCCACATGAGTCCACTACAATGGAGTCCAATGAGGCTCTGTCGCCCAGGGGCCTACGGTAACCTGGAGCCGACCCTGCCAGTAGGGGAGTACAATATATGCGGTTTGGGCGGTAGCCCGGGTCCAGAGACTTCTAGGGGCCCTTGGCCACCCAAACCACTCACCAAGATTGAAAGCCGGAAAAAGAAAACATCCTCCATTCTCCAAGTAGCTGATTCTATAACAGATGTAGGAAGTGATTCCAGACTTGTAGGGGCCATAATAGTCATACACCCCAGGGCCCATGGAGGTCTTCACTCGCCCCTGGTTATACCTTCTTTCCATAATGCCCTAGTGATATTACTGTGCCCTCTAACCTGGTACAATGTTTCTGAAGGCAAGTATTAGTGATACTATGATGACAATGTTATTATGAATACTATGGAGACACATAACACCCGTGATATAGCCAGGCATTTATGGTAATGACATCCGTGGATACTCATTGGTTTCTTCGCCTCACAATGCTCTAACGTTACAACAAAGAAATCTGGCACTCTGACATTAGTCTTTGTGATTCTTCATAATTCAGGGTTTGGACCATGAACTGTGCACCGGATCCTTATATGGTTTGGTGTGTAAATTCTTAAAGAAAAAATACTTCCTCTTCTGTAGAGATCACTTTTCAGCAGTCTTGTTATACTGTGAATATAGGTTATGATCACAAGTCTCATTGTCCTCCTCCCCGCACAATGACCTTGGTACAAGTCAAAGAGCATGCCCACAACACTTCCATAGAGGTCTGAAGGTAATGCCCCCCCACACACACACACACATTGACCATGGTGTAAATAATAGAGCATGCCCACAACACTTCCATAGAGTCTACAAGTTATAGTCACACCTCCCCTACTGTCCCTCTCCGCGCAAAGACCATGGTGCAAGTCACAGAGCATGCCCACAACACTCTTTCATAGAGGGCAATTGTTATTGGTCACACCTTCCCTATTCTCCCTCGCTGCAGAAAGACCATGGTGCAAGTCACAGAGCATGCCCACAACCGTTTTCCATAGAGGTTTATAGGTAATGGTCTAAGCTTCCGCACTCTCCCTCCGAGTCACAGAGCATGCCCACATTAGTCCTCTTTCAATGAAGCATCTCCAAATGCTGCTAACAGTAGCTGAGTATCTGGCGGACAGAAAATAGATATCTTGGAAAAGAGAATTAAAACAGATTACAAAATAAGCTTGTGCATCAGTATCTAAAAAATTGACGTGGACGACACATTCCCTTTAAGAACAGGCCCAGCGTGATGGATACTGTTACATGTTACCGTCACATTACACGTCTGTTTGATACCAGTCACTTGTCATACCCCAGAGCTAGCGACCCCGAGCATAGCTGAAGTGTGACCCTTAACCCCTCTCCTACTTGACCTACCTGTGACCTCCACCTTCACCTGCGGGGCGCGTACGGCGTTTCAGAAAACAACTTGTCAGGAGAGCTTTAAGCTTTTCTACCAATTTGCTCCAGGCTTGTTTCCATAAATCTTTAAGCCTTCCTTTTATTCACAAAAGTCTCATATTGACAGTCAAAGCAAAAAATAAATAAATTATTAACCCTACATTACCCAAATGCCATGGCTGGGAAAAGGGGAGGGTATAACTAGCTAACATGCCATGCTTGCTGTCAGGGAATGGAAACCTACATCATCTTATCTTTGGATATGTGGCAGGCCAAGTACAAGTCTAGTAGCGCTCCGTTCCTGACAGAACCATTATGGGTTCATGGGATCCATTGGTCACCAATGTTCTGTATTGTGAGACCTGCCAAGCTTCATTCAGATTTCCAGTACGGAAGCCACAATATATAACTATCTGGAGCAGCCAATTAGAGAATGGGGCAGATTTATCAAGCAGTCTGAAAGTCAGAATATTTCCAGTTGCCCATGGCAACCAATCACAGCTCAGCTTTCATTTCACCAGTGCTCATGAATATTTTAAAGGGGAGCTGTGATTGGTTGCCATGGGCAATTGGAAATATTCTGACTTTCACACTGCTTGATAAATCTGCCCCAATGTGTTGCACTTTGTAACTAAGGGTTACTGGGACAATATTGATACAAATCAGTTATACTAAGGGGTCAGTATGTTACACAGGCACAAGAGGGTGGATATGTCTGTTAGGGCTCATTCACACTGCCGTCTGCGTAGCCCCATAGACGGCAATAGCGGCGCGGCGGGGATCCGGTGCCACACATGTGTTGCACCGATCCGCGCCGCACACCGCAAAAAGATAGAGCAAGCTCTATCTTTCGGCGGATGTGCGGCCGTGTGCCGCTTTTTCCTATGGAGGGAGGAGGGGTCACCTCCTCCTCACCTCCAGCACACGGCGGTATGTCCGCACAGTGGGCATACCGCGTGTGAATGTACCCTCACCTGTAGGAGATTTTATGAGAACAGAGCGCTGGAGGGAACTCATCAGCAGTAGTGGCCGTATGCACTACAGCCAACGTTAGGTGTTGTCTCTGGAGAGATGTGTTGTTATAACTTTGTGTCTGTTGTTAGTAGCAGCAGGACTGTGAAATATGCATTTCTATTCTAGGGTTGTAGCGTCTCAAAGCGTACAAGGGACATATCCTCACACTGCTGTGCTTTGCGTACTCTGCAGCCAGAGTATTGTACATGTAAAGATGTGTAATTGTACCTTTGTGTATGTAGTTAGTAGCAGCAGGACTGTGAAATATGAGTTCATATGCAAAAATTGCTAAGAGCACAGATCATTGCAGTGTGAGTTCAAGGCCTCCAGTGCACTTGGAGAAGTTACAATCCTGGAATATAAATCCATATGTCACAGTCCTGCGACTAATAGCAACATATATAAAGGTCTGATTACACATCTCTCTGGCTGCATTCTACATGGCCACAGCTGCTGACAGGTTCTCTTTACATAATGTTAGTTCTCCAAGGTTGAGAGCTAACCCATATGTTGCTTTATCGTAAAATGAACAGGGTGAAGAAATTGCAGGATGTGAATGTTGAAAAAAGGACAGTTGGTGCTGTTGACTGATCATATTAATAATTTGCATGATTAATCTCAAATAAGAACAGATCTGTCAACAGTAGCTTGCTGACAGTTTCACTTGTGTTGCAAATTTGCTGTTCCACTGTTGAGCAAAGGTGGTGTATACAGACATTGAGCAACATATACTAAGAGTACATTCACGTGATGCCGCAAAGTCTTCAGTCCTACCAGATGCAGAATATTATGTCTACTGAAGGATCTGGGGTGGGGTGAAACATATTTGCCCGGAGTGTCCCTTTAAAATAGAAAATATGCATTTCCAGTTTTATAGATCCAAAATTGAATGGCCTAGATATATCATTGTGTCTGCGGCAATATTTTTGTCTAAATTTGCACTATAAAAGAATGGGGCACATTTACTTACCCGGTCCTGTCGCGATCCCGCGGTGCATTGTCCGACGTGGATTCGGGTTTGGCACGATTCACTAAGATCGTGCGTCCAATTTCCTGCAGGTGTCGCTGCTGCGCCGAGGTCCGCCAGAGTTCACCTGCTTCTTCCCGCTGCATGTGAGTGCGTGATCTTGCGACACATTTAGTTTTTAAATTCCGCAGTTTTTCCGAATCCATCGGGCTGTCCGACAGCCACGCCCCGGATTTCTGTTGCGTGCAAACCGGCAAGCTGTTGTGTGCAAGTCCGTGGACCCTTAGTAAATGTACCCCAATGTCTTTGGAGCTTGCACAAGTATTTATGAAGGGTTGCATCTAAAGGGGGTGTTAGTGTTTAGTTGGGGTCCCATCGCAGTGCAGATTGCGCCAGGTAAGTGAACACCGCGCGCCACTATTAGATTATCTGGTGCAACTGCAAATGAGTGAGGAAACTGCACTGAGTAGACAGCACCACTTTTGATACATTTGCACCAATGTGTTTCCAACAGCATCAATTGTATAAAGTATAGATTTATGTTCTAGTGTAGATTCAGCTGAGAGCTACAATTATAAGCTAAATAGTAACAAAATGAGACTCCAGCGATCCACTGCACAGAGAGATTGGATACATAACTGTGACAAACCCTTCACTGTGGGAAAATGAAGTTTCGCTTGTGTTCATTCACTGACAACAAGCACAGAACCCTGAGCAGTAGGAAATAACAGATTTTTTGCTCATTTTTCAGGTTGTGATGGAGAACATGAAGAGGAAGTGCAAATGTCACGGCACGTCCGGGAGCTGCCAGCTGAAGACCTGCTGGCAGGTGACTCCTGACTTCCGGATGATAGGTTCCCTCTTGAAGGAGCGCTTTGCAGTAGCCACCATAATCCGGCCCCATAACCGTAATAACGGACAGCTGGGTCAGCTGGACCACAATCACGCTCCGTATAGGAGACGAGCTGGGATTACGGACCTGGTCTACTTTGAGAAGTCACCGGATTTCTGCGAGCAGGAGCTCCATCTGGACTCGGCTGGGACGCAGGGGCGGATATGTAACAAAACCAGCCCAGGGATGGACAACTGTGAGAGCCTGTGCTGCGGCCGCGGACACAACATACTGCGACAGACCCGCAGCGAGAGGTGCAACTGCAAATTCCACTGGTGCTGCTACGTGGTGTGCGAGGAGTGCCAGATCACAGAGTGGGTGAGCGTGTGCAAGTAACAGGGTGGCAGCGTGCAAGGCCACTGATCACACAGACACGGATCTGGATGGGACAGACTGGGAGCATAGGTTCCATGTAATGAACATGTGTATATAAGATCTATCACGTTCTCTAGACAATGTAAGGGTTAATCCGTACTACTACAGAGCTGTATGGCAGAACATGTTCATAGTGTGCACCCCAATATTGCTCAGTACCTCCCCCTCTGACACCGCAGATGTACAGTGGCCGTACAAGCTGTGCACCACTCATGGCAGCCAGAAAATGAGGGTCAGGGACCACTCTTAAAATATTCCCAAAGAAGTGAAATGAGAGTTTACCACCAGACCACCTACTGCAGTCATAACATGGGGGGTTGGGGTAACCCCAATCATGAGATACCACTAATGAAGTGGAGAGAGGGCGCCGCGCACACCCTGCTACCTCTCCAGCAGCAGATCCCAAATGTGACTATACCAGAAATCTCCCAGATAATAAAAAACCTCTTCATGCTGCAATACCATAAAGAGGCTTAGGACAAGGGTGGCGCTGCTTCTGGGGGGAAAAGACAACTTTTGTTAAATGCTATGCATGTCCCCTCCATGGTTCTACAGCAACAAAGATGTGAGACTGGTCCTATGGAGGTATAGTAAAGGGTTAAGAGCGGTAGAGCGGCGCTATCACCTGGCACGTACAGTCTAATAAACAATTATTCCTGGCTGACAGCTAGAACGTTCTGCGGATCCTCGGAGCTCATTACATGTAAACCTGAGATTAAATAAAAAACTTCACACCTGCTGGAATCCCCTGAGGACTCCTGGATACATAGTGACACATCGTCTGCTCCGCATACCAGGAATACTTCCACAGGATAATGTTTGTCTATAGGTGACGGTTTTATTTATTTTACCGGATAGCATGTGACTTCCCAGCTGTTGTGGAGCTGGAGGCATGCTGGGACTTGTAGTGCAGGGCTGCAAAGTCCACAACATGCCTTGGCCCGGGGCGCTGGTCTGTACTGTGCAGATATGAGAATGGCGGAATTCGGTTAGACGACTTTTTGTGGCAGTTTTCTGCTCGATTTAAAAAAAAATATTTTTTTTGCTGTAATCGTTTGTAAATTACGACACAAAATGACTTTAAATCGAGTACATTTAAGGAAACGTCATTGTATAAATGAAAAGTTCAGCAACTTTCTAATACAGGAGGTCCCCTACTTAGGAACAACCAACTTACAGACGACCCCTAGTTACAAACGGACCTCTGGATGTTGGTAATTTAATTTTAGGTAACAATAATCAGCTATAACAGTTATCACAGGCGTCTGTAATGAGGCTTTATTGTTAATCTTGATTCTTATGAGAATCCAACATTTTTAAAATCCAATTGTCACAGAGACCAAAAAAAATTTAGCTGGGGTTACAATAATAAAATATACAGTTCCGACTTACATACAAATTCAACTTAAAAACAAACATTCAGAACCGATCTTGTAGGTAACCCGGGGACTGCCTGTATACCTTGTGTTTCAGTTTTTCGACATTTCAAGATCTCGGTTTACTTATTAAGGCTGCAGTCACACTTTCCGCTAACGTTGCGTTAGGTAACGCGCGGGGGCGGGGCTCAGCTCTATCGCTATCCAGCACCCAGTGTCTTGTATTGTTTACATGCAAGCCACCAAAGTGTTACATGTGACAGCATCTTTCGGGAATTTATTCCCGGTGTGCAAAAAGATACAGCCGGCGACTTTTCACATATGAAAAGTTGCTGGCGGCAGCAAGAGCACTGGCATAGGGACAGTAAAGCCCCGCGCCGCCCCACGACTGGCCGCACCCCGCCCCCATTACGCCGACTGGCGTGAAAGTGGCACATTGGGGGAAATAATCGCAATAAGCTAGCATTTGTGATTATTTCAGGGTCCTGATAAATACCCCCCCTAGAGCTTGTTAGAACTGAGTATCAGAAAGTATCAGTGAGAGGAAAATCTTCAGGATCAATCCAGGATAATTCACTGGTCTAGGAGTGAATGTAATTACAGCTGCTATGAGAAGTGTTGGGTATGTACTGGTAGCTTTTATTCACTGAAAGCAAGCAGCAGTTTTGCCCGGAGACTGACAAATGAAAGGAATTTTAGAAAGCAGAGCAATATTTAAGATTTAGAGAGGTCTCAACCGTTGATTTAAGCTGATTGCAAGAAACCCGTTGTGCGTTGCCACATGAATCCGCTACAATGAATATGTCTTCATCAGTGTAGACCGGCATCACATCAAATCTGTGGCAGAAATACTAAATATCCAACACAAATAATTGTTATATTGCAGGACTGTAGCTTATCTAAGAGCGTAGGAGGAAGGTCCTCACACTGCTGTGCTCTGTGCTCCCTGCACTGAACAACAGCAAAGCTCCTCCCTTCCCCCCATATGTATTGATCCAGAAGGCTGCAACAGCTTTTACTCAAAGCAGGGAACAGTTCAGTGCAGAAATCTAAGAGCACAGCAGTGTGAGGACACCACTTAGAGAGGCTACACATTTCTCTGAGGACAATACCCAACATTGGCTGCAGAGAGCACAGACCACAGCCGTGTGGAAACACGCCCCAAGTGCACTCGGAGGGGCTACAATCCTGGAATATAAATCCACTTTTCACAGTCCTGCTGCTACAACATACACACACAAAACTATGATTACACATCTCTCCAGGGACAATACATAACACTGGCTGCAGAGAGCACAGAGCACAGCAGTGTGAGGTCTGATTACACATCTCTCCAGAGCCAATACATAACACTGGCTGCAGAGAGCACAGAGCACAGCAGTGTGAGGTCTGATTACACATCTCTCCAGGGAGAATATATAACACTGGCTGCAGAGAGCACAGAGAACAGCAGTGTGAGGACAATCCATCACACTGGCTTGCAGGAGAGTAACAGAGCACAGCAGTGTGAGGTTGTCTGATTACAACTCCCATCCCCCAGGAGAATATATAACACTGGCTGCAGAGAGCAGAGACAGCAGTGTGAGGTCTGATTACACATCTCTTCCAGGGACAATACATAACACTGGCTGCAGAGAGACACAGCGCACAGCAGTGTGAGGTCTGTTACACATCTCTCCAGGGACAACCATAACCACTGTGCGAGAGAGTCAGCACAGCGTGTGAGGTCTGATTACACATCTTCAGGGACAGTACATACAACTGGCTGCAGAGAGCCAGAGCACAGCAGTGTGAGGTCTGATTACACTCTCTCCAGGGATCATACATAACACTGGCTGCAGAGCACAGAGCACAGCAGTTTCAGGTCTGATTACACATCTCTCCAGGGAATATATAACACGGCTGCAGAGAGCACAGAACAGCAGTGTGAGGTCTGATTACACATCTCTCAGGACAATACATCACTCATGCTGCAGAGAGCACAGAGCACCAACATGTGTGAGGGCTGATTACCATCCTCTCCAGGGACAGAACAACACTGGCTGTCAGGGTATGGTGGCACACGACTCAGCCCTGGATCAAGTCACTGATTACCCCTAAAGTTGCGACCATATAGTGTAGAACCTCGATCCAGGGGCAATACTCGACGGCTGAGAGAAGAACAAGTGGGGGCATCAGCACCTCCGGACCCTAAAGGTGAGAGCCGATCCCGCAGTGAGTCTATGTACACTTATTTCCGGTGTAACATACCTGCTGAGTTGTAGTCACATCTGCTAAGATTACAGAAGAAGAGCTGTAGGACCATATTTTATAACTGACAGGGTCATCCGAAGGCTGGATAGTAGATGTGCGCTGACACACTGGAAGTAATGGCAGTTCAGGAAGGAGTCAAGGAGTTATATTTAATATTGGTACGATCGCCTTACTGACGAACAATAGTGCCTTTAACTGCAGCATAAAAGAGCTCGCATGTTCTGTATTGTCATCTTGAACCGAAGAGTAGATGAGTCCGATAGCCGAGCAAGGGCAACAAACTTCATTCATCCGAGACAATGTGATTAATGTGAATACATCTTACCATCGGGGGTGTTAATCCCATGACCCCGTGACGGAACCATGCCTCCTATGGGGCCCCTCCATGGCACACTACAGGAATGGACGTGATACATTGGTTATGGATCCATGTCTTGTTTGTACTTGTAGATATATTATGCTGTTATTATATTGTAAGTTATTTTCTTGTGGAAAAAATAAAACATTGCTTTGGACGTGTCATCATTTTTGGTCATTCCGGTCTCCAGTTATTATAGCATGGTTGAGTAGAAGTTATGTGTGAACAACGTTCTCAAGGAACTTACTTGGTTTTTATGCATTGTAAACATACGCTTGAGGCTTTGTGCTACAATGGATGCAGAAACATATCTTGTTTAATCCTGGTCCGAGTGTTGATTATAAAAAACAAAATGAAGAAATTCAGAGACACGTTCGGAAAGCTGGGTCAGATGGCTGCGCTGTTCATAAACACTTACATGGAGCTACTGAACTGTCAAGACAGAGTAATACAACCTGAGCTGATGCTCGACAAACAGTGGGTGGTGGTGCAGCGAGCGATTGATTACTTCTGCCTGTCAGGGACCACACAGTGATGATATCATTCTCTGAAGCAGTGTATAATTAGTGTAAGGAGGAGAAGCGCTGAGCAGGCATTGGCATAATTTTATAATTGTTTTTTCAGCAAAAGCACTCAATTCAGGGATGAAACAAGATATGTGTCTGCATCAGTCTAGCTACAGCATTCTCAAGGTATGTTTGGTTCACAATCCATGAAAACAAATAGTAGATTTCCTTTGAAGAGGTTGTTGGCCAAGTGGTTTGGTCCAAGTATAATCGTTACCCCCATACATAGGGTGGGTCAGACCATAGAGACCCCCAACAATCACAGGAAATTGGGTCAATTATTCAACCCAGAAACCACAGAGTATTCCTTAGGACCCCCAACAATCATAGGAAATTGGGTCCCTTATACAGCAGCAGGTCAATTACTCAACCCACTAACAGAAATTGCAAAGTACGCCTTGGGACCCCCAAGTCTGTTTACATCTTCATGCACAACCCCAACACCTCCTGGAATGCACAACCCCACATCCTCATGCACACCCCACCCTCTGAATGCAAACAACCCCACCAACACTTCATGCACAACCCCAACACCTCCTGGAATGCACAACCCCAACACCTTCATGCACAACCCCAACACCTCCTGGAATGCACAACCCCAACACCTTCATGCACAACCCCAACACCTCCTGGAATGCACAACCCCAACACCTTCATGCACAACCCCAACACCTCCTGGAATGCACAACCCCAACACCCTTCATGCACACCCCAAACCTCCTGAACGTCACAACCAGGGTGTCGACCTTTGTAACAATCGCTACAAAACCACTTGTAAATCTGCCTCCCCAGTGTGTATTGGTGTTTTGACCATATAAGATAGTTCAGGGAGTCCTCAATCTGTAGGAAATAGATTCTGCAAGTCCCGGGGCTGTCCATGCCTGATCTTGTCCCTCCATCAGTGCCCCTGGTACCTCCACCGCTGCCAGTACAAACGATAAAGCTTTGCTTCTATTAGCAGGCATTACACTGCTGCCGTGACATAATACTGCGAGATAGCTGCCACAGAGGACTGTATTATGCGGCTCTCCGTTTGTTCTGTCTCCCTTTGCATTATCTTTCTCTGCTGCTAATTGTCGCCTCCAACTCTATTTTATCAAGACCAAAGTTCATTGATATACACAAATGTCTCAGATTACAACTTCTGGGATGTGAACAAGTGTCACATGGATAATAATGATGTAAACCTCCCATGGCTAGCAGTGCTGCGAAAACCACCTCCCCCTTACTCCCCAGACCCCATTCATTCTGCCCTTCTCTACCCAACAAGCTGCATCGCCCTTTCCGCCCAAGATGACACAAACACTAACTCTTCGTTGGAAGTTTTTTGCCCACAGCACCAAATTTATTAACAAATAACATAAAGCATGGTCCCAGGCTACAAAAAATTCTGGGTGTACAATAATCCAGAAAGTGCCACCACCGGCTCAACGGCACCGCCAGCCACATTAAGTGGCTCATCCCATCTCCACTTCCAAGCTATAGAACCTTCTACCGCCCGCCATGGCCACCGTGACATCTGAAAATCCAATAACTTTTAAACATTTCCTGCAGATTCACAAACCTTCCCTCCTATGATATCGATATCTACGTCCAACACAAGGGCGGAGGAAAGCCACAAGTGCCCATTTCCAGTTTGCCCCCTACTATAAATAATGTCCCCGCCCACTAGTGTACCCCATCCATCTCAATGGCCTATCCCATCACTCCGCTCCCGCGCACATCATGCCGGCCTCACCCCATCCCCTCCATTCAGGGCTTCCAGGCCTTCTTTCTTAACATCTCATGCTGTATAATATAGAAATGATCCCATAGCTACCCTTGCTGCAGGACCTTCTACCCCATAATCCTCTGCTCTCCTATTTCACCCCATTCCTAATATCACATTAATATAATAATAATAATCTTCCCCTAGCTCCGGTTCTCTTGAATCTTTCCTTAAGTGCAATGTGGGAAATCGGTGCTCTCTGTTACAATGCGATCTCTGCTACAATTATCAGCACAGGATAACGTTGGATACTTAGATCACCGCAGCCGGGGTGCACTAGCCCACGAGGCAAAGTGAGCCTCTGGCCGCACAGCACCCCTGCAGAAAGGTAGGACAATTACGGGTGCAGTCAACCTGCCATAAGCAGGACGGAAAACCAATATTGGCATAGGTGTGAGAGCTGCATGGAGGACACACCATTATTAAAATTAAAAAAAAACATACATCACTACTAGATGGGCCGAGGGGGCGCTTGTTCGCTCAGGCTGCGGAGAGTTTAGGTTCACCGCTGTACGCGGATTGGTCTATAATTATACATACTCCCCCCCAAGCTGATGTGAATAGTCCTGGATTTTGGGTCTATCCTGGGTGGAGGGGGATTTCTGTACGTCCCAGATTTCAACACTATCTGTGTCCGCATGCGATATAATACTGTGTAGTATGGGGTTAGGCTGAGGGCATGAGTAGAGATAGGTCATGAATATTCTCCATGGAATAATCACCATGTCCTGCAACATTCAGTCCCTTATGTAGTCTAATTATAGCTTAGCTCTAAGATAATCCACATTCTCCATTCACTGACAACAAGCACAACTTTGTGGAAGAATCAAACATCATAAGAAGGTTCAGATCTTCTTTACAATTTGACCAGAGCTGCAGGGAAACTGGTTCAATAGGAGATGGGTGGCGCAAAAACTGTTTCTACCTTTAACAAAGTGGCTGTGAATGGCTGGGACCTTGTTCCTTGTATAAGGGAGGGTGCGATTTCACAGGACTCTGCAACATCAAACAGCAATTAACTCCTTCAAAGAACCCGGTGATTACCCCCTCCCCCTTGCGCTTTTTCTCCTGAGGATAATGGTCGTATTTACGGCCCACCTGGCGTTCCCTCACAAGGGGCTCACTCCCTGTTGAGCAGGTCCCTCAATCCTCCACGTTCCATGCACCTGTCCATTGAATCTGCGCCCACCGCTATTATCCATCTGTCTTCTCTCCTGTCTGCGCGTGATACATCTCTGATGTTGACCTCTTCAGATGCCTTGATCTGGGGTGAAGGATGTTCCGTAGTATCTTTCCCCCTTATGGGGGTTACATTGGAAAAAACACACAGGGAGTTGTTGTATAAAAATAAAAAAAAAAAGTGTCACCTCTTAAAAGTGACCCTTTGCCAGCATTTTAGTGTGGGATGTAGGTAACAAGGCAGAGGGAAGCTTTTCAGCGCATGACGCTAAATCCGCGGGAATGTGCTGGCACAGCTGGCCCTTTAAACTGCGAGTGTTGCGCGCGCGCCCCAGGTGGAGTCGCAGCGCTGGCCGCCGGGACAAGCAGAAGAACACGTAGATGCTCGGACCTGAGGGTGTTCATGTCACAGATGTGATCGCAGAGCACCAGTGACACTTTTTTAGCCTAAAATCCTCAATAGCAATTATCTCATTATATATAGAGAAATTAATTAAGATACGGAGGCAGTATGATATTAATTTATGCTATTAGAGTTATTATGATATGGAGGTACTTGTAGTTATTATGATATGGGAGTGTAGCTATGTAGAGTTATAATGAATGAGGCAGCTATGTAGAGTTATTAATGATATGGAGGCAGCTTGTAGAGTTTATTAATATATGGAGGCGCTATGTAGAGTTATTAATGAATGAGGTAGCTTGTAGAGTATTAATGAATATGGAGGCAGCTATGTAGAGTTATTATGATATGAGGCGCTTGTAGAGTTTAGTTAATGAAGGGAGAGGCGCTATTAGAGTTTATTAATGATAGGGAGGCACGTATGTAGAGTTATTAATGATGGTGAGGCAGCTATGTAAGAGTTATTAATGACGGAGGCAGCTATGTGAGTATTAATGATATGGAGGCAGCTATGGTAGAGTTATTAATGATATGGAGGCAGCTATTAGTTATTAATGGATAGGAGGCATTAGTCAGCTCTCCAGGTACCATATGTATGTATGTACTGTATGTAGTAATGAAGAATATTGCTATTTAGGCTTTTAGGCTGAGAAAATACTATAATAATAATAGGTAGATATGTTGCTGCCTTTGCGACCAAGGGTCCTGGATACAAATCCTGTGTGAGACACATGTAATGTTTATGGGCATATCAGGAGCAGTGCGAGTGCTGAGGGAAGAAAGGAAGGGAATCTCAGGTGTGTGCATTTGGCAGTAAGCTAGGATTTGCAAACCTCTTTTGCTGCCACAAAACCTCTTTCAGGCAATAGGTAAGCGATAAGCAAAGACTGCAACTAAGTAAAATTGTTGCCTCTCCTCCCTAAAAAAAAGTTGACTATAAAACAGTTTACTGTAGAATTAGTTGATACATTGAGTGGAGTCCGATTTTCTTGGCTGGACCCAGCTGGACCTTCTCTTCCCCTCGTTGGCCTCTGATGCCAGTTTCACCATTGTCCAGTAACCAGTTCTAGAAGTTTCTTTCCCATACGAGTAACTGTTGCGTTGTTGGGTCATTGTCTTCTATCAGGCTGCTGTGACACCCATCCTCTCGGCGTGAGAACAGGGCACCGCTGGCTGGGAGGGACGCCAGCGACATCTATTATCAAACACTAAACTTTACTTGTCTTCAGGAAGAAGAAAGGAAATGCATGCACTCCTCCCGCGTCACCCTTTGTATAGAGAAAGCTGGAACAAACGGGCCAGAATCCATGTGTAAAGGGAATGTGAGAGGCAATGGTGGAGATACAGGGGGTGTGGAGGCAGGAGATGCCCCTGGGTCCTCGGTCCAGTGATAGCGATGATCAAGTAATAGTTTTTATAATGTGATTCCAATGAGTCAAAATGAACAATCCAGTGTAATAAACCAATAACTGACGCTATCCAAATCTAAAATAAACACAAAAATGTCAAGCCTGTCATGTGGTTACATCCTGCGCACTCCATTGTCAGTCCTCTCCTGCCATTTATGATGCATCTTTTAAAAGTCTTCGAATTAATAATGTCGGTGTTCAGGAGAGGTTTATACTGTGTGGTGCAACTTGCGTGAGTCTTCGTTAGTGAGTTTTTCCAGTTCCACTATCAGTACTTGTATATTTTAACATTTGGCCCACTAGGTTTTGGTGGCAAGGACCTCTTCAGATTCCTGCTGGACCTCCAGGATAGACTTCCTTAAAACTCTAAATAATGTGTGTGTGGCCATCAGGCTCTACATAACCCGACTGCCCATAGCCCTTCTCTTTGGAGGTCGGTCCACTAGATGGTTCCTTGGCTGACACAGGACCTAATGTCTAGGTGGCAATGGAAGGTTTGGCTTCTCTCATAGGAAAATTTACCAAAACCTTAGAGACTCAGACTTGGAAGGTTATGGATGACCTTGCCATAAAATGCATCCATTTTCTGTGACATCCTACACTTCTTTCTGCACTTGCGTGAGAGAGTGAAAGTCGAGACTGGTTTGTCACAACAATCACATGTGAACCATCTGTAGCTTAACTGTCTATTTCCAAATCAATACAGGTTGCTACATTGAGAAATCTTCCTTAACGATTCAACCAGTTGCAAAAACACATAAAAAAACCTAGAAATACTCACCTCCTCTTCAAGTTGATCCTGACACTGTCGTCAGCAAGTCTTGTCAAGCCAAGATCACCTTGTAAAAGTACCGTATAATTAGCAGCATGGATTACGGAGACGAGATGTCCGGTGCTCCGCACTGTTAATTATGCACGCTCTTGTCACCTCCCTCTCCCAGCAAGGAGAGCGAGTTGTCAAGCGTGCAAATTAAAGCCCGAGCGCCGGACATCTTGTCCCGTACTCGGTGCTGCTAATGAGATTTCAGATGAAATAGGGTGGTATTTCGAGTTGAATATTTTGATATTACTATTGTTTTTTGGGACGGTTTGATTCCTAACACACAGGTGTTTTTGATGTCTCTGCATGTAGAGAAGCGCTTATTCAGCGCAGTGAAAAAAAAAAAACACCGGGCCCTCGAGGTAAAAAATAGGCAAGTTCCTGCACCCATAAGCCTGAATGGACCCATGTTTGGCCGGATCCATATAATTAGGGAAACAAGGACCTCTGTCCTCGGGAGTGTATGGCCCCACTGTCGGACTGCCTGTATATAGAGATAATAAAACTGAAAACCTTTAAAGCCGTAATCTAGAGCAAAGCGCTACTAAGAGACGGGGTGTCCCATTGTATGAACTCGGAAATCAACCACAAACTGTGCTGACTCCAAATTTAATTTTGCAATTAGATTAACGTCTGTCGGATAACAGAAGTCACTGGACTCGGCGCAGATTGGACACTGTGTGCAGCGAGGACGAGTGCTCATTTATCTCAGGCTTCAATGAGTTTCATTAGTAAGTCATGAATCAGTTACTAGTTTATGGAACTAACAAAGCACATCCCAGAGATCCCCCCACAGGAGCAAGCATCACCGCTCCAGCATCCCACGCTGCACACCGGACCTTCACGGGGGCAGGAGACGGAAGTGAGTATGTACGCTGCCCTTACTATCAGAGACCCCAACACTTCGGCCCACATTTAGAAACCCCTACAAACTTTAGTGAGACTGCGGTACCTGTTGTATAAGTGTCAGGGGGCAGCATTATACCCACGCAACACAAATTCTGCCGAAAGGGCGCCCTGGGTCTCAGGCAGACTGGGTGAGCACATATCATGAAAGTCCGCCAGATTCATGAAGAAAAGGCGCCTCAATTCATGAATCTGGTTCCCTCTGCACAACATACAGGCAACTGCACTGTGTTTTGATAAATTTGGGCCATATCAATACAAGGTAACAGAGCAAAAACTTCCAGAAAGCTCCGGCAAAGATGGAGGTAGAAATACACGCTCTTACATAGGATCAGTACAGATAAGTAAGTCATTAGGTACACGTAGCTGCACCAGCAGCAGAATAGTGAGGGCAGCTCTGGGTAAATACAGGATGTAACTCAGGATCAGTACAGGAAAGTAATGTCTGTAGGTCACAGTGACTGCACCAGCAGCAGAAAGTGAGTGCAGCTCTGGGTATAATACAGAGTACTCAGGATCACAGGATAAGTAATGTCATGATGTACACAGTGACTGCCCAGCAGCAGAATAGTGAATGCAGCTCTGGGGATAACAGGATGTCAACGACAGAGCAGACAGTAAGTAGGCATGTAGACACAGTGACGGCAACCAGCAGCAGAGGTGAGGCAGCCTGGGGTATAATACAGGATGTAACGCAGATCCGTACAGTAAGTAAGTCATGTGTCCACCAGTGACTGCACACACAGACTGAGTGAGTCAGCTCGGGAGAAACCAGGATGAATCAGGATCTAGTACAGGATAAGTATGTATTTCTGTACACAGTGACTGCACCAGCAGCATAAGTGAGTGCAGCTCTGGGTATAAACAGGATGAACGGCAGATCATCAGATAAGTAATGTCATGACTGTACACAGATGACTGGCGTCCAAGCAGTAGAATGAGTGAGTGGCACTTGGGAGATAACAGGATTAATCAGATCGGACAGGAAAGGAATGGTCGGATGGTACACAGTGACTGCACCACAGCAGAATAGGGAGTGCAGCTCTGGAGTAACACAGGATGTAACTCAGGATCAAGTACAGGAATAATGTCATGTCTGATACACAGTGACTGCACCAGCAGCGAATAGTGAGGCTGCAGCTCTGGAGTATACACAGGATGTAACCAGGACAGTACAGGATAAGTAATGTCTCAGTAGTACACAGTGACTGCACCAGCAGACAGAATAGTGAGGTGCAGCTCTGGATAAATACGTAATTAACCGGATCGGGTACAGTAAATGTCATGTATGTACACAGGAGACCACCACCAGCAGAATAGGGATGCAGCTCGGGAGTATAATACAGATATTACCAGGATCAGTACGGATAAGTAATGTTGTTGTCCACAGTGACTGCAACCAGCAGCCAATAGTGAGCAGCTCTGGAGTATAATACAGGATGTAACTCAGGATCAGTACAGGATAAGTAATGTCAGTATGTACACAGTGACTGCACCGCAGCAGAATAGTGAGTGCAGCTCTGGAGTATAATACAGGATGTAACTCAGGATCAGTACATAAGTAATGTCAGGTATGTACACAGTACTCCACCGCAGCAGAATAGTTGTTCAGCTCTGGGTATAATCCAGGATTAACTCAGGATCTACAGGATAAGTAAATGTCATATGTAACAGTGACGCACCGCAGCAGAATAGTGAGTGCAGCACGTGGGTGTATAGGACAGATGTACCAGGATCAGTACAGGATAAGTAATGTCATGTATTACAACAGTGACTGCCCAGCAGCAGAATAGTGAGTGCAGTCCGATAAAAGGGTGTAACTCAGTCAGGCAGGATATGTCTGCTTTATATAACTCTAGCTGGAGTCAGCGGTGAACATTTTTGTTAATGAACTGGCTTGTGAACATTAATTATCGGGCTGACAGGTTTCTGAGTACATAAAGGCTTGTAGTAAAACTGGAGATATACGTTTTATCTCCAAAACGTATCCATTCAGTGTACTTGGTTGCAGATAATACGATTAAATAGGAGCGGGATTCGGCAGGTTTCACAGGCATATCTACCGAAACCTCGGCAACAAGACTGTCCAAAGTGATGGAACAAGTCAAGTGTGTATGTACATGGTACAAGGACAATCCAGGGCCGCCTCGGAGCAGCGCCGGCTATCCAGACTTGGTATCCATTTCCCTTCTATTTATAGTCGTGGCAGGTTGCGCTCGTATGTCGGACCCATCCCAGGGAGTGGAGCGAAACCTGTTCCCGGTCTCATGCCACCTGCGGAACACGTCTGGACAAGCAGCGGCTGAGATCCATGTTGGCCGTGTTGGCGGAGCTCTCTGAACCAAGCACATCATCACAATACAAAGGGAGACTTTGTGCCTTTTCCCTCAGGTGTTACGGGCAACATGTGCGAAGCTTTCATCCCAAAATCCAGGATGGCACCTTGACAAGCTTTAGACCGAAGAGGGAGTTGAAGGGCAGGGGCACATAGATTAAAAGGGGTCCATCTCCATCACCTTGCCATGTAAGGGGTGGCAAGAAGTGCCAAAACCCGACAGGGGAAGATTTTCAATAAAAATCCGGTACGAGCGGCAGCTCTCTGTCTTTGCCAAATGACCCGAAATGGAGGATTGTCACATACCCCGGCGCCATGTGACCATCGGAGCAGTCACGGTATATGAACCGTGAACCAGTGAATGGCTCCCTGTACACACGCCATAACAGCATGTCAGCAGCAGACGAGAACCAGAGACCATGAATGGCAGGCCCGCCCAGGAGAGGAGAATAGGGACCAAGGAGAGAGGGCACTGGGAGCCCGCTAGAGAAGAACAGGGGGAGGGGGCCTGCATGACAAAGGTAAGCGGCGTCACACACAGAGGACCGCTCATAGGCGGGCAAGCTGGTAGAGAAACGGGAGAAGCGCACACAGATCCGCCGCTGACGAACTGCCAGGTCCCGGTCCCAAGGGGCTCACATCTATCAACCGACCAGGATGTGGGGGGGGCGGACAAGGACCCGGAGGAACCCGCAACCACAGAGAGAACAGACAACTCTTTGAGAGGTGGTCCGGGAGGGACTTGAAACCCACCCAGCGCAAGGCGAGTTGCTAACCACTGAGTAATCGTGCGGCCCAGTTGTTTGGAGTGTCCAAGACCCAGTGCAGTGAGTTAAAAGAAGTGAGAGAGGGAGAGGTGAGAAAGAGAGGAGGGGACCGGTTAGAGAACAAAAATGAGGGGGTGGGGAAGGAGGGGAAGGGGCGCAACAAGAGAGTCGGGCGGGTGGGGGGGGTGGGGGGGATATGTGGCTTCTCTCCGTGATCATGCTCACTCACTACAACCACCTCTACCTAAGTTTTAAAGGGTTGTCCCACGTTGGAAACATGGCTGCTTCTCCTTCCAAAACCGCCCTCTCCTCATGGGTAAGTGTGGTATTGCAACTAAGATCCATTCATAAGGCTGAGCTGAAATCCGAACAACCATAGTCAGGTGGCGCTGCTAGAGAAGCACATTGTGTGCCTCACAGGAACAGAGCTCACAGCCTGGTGAGGTATCACAGGGGGGGGAGGGAGGAGCGTACAGGAGCACAAGTGGGGGCTGAGAGCTGAGGAGTCTGCATTTTGCCTGCAGACAAGATGCGCTTCTTGTGAAAGGTAGGCCCCTGGTGACAGGTTCCCTTTAAGATGCTGCAGGGGCATGACAGTAACTTCCCCTCTCTTCATACAGCTATACAATGTGCATATCACCAGACTAAAAACCTGGTTCTTTTTCAATCCCCTGATCAGTGATCTTCCGGCTCTTGGACCCCACAACCTTCATGCGTTTATGCTCAAGTTCTTGATCAAAGACGAGAAAGAAGAAAGGCTCACCACATGTATAGGGGGAGTGTTGGGGAGGAGCTCCAGTCTCACACCCTGAAGAGGAACAAGGTTAGTATTACACTACTGCCCTATAATGGTGAGACCCACATGGCTTTTTAGGCCGTTTTTGGGCCGTTTTTAGTTAGGGCGTTTTCAGATCGTTAAAAAACGCATGCGTTTTTAAACGTATCTGAACACGCACTAACTAAAAACGCCCCAAAACGGCCTAAAAACGCCACGTGTGTCTCACCTAATGAGTTTTTGAAGACAAAGTAGGTGTATCATACGGATGAAAACATATTATTGAGAGAAGCGTTCCCTTTCTTTCACTCCGAGTCTGTCCCCCCCGGGCATTATCGTTTAGTGTGACCCCACTATGTTGGAGGGCAGGCCGTCGGACAAACTGGCGGATTGGGACTAGGCGCGGAATTAACTATCAAATTGTGCCACAAGACCAACACATGCACCGGAAGAAGAATGAAACTCCGCGGACGTGAGCGGGAAGCGAACGCGGGCAAATCGACAAAATCAAACACACCCTGAGAACACTGTAGCTACACTGATGCAGACAGATATTTGTTAATCCCTGATTGAGTGGTTTGCTCAAAAACTATAATAAAAGGATAAGAGGCTCTGTCTCGCCTGTGGCTGCTCGTCTCCTCACCTATTATTACTGCTCTCCATCCTGAGACTATTTCAGCACTGTGTTGGCATCGCCAAGACATGCATAAGTCCATACTATACTTGAGTATGAAGCGAGCCCCTTTAATATTTTTACCACCAAAACTGGACCCTATTGACTGAGATAAGCCCAGGTGGGAAATGCATGGGGTTACAGCCCCCCCCTAGTATATAATCCATCCATCCCCGAGAAGTTACAGCCAGCCAGCCCCAGGTAGTACCAACCCACTCGGCCCCCTGTAGTAACACAGCCAGCCCTTGAGTTAGCCATGCCCCTTCGTACAGAGTGATCCTTTTTAAGCCGCCTGAAACCCCACCGATCCTTGTATACCACCGCTGTAGACGCCTGCTCTAGTAGGTATACAACCAGCCGGCACCTCTCGATGTAGTTAAGCCAGCCACGCTCATGTATAGACACCAGCCCCCCAAGCACGAAAAAAAATAAACATATAACTCACCCTGGTGCCCAATGTTCGCGCAGCCGCTCTTCTTTCTTCCGGGAGTACAACAAGAGGAGCCCGCTATAGTATTGGGGCCGCCCCGGAGGGTGGAGTACATATTGTTATTTTTTTTATATTGCGTTGTATAAAGCAGGTGGGGCTTTTGCGAAACCTGACTTTTACACAAGTTATGATAGAAGTCAAGCGCTGCACCAGCCCCCAGCGTCCTTTGTATCCATCGCAAGTGTTATAGTCCCTTGTCGCGACGTTGGAAAGCGCCCATGTAAGTGTATGGGTAGGCAGTCTGCTGCAACCCAGCTTTCCAAGGTCTACATTTTATAATAGTTTGTTGAGCAAACACTCATCAGGGATTAATACCAGATATGTTTCGCAATCAGGTGTCGCAACAGCATTCTCAAGGTATGTTTATATTGCACTATGGAAAAACCATGGTAATGCCCGAAGTGTTACAACCCGAGAGGGATAACTGGGACATACTGCCACACTCTGCAGTGTAAACATGGGAGGGGGAAGAGCAGCATGTTCATCAGGAGAAGGAACATGGTCATGGGGGTTTACGTCAGCAGGGTCACAGGAGCTTAGTATATAGCGGAGTATAGAGAAGGGAGATACGAAGGGAAGTATTGTCCATACAAGGTAGTAATGGAAGTGTAAATGTTAATTTGTATGGTTTGTGACACTCCCCGAGCAAGACCTGCTCATGTCAATTATGCGCCGCCGGGGTTCTGCATATTTGTTTAAACTTGCAGAGGGCTCACCCGCACCCCCCCATGAGCATTTCCCTACTAAACACTAGCCTTTAGGTTCCTGCACATAGCTGCGGTGTGCGTTCACGTGGTCTCCTAATCACACTGCAGCCACAATACCTAAGAGCGTTGTTCACACGTGCAGATTCTGATGATGCTTCCCAATTTTTGGCTTGCTGTGTCATTGTAGAAATAAAAGGTGCATGTAGTCATTGTCCCATATATGAAAGCGGGCAACCGGCATCAGTACAGTTCTAAACTCACAATGTCAGAGTGTGCCCATTTGTTGGCAGCGCGTAGGTGATCCGTCGTTTTAAGGAGGGAAATAAAGATCCACCGACGGGCGCCACAGAGGGAAGGTTTTCTGGATAAAGAGTGTTAACGTTACAAAAGCGCGGTGCGGGGTTACTACCCGGTGCTAAAGTGAAAAATATGACCGATGCGGGGGGGTGCTGGGGACGCGCCCAGAGGTGACACAGCGCACCAATGTTGCTTTGGTGCACTTTCGCGGCGTGCTGTTGCAACAGCGACACAATTGTGGCAACATTTTTGCAAATGTGGCCCAACTAAGGGCTACAGTATCACACGAACTTATGGAGACGTATATGCGGCGACGTATATCGCGATGTATTTACGGCCATATACGTCCGCCATAGACCGTCAATGGCACACAGGTGCACACGGAACCACCGCCGTAACGCGAAAAAGATAGGACCTGTCGCTATCTGTTGCGTAATACGGCGCCGGCGCCATTACTTCTTATGGAGAGGGCGGGGGTGAGCTGTTGCTCACCTCCTCCTCCTCCTCTCCCCGTACACTAACTAACCGGTGCCCCTACGGTACGGTACGGGCGGCAACGGCAGTGTTAATATATCCTAAAACTAACACACCAACACGCCCCTTACAGTTTTTTCTAAACCTCGAACCGAGTGCAGCCGGGACAGAAGGCCGCAAACCTCAAAGAAATAGGTTCATGTTTTTTGTAAGTAAATAAAACCTTTAAAATATGCAATAAATTCTAAGGGAGCCAGGCTCCAGAAACATCTATGGGCCCAGAAGCCCGGAGGACTCATTGCCTAATTTTCTAAAGCCTTGTTTATATAAAACCAGGCCACATGAAGCTAAAAGACAGTAGATCCGACTGAGGGGCCGCACACCATATGTCATGTGCTTGGTTTACAACCCGTCACTCTGATGGTAATGTCCTTTAGAGGAAGTTCACCTGCAAGTACCTCGCGCAGCCACTACATTGGGAAGGAGACACCTACCTTCCAGTTCCTTGCAACTGGGTTACAGAAAAGCTGAGGATGTGCGGGCTTAAGTTTGGCCCACGACTTACTTCCCACCATCATGGTCCCCGAACTTTCAGGTCTGTCTGGACAGATGACTGCAATGTTGATGTAGGAAGCCCTATGATCCCCCCTCCACATGGACCCCCTGCACTGCTTTAACGGAGTGAGGAGATATTTGGGCGGCCCCATCACTTCAATCAGACCCACATACCTTTCTGTGCCACAGAGGAGGAGACACCGTAGCACACTCTGCGGGAAGGCAGCTTAAAGGGAACACAGTTCCATTGCGGAAAAGATGGATCTGTCCCCATAATCAGTGGTGTGAAGGTAACTACCTATGGCAACCAACAGGTCAAGCAGGAACAGAGCAGATGTGTGGACAGAGGGGGAGGAGGTGGGGCATGGAGCGCGCCGGGTCGGGCGCGTATACAAACCGGTGGGTGACATGAATTTTCTCATGGGGACCGAGCGACTGGCACAGGGACTTGCCACAAGGGATAGAATGGTCGACAGATTTCATTGAAAGGCAACTTGTGAAGTGGCCTAACGGGTTCTAAAGATGTCGGAAAGATGCATATGACCTTAGGGGCTCTGTGCTCCAAAGGGCTTAATGAGGCTGGAACCTGGTTGGGGGGTAATAGTCAGAGAGGAGGCCGTGCCCCTGTAACCAACAACGCAGTTTTGAAGAACGGGGGCACGGGGAGACAGTACAAGGTTTGGGTGTGGAGCAGCTCCCCCAGGCCACGGGGCAGGGGGAAGAATTGTCGGACAACCCCTTTAATGACATTGCTAATGAGGAAGATACAATGAGTCTGGTGCCCCCGACACGCTGCGGCGCCGACGAGGAGAGGCCAAGGGGTGTATCCGTACCCGGGTTCAGGCGGGAACGGGAGCAGGCCACGGCAGGCGGGGAGTACGCGGACAATGACTCATGGAGAGGCGCACAGTATCCTTCCTCGCTTTGCAATTAGGCTTCGAGACGGCTATCCCTTCTGGGAGACTGGAGGTGGGATGCTAGAAAGATCAGTATTCTAAACTCCACAACGTGGAACGTCAACTCGCTCTTTTCTCTTAGCAGATCGGCACAACCTTTCGGCCAGAAGGGGTGGCAGCCAGTTGGAACGGCACTACAGGACAGGCCAGGTGCCAGGGAGATAGGGTGGTGGTTGTTCAGACACTGAAGGAATGAGCACAGGTCCAGATAAGTGCGGTTAGCTCAAGGGCATCCACGGGGCGGGAACCGATGCGGGTGGAAAGGCAGCGCGTCCCGGAGAGAGATGGCGGATTACAAGTGCTGCACAGGCGGGAAGGCAGGAGGCGGGTGATCCCTTGCCGTGTGGGGGGTCCATTTTTAAAGCAGCGCGGCAGTCGGTTGAAAAACACAAAGACATCCGGTGTTGAGGCGGACGCAGGCATGGGCTCTGCAACCTGTTTATTACTAGTAAGAGCATTGGCAAAACGGACTTAAACGGCGTGGGGGCATCATCCCCTTTGTAAAATGCAATGGGTGATAAACGCCTTGTGATGCTTTATAAAGGCAAATGCTTGGTGCCACTCCCACGTGTGAACGCATTGCCACAAGGGAGACAGATGTAGCGGGTAACGAAACATAAGAGGTGGACACTCTCTCTAATAGTGAAGGGAAACCCGGCTGTCACAACGCTAAACCTTCCAATATAACCCCCACGTCAGGGGACCAGGCGAGGTGCAGCTGGGGAAATAACGAGCCATGATCGCAGTAGTAGTAAGGAAGTAGCGCGGCACCGAGTTATAAATTCCAACAAGGAGATCCAGGATCTGATGAATAAGCGGCAGACTCAAGAATTGTGCTTCCCAAACCAACATCAGTCAGATACAGATGTAGCAGCATGGGCGTCCTGATAGGTCTGTGGAGCCAACGAGGGGACCTGAAGCCTCACTGGAAGCTGTACATACATGCCAGTTTAGTAAAAGAACACGTCCTCTTAGGGCCCTGGACCAGCGGTTGACTCCGGGGATACAGAAACCACAAGTAGTGACGCAGCAAGACTAGTGGGCACATTGACGGACCTGATCCATGCGCGGTCCAGCGGCGGGCTCTCGGACGAGCGTTCGGTCGGCCTCAAGCATGAAGGTCCCTGCCGCCCGATGTCACCAGTGCCGCTGATGTGCCGATGTCCTCCGGAGTTTCATCGTCTTCACATCGGGTGCCAGTAATATAGCCCGTGCGACCAATTATTTTTTCAAATGCGGCGGTTTTTTCCCGAATCCGTTGGGTTATCGTTCGGCCACTCCCCCGATTTCCTCCCCCGCGTGCATGCTAGCGCCTATGCGCCACAACCGATCGGTGCGCGCAAAATCCCGAGGCAATTCAGGAAAATCGCTGCAAATCGTAAAGATTCGGGTAACACGTCGGGAAAACGCAATCGGCCTTAGTAAAAGACCCCGCTAGTGTATCATAGTATCAGAGTACATAGTATATAAACTGGGAAGGAGACGGGCAAGTCCTCAAGTCCAACCTCACATTAAATAAATGTTTTATTCCACATAACCCGTATATTGGTTCTCTCAGAAAGTCATCCAGGCCTCTCGTGAAACATTCATAGGTCGGCCATAACAACCCTCCGGCGGCAGAGAGTTCCCTGTCTCACGGCTCTTACAGTAAAGAACCGGTGGTCGATGGTGCTGGTAGAATCGCCTCGCCGCTAGCGTAGAGGATGACCCCCTGTCTAGGGTGATGGTAAAGCGCCGCTCTCTAGGTGTAGAGGAATGGCCCGGTCGATGGTGGAAGGTATGAAACTCCTCTCCGCCTCTAGGTGTAGAGGTGCCTCCCTGTATATGGTGATGCAGAAACCTCCTCTCCTCTAGGTGAGAGGATGGCCCCCCTGGCTAGGTGATGGGAGAACCCCTCTCCTCTAGGGTGTAGAGGATGCCTCCTGCGGGTGATGGTGAACCGCCGCTCCGCGAGGGTAGAGAGTCCCCCGGTCCATGTATGGAAACCTCCTCGAAACCTCCTCTCCTCTAGGTGGAGAGGATGCCCCCTGTCTAGGGGGATGGAGAACCGCCTCTCTCTAGGGGAGTGGATGTCCCCGGGCTATGGAGGGAGACCTCCGCTCCCTCCTCTAGGTGGAAGATGCCTCCTGTCTATGGTGATGGTAAGAACCTCCGTTCCTCTCCGGTTAGAGATGCCCCCTGTCTATGGTGAGGGTAGACCCACCTCTCCTCTAGTGTAGATGGTCCCCGTCTATGTGATGGTAGAACCTCCTCTCCTCTAGTGTAGAGATGCCCCCTTCGTGGTGAGGGTAGAACCACCTCTCTTAGTGTAAAGGATGCCCCCGTGTCTAATGTGATGGTAGAACCACCATCTCCTCTAGGTGTTGAGGAGGCCCCTGCTGTGTGATGTAAGAACCTCCCTCTCCTCTAGGTAGAGGAGCCCCCAGGTCTAATGGTGATGGCAGAGCTCCTCTTCCCCTCTTGTTGTAAGGATGCCCCCCTGTCTATGGTGATGTATAACCCCGCCTCCTCTAAGTGTATGTGATGCCCCCTGTCTATGGTATGGGAGAACCTCCTCTCCGCTAGGTGTCGGGTAGCCCCCTGTCTATGTGGTAGATCCTCGCGCCTCTAGTTTAGATGATGCCCCCTGTCTATGTATGGTAGAACCTCCTCTCCGCTAGGTGTACAGGATGCCCACGTCCTCATGGCGATGGTCCGCTTCCTCCTCTCCTCTATGTAGAGGATGCCCCCTGTCTAGGAGGTAGAAAGAACCTCCCCTCCTCTAGTGTAAGGATGCCCCTGTCTATGTGCTGGTAGACCTCCTTCCTCTAGTGTAAGGATGCCCCTTGTCTATGTGATGGTAGAACCCTTCCCCCTTCCTCTAGGTGTAGAGGATTCCCCTGTCCTAATGGTAATGGTAGAACCTCCTCTCCTCTAGGTGGTAGAGATCCTCTGGCTATGGTATGGTAGATACCCTCGCCTCTAGGTGTAGAGGATGCCCCCTTCTATGGTGATGGGTAGAACCTCCTTCCTCTAGGTTAGAGGATGCCCCGTCTATGGTGATGGAAACCTCCGCTCCTCTTAGGCGTATAGGATGCCCCCTTGTCCGTCACCGGCCTATATAAAAGAGCTTTGGAGAGATCCTTGTACTGCCTTCAGATTTTGTCCATTTAATAGGTCGCCCCGCAGGGGGCTTGTTTCTAAACAAACGGATAATTCGCAAATTTTTTAATCGGGCAGGTATTCTAGTTCCCCCATTTCCCCTAATAAGCCGGTGCCTCTCCCTTCCCGTTCCGCTCACGATAGCCTTTTTAGATACTGGGCCCAAACTGTACAGCAATATTCCATGGTGTGGGTCGGACCAGGGATTTGTAAGGGCAAAGAACTATGGGCTTTATATGAGAAGCTATAGTCCTCGCTGATACATCCCATATTTTATTGGCTTTAGCAGCAGCGCCTGCGCTGGGCCCCTAAATTAGTTTACATCCCCAATACGCCAAGTCCTTTTCACTTCAAGGTTTAACTAAGTAATTGCCCAGTTTAGGAACATAATTATACTTTTTGTTTCCATGGCCCAAGTGCATAACTTTACATTTATCTAACATTAAACCCTCACAAAACCATTTCCTCTCGCATCCCGCACTTCCACAAATCCTCGGTATGCAAACTCGCGACCTCAGTATTTATTACTTACACAGCTTAGGAGCAGCGCAAGTGAAACTTGACTGGTTAACCCACGACAAGGTCATTATAAAAATATTAAAGAAGTGCCCAATACTGACCCCTTGGCACTCCACTGGGTACAGCAACCCAATCTAGAATGGCCAGTAAGGACCACCCTCTGTTTTCTATCACTAACAATGACTACCAATCCACATTTCTTTTCTCCATTCCCGCAGTCTTCATTTATATACCACCTTTATTGGCACTTTCAAATCCTTTGAATCAGATTACCACATCCCGCCCCATACCGTCCTTGAACTACCTCCTCGAGAAACCAATCAGATTCCTGACAGACCGTATCTCTCGAAACCCATGCTGACGCTGGTATAAGGTTGGTGCACATTGAGAATACGCCAGGATAGCATCTCTAATAAACCCTCAATATTTTGCCCCACCACAGCAGTTAGACCTTACGGGTCTTAGTTTTCCAGATCGCTATTGATCCTTATTGGTAGATTGTACACCTTGCATGCGCCTTCCTGTGGAACGTAACCGGTCCTCATGAATCTTCAAATATTAAAAATAATGGGCTGTCTATCACCGTTACATAAGTCATCGCAGAACCCGGGGGTGTATGCCATCGGGCCCGGTGATTTAGCTAGCTTAGTGTTTGGGCGCGCCGTACCTCTTTCTGGTTAAACTGTTGACATTATAAAAGAATTTACATTATCCTCATGTGTCTTCCACAGGATTGCCTGGGGAAAAACAGTTGAGAAGGCGTCATTCAGTAGATGTGGGCCCCTTTTCCTCATCTCCTTCCACCATGACCCCATGTTATTCTCTAAGGGACCACCCCTCTGTTTTTTAGTTTCTTATCATTTATATACTTGAAACATAATTGACGAATAAGTTTACCTCACAGTGTACACAGTGCACCCGGCGCACTGTCTTCATGGATTGCGCAACCTTGCGGGCCCCAAAGCTACTGGCTGAAGCACCATTTGTTTTCTGATGCACTCAATGATCGAACTGCGCATAATTTATGCCGACTAACGGTGTGGATTCCAGCATAAACAGCCCTTTAGGTGCACAGTATTGTGTGTCGGCCGCATGCACAGAGTCTGATTACACATCTCTCCAGAGACAGTACATAACACTGGCTGCAGGGAGCACAGAGCACAGCAGTGTGAGGTCTGATTACACATCTCTCCAGGGACAATCCATAACACTGGCTGCAGAGAGCACAGAGCACAGCAGTGTGAGGTCTGATTACACATCTCTCCAGGGACAATACATAACACTGGCTGCACAGAGCACAGAAGTGTGAGGTCTGATTACACATCTCTCCAGGGACAGTACATAACACTGGCTGCAGAGAGCACAGAGCACAGCAGTGTGAGGTCTGATTACACATCTCTCCAGGGACAATACATAACACTGGCTGCAGAGAGCACAGAGCACAGCAGTGTGAGGTCTGATTACACATCTCTCCAGGGACAATACATAACACTGGCTGCAGAGAGCGCAGAGCACAGCAGTGTGAGGTCTGATTACACATCTTTCCAGGGACCATACATAACACTGGCTGCAGAGAGCACAGAGCACAGTAGTGTGAGGTCTGATTACACATCTCTCCAGGGACCATACATAACACTGGCTGCAGAGAGCACAGAGCACAGCAGTGTGAGGTCTGATTACACATCTCTCCAGGGACAATACATAACACTGGCTGCAGAGAGCACAGAGCACAGCAGTGTGAGGACAACCCCAACATAGATAAATAAATAAAGAGTGAGACAGAAAAAATAGATAGGAAATACATAGATAGATAGATAGAGAGATAGATAGATAGATAGATAGATAGATAGATAGATAGATAGATAGATACTCAAAATTAACCCTCTACCAACACCTTCATGCACAACCCCAACACCTCCTGGAATGCACAACCCAGGTGTCGACTTTGTAACAATCCTACAAAAACACTTGTATCTGCCTCCTCCAGTGTTGGATTGGTGTTGACCAGATAAGATAGTTCAGGGAGTCCATCAATCTGTAAGGAAATAGATTCTGCAAGTCCCACTGGGACTGTCCATGCCTGATCTTGTCCCTCCATCAGTGCCCCTGGTACCTCCAGCGCTGCCAGTACATACGATAGAAGGCTTTGCTATCTATTAGCAGGCATTACACTGCTGCCGTGACATAATACTGCGGAGAGCTGCCATCAGATGACTGTAATTATGCTGCTCTCCGTGTTGTTCTGTCTCCTTTGCATTATCTTTCTCTGCTGCTAATTTCTGCTCCACTATTTTATCAAGACCAAAGTTCAAGTTGAAGATAACACAAATGTCTCCAGATTACAACGTCTGGGATGTAACAAGTGTCACATGGATAATAAAATGATGAAACCTCCCATGGCTAGCAGTGCTCCCCCATTTATCCCCAAGACCCCATTCATTCTGCCCTTCTCTTACCCAACAAGCTGCATCACCCGTTTCCTCCAAGAATGACACAAACACTTCTTCGTTGGAAGTTTTTTTGCCCACAGCAGCCAAAATTTATTAACAAAATAACATAAAGAATGGTCCTCCAGGCTACAAAAAAATTCTGGTGTACAAATAATCCAGAAAAGTGCCACCACCGGCTCAACGGCACCGCCAGCCACATTAAGTGGCTCATCCCATCTCCACCTTCCAAAGCTATAGAACCTTCTACCCGCCATGGCCACCGTGACATCTGAAAATCCAAAATAACATTTTTAAACATTCCTGCAGATTCACAAACATTCCCTCCTAATGATTATCGATATCTACGTCCAACACAAAGGGCGGGAGGAAAGCCACCAAGTGCCCATTTCCAGTTTGCCCCTACTATAAATAATGTCCCCGCCCACTAGTGTACCCCATCCATCTCAAATGGGCCTATCCCATCACTCCGCCCCACATTCATGCCGGCCTCGACCCCATCCCCTCCATTCAGGGCTTCCAGGCCTTTCTTTCTTAACATCTCATGCTGTATAATATGATGAATGATCCCATAGCTACCCGTGCTGCAGGACCTTCTACCCCATAATCCTCTGCTCTCCTATTTATCCCCATTCCTAATATCACATGTAATATAATAATAATAATCTTCCCATAGCTCCCGGTTCTCTTGAATCTTTCCTATTAAGTGCAATGTGGGAAGATCTGTGCTCTCTGTTACAATGCAGATCTCTGCTACAATGTATCAGCACAGGTATAACGTCTTGGATACTTAGATCACGGCAGCCGGGGTGCACTAGCCACGAGGCAAGTTGAGCCTCTGGCCGCAGGCAGCACCCCCTGCAGAAAGGTAGGGAGCAGTATCAGGGGTGCAGTCACCTGCCATAAAGCAGGACTTGAAAACCAATATTGGCATAGGTGTGAGAAGCTGCATGGAGGACACACCAATTATTAAAAAAAAAAACATACATCACTACTAGATGGGCCGGAGGAGGGCGCTGTTCGTCTCAGGCTGCGGAGAGTTTAGGTTCACCGCTGTACAGCGGATTGTCTATAATGTATACAATACCTCCCACCCAAGCTGAAGTGGAATAGTCCTGGATTTTGGGGTCTATCCTGGGTGGAGGGGGAGTTTCTGTACGTCCCAGATTTCAACACTATCTGTGTCCGCATAGCGATATAATACTGTGTAGTATGGGGTTAGGCTGAGGGCATGAGGTAGAGATTAGGGCATGAATATTCTCCATGGAATAATCACCATGTCCTGCAACATTCAGTCCCCTTCATGTAAATCTAATTATAGCTTAGCTCTAAGAATTATCCATCAATTCTCCATTCACTGACAACAAGCACAACTTTGTGGAAGAATCAAAACATAAATTAAGAAGGTTCAGATCTTCTTTACAATTTGACCAGAGCTGCAGGGAAAACTGGTTCAATAGGAGATGGGTGGCGCAAAAACTGTTTCTACCTTTATACAAAGTGGCTGTGAATGGCTGGGACCTTGTGTCCCTTGTATAAGGGGAGGGTGCGATTTCACAGGACTCTGCAACATCAAACAGCAATTAACTCCTTCAAAGAACCCGGTGATTACCCCCTCCCACCCTTGCGCCTTTTTTCTCCTGGATGATAATGGGCTGGTATTTACGGCCAGGCACCTGGCGTTCCCCTCACAAGGTGCTCTCACTGGTTGAGCAGGTCCCTCAGATCCTCCACGTTCCATGCACCTGTCCATTGATCTGCGCGCACCGCTAATTTATCCATCTGTCTTCTCTCCTGTCTTGCGCGCTGATACATCTCTGATGTTGACCTCTTCAGATGCCTTGATCTGGTGTGAATGATGTATCCGTAGTATCATTTCCTCCTTATGGGGGTTTACATTGGAAAAAACACACAGGGGCATGTTTTGTATAAAAATAGAAAAAAAAAAAGTGTCACATCTTAAAGAGTGACCCTTGTGCCAGCAATTTTTAGTGTGGGATGTAGGTAACGAAGGCAGAGGGAAGCTTTTTCAGCGGCATGAAGCTCAAAGATCCGGCGGGGAATGCTGGCAGCAGCTGGCCCTTTAAACTTGCGAGTGTTGGCGCGCGCGCCCCAGGGAGTGGAGTCGCACGCGCTGGCCAGCCGGGACGAGAGCAGAAACACGTAGAGGTGAGTCCGGACTGGGGTGCAGTCACGAGATGTGGATCGCAGGAGCACCAGTGACACTTTTTAGCCTAAAATCCTCAATAGCAATTAATCTCATGTATATATAGAGAAATTAATTAAGATACGGAGGCAGCTATGTAGAGTTATTAATGATATGGAGGTAGCTATGTAGAGTTATTAATGATATGGAGGTAGCTATGTAGAGTTATTAATGATATGGAGGTAGCTATGTAGAGTTATTAATGATATGGAGGCAGCTATGTAGAGTTATTAATGATATGGAGGCAGCTATGTAGAGTTATTAATGATATGGAGGTAGCTATGTAGAGTTATTAATGATATGGAGGCATGTAGCTACCTGTATGTAGAGTTATTAATGATATGGAGGCAGCTATGTAGAGTAGTACGCTATGGAGGCGCAGTAGAGTATTATTGATGGAGGCAGCTATGTAGATGTTATTAATGATAGGGAGGCAGCTATGTAGAGATTCTTAATGATCGGAGGCGCGATGTAGAGTGAATTAATGCTACGGAGGCAGCTATTGTAGAGTTATTAATGATATGGAGGCAGCTATGAGAGTTATTATGTAGGGAGGAAGCTATGTAGAGTTATTAATGATATGGAGGCATGTAGTAATGCCTCCACATACCAGTATTGTATGTATGTACTGTATGTAGTAATGAAGAATATTGCTATTTAGGCTTTTAGGCTGAGAAAATACTATAATAATAATAATAGGTAGATATGTTGCTGCCTTTGCGACAAAGGGTCTGGATACAAATCCTGTGTGAGACACATGTAAGTGTTAGGCGCAGATCGGAGCAGTGCGCAGTTGCTGAGGGAAAAAGGAAGGGAAATCTCAGGTGGTGCATTTGGCAGGAAGGCTCGGATTTGCAACCGCTTTTGCTGCCACAAAACCTTTTAAGGCAATAGAGTAAGCGATAGCAAAGACTGCAACTAAGTAAAATTGTTGCCTCTCCTCCCTAAAAAAAAGTTGACTATAAAACAGTTTACTGTAGAATTAGTTGATACATTGAGTGGAGTCCGATTTTCTTGGCTGGACCAGCTGGACCTTCTCCTCCCTCGTTGCCTTGATGCCCAGTTTCACCATTGTCCAGTAACCAGTTCTAGAAGTTTCTTTCCCATACGAGTAACTGTTGCGTTGTTGGGTCATTGTCTTCTATCAGGCTGCTGTGACACCCATCCTCTCGGCGTGAGAACAGGGCACCGCAGGCTGGGAGGGACGCCAGCGACATCTATTATCAAACACTAAACTTTACTTGTCTCAGGAAGCAAGAAGGAAAGCATGCGACTCCTCCCGAGTAACCCTTTGTATTAGAGAAGCTGGACAAACGGCCCGATCCATGTGTAAAGGGAATGTGAGAGGCAATGGCGCGGAGATACAGGGTGTGGAGGCAGGAAGATGCCCCTGGGCCTGGGTACAGTGGGATAGCGATGATCAAGTAATAGTTTATAATGGGTTCCATGAGTCAAAATGAACAATCCAGTGTAATAAACCAATAACTGACGCTATCCAAAAGCTTAAAATAAGCACAAAAATGTCCAAAGCCGTGTTCACATGGTGTGGTTTATCTCTTTCGCACATCCATTTGCCAGTCCTCCTCCTGCCATTTATGATGAGTTTTTCCAGTTCCACTATCATGGTACATATGTATATTTTTGACATTGTGGCCTCACTATTTGTTGGTGGCAAGGACCTCTTCAGATTCCTGCTGGACCTCCAGGATAGACTTCCTTAAAACTCTATATAATGTGTGTGTGGCCATCCAGGTCTACATACCCGACTGCCCATAAACTTCTCTTTGGAGGGTAGGTCCCAAGATGGTTCCTGGCGGACACAGGCCCTAATGTCAGGTGGCAATGGGAAGGTTTTGGCTTTCTCCAATAGGAAAAGATTTGAGCAAAACTCTTAATAAAGAGACCAGATTTGGAAGGGTATGGATGACCTGCCATTAAAATGCATCCAGTCTGTGACATCCTACACTTCTTCTGCACTTGCGTTGAGAGAGTGAAATTGAGAATTGGTTTTGTCCAACTATATCGACATTGTGACACCTCTGTTAGCTTTACTGTCTATTTCCAAATCCAATACAGGTGCTGACAGTTAGATAAAATCTTACCTTACGGAAACAACCCAGTTGCAAAAAACACATATAAAAACCTAGAAATACTCACTCTCTTTCACGTGATCCGGACACTGTTCGTCGCAAGTTATTGGCAAGCAAGATACACCTGGAAAGTTACCGTATAATTAGCAGCATGGATTACGGAGACGAGATGTCCGGTGCCGCCACGTAATTTGCACGTATCTTGTCACCTCCCTCTCCCAGCATTGGAGAGCGAAGTTGCAAAGGCGTGCAAAATTAGAAGCCCGGAGCGCCGGACATCTTGTCCCAGTACTCGGTGCTGCTAATTATGAATTTCAGATGAAGAATAGGGTGGGTATTTCGAGGTTGAATATTTTTACGTATTATAGTTTTTTTGGCGACTGGTGATTCCTTACCACAGTTGTTTTTAGATTTCTGCATGTGAGAGAAGATTCTTATTTCAGCGCAGTGAAAAAAAAAAAAACACCGTGCCCGTCGGAGTGTTAAAAATAGCCAAGTGTCCTGCACCCATATAGCCACTGAATGGACCCATGTTTGGCCTGATCCATAATAAATTAGGGGAACAATGACCTCTGTCCTCGGGAGTGGTATGGCCCACTGATCGGACCGCCTGTATATAAGAGATAATAAAACTTGAAAACCTTTAAAGCCAAGTAAACTAGAGCAAAGCTGCTACTAAAGAGACGTGTGTTCCATTTAGTATGAACTTCGGAATTCCAACCACAAACTGTGCTGACTCCAAATTTAATTTTGCAATTAGATTAACGTCTGCGGATAACAGAAGTCACTGGACTCGGCGCAGATTGGACACTGTGTGCAGCGAAGTACGGGCTCATTATCTAGGCTTTTCAATGAGTTTCATTATTAGTCATGAAAATTCAGTTACTTAGTTTATGGTAACTTAACAAAGCAACATCCCAGAGATCTCCACCATGAGCAGAGCATCAGCGCTCCAGCATCCCACGCTGCACACAGGACCTTCACTGGGTCATAGGAGACGGAAGTTAGATATGTACTCTGCTCCTTTACCATCAGAAACCCTCCAACACTTCGGGACACATTTATTAAAACCCTTGCAACATTTTTATGTTAGACTGCTGGTACATGTATTTATAAAGTGTCCAGTGTTGCAGCATTATACCCAACGCAACACAAAATTCTGCCTTGAAAGGGGCGCCCTGTGCTCAGTCAGACTGTGAGCCACATTTATCATGTAAAATCCGCCAGATTCATGAAGAAAAGGCGCCTCAATTCATGAATCTGGTTCCCTCTGCACAACATACAGGCAAACTGCACTGTTTTTGATAAATTTGGGCCATTATCAATACAAGGTATACAGAGCAGAAAACTTCCAGAAGCTCCTGCAAAGTTATTGAGTGTAGAAATAACAGTATTACTTATAGGAGCAGTACAGGAGTAACATGTCATGTATGCAACAGTGACTGCCACCAGCAGCAGAATAGTGAGTGCAGATCTGGAGTTATAATACAGGTGTAACTCAGGATCAGTACAGGATAAGTAATGTCATGTATGTACACGTGACTGCACCAGCAGCAGAATAGTGAGTGCAGCTCTGGTTAATACGGATGTAACTCAGGATCAGGTACAGGATAAGTAATGTATGTATGTACACAGTGACTGCAACCACAGCAGAATAGTGAGTGGCAGCTCTGGAGTATAATACAGGATGTACTCAGATCAGTACAGATAGTAATGTCATGTATGTACACAGTGACTTGCAACCAGCAGCAGAATAGTGAGGGCAGCTCTGGGTATAATACAGGATGTAACTCAGGATCAGTACAGGATAAGTAATGTCATGTATGTACCAGTGACTGCACCAGCAGCAGAATAGTGAGTGCAGCTCTGGAGTAATACAGGATGTATCAGGCTAAGTACAGGATAGTAATGTATGTATGTACACACGTGACTGCACCAGCAGCAGATAGTGAGTGCAGCTCTGGGAGTAATACAGGATGTAACTCAGGATCAGTACAGGAGATAATGTCATGTATGTCACAAGTGACTGCACCAGCAGCGAATAGTGAGTGCAGCTCTGGGTATAATACAGGATGTAACTCAGGATAGTAAGGAATAAGTAATGTCATGGATGTACACAGTGACTGCAACCAGCAGCAGAATAGTGAGCAGCTCTGGAGTATAATACAAGGATGTAACTCATGGATCAGTACAGATAAGTAATGTCATGTATGTCACAGTGACTGCACCAGCACGCAGAATAGTGAGTGCAGCTTCTGAGTATAACAGGATGTAACTCAGGATCAGACAGGATAAGTAATGTCATGTATGTACACAGTGACCGCACCAGCAGCAGATAGTGAGGTGCAGCTTGGAGTATAATACAGGAGTAACTAGGATCGTACAGGATAAGTATGTCATGGTACACAGTGACTGCCACCAGCAGACAGAATAGTGAGTGCAGCTCGGAGATAATACAGGATAATTCTCAGGATCAGACAGGATAAAGTAATGTCATGTTGTAACACGTGACTGCAACAGCAGCAGAATAGTGAGTGCGAGCTCTGGAGTATAATACAGGATGTAACTCAGGATCAGTACAGGATAAAGTAATGTCTGTATGTACACAGTGACTGCACAGCAGCAGAATAGTGAGGTGCAGCTAGGAGTATAATACAGGATGTAACAGGCAGTACAGGATAGTCATGTCTGTATGTACACAGTGACTGCACCAGCAGCAGAATAGTGAGTGCAGCTCTGGGGTATAATACAGGATGTAACTCAGGATCAGTACAGGATAAGTAATGTCATGTATGTACACAGTGACTGCACCAGCAGCAGAATAGTGAGTGCAGCTCTGGAGTATAATACAGGATATAACTCAGGATCAGTACAGGATAAGTAATGTCATGTATGTACACAGTGACTGCACCAGCAGCAGAATAGTGAGTGCAGTCCGATAAAAGGTGTAACTCAGGGTCAGTACAGGATATGTCTTCTTTATATAGACTCTAGCATGGAGTTCAGCGGTGAACATGTTTGTTAATGAACTGGGCTTTTGAACATTAATAATATCGGGCTGACAGGTTCTGAGTACATAAAGGTGTAGTAAAACTGGAGGATTATATGTTTTATCCTCCACACAACGTATCCAGTTCAATGTGTCAGCTTTGGTTGCATGATAAATAGCGATATAATAGGGAGCGGGGATTCGGCAGGTTTCACAGGCAGATGCCTTTACACAAAACCATCTGGCAAACAAGGACATGTCAAAGTGACGAGGAACAAAGTACAAGCTGTTATGTTACATTGTACAATGTACAGATCCAGGGCCGTCCTCAGGAGCCAGCGCCGGCTATCAGACTTTGTATCACATTTCCCATTCTATTGTTAGAGTCTTGGCAGGGTTGCGCTGCGTAGGTCGGACCCATCCCAGGGATGTGAGCGAAACCTGTTCCCGTCTCATGCCACCTGTCTGAACACGGCTCTGGACAAGCAGCGGCTGAGAGTCCATGTGTGTCAGTGTTTGCGGAGCTCTCTGACTCAAGCATCTATGATCACAAATACAAAGGGAGACTTTGTGCCTTTTCCCTCAGGTGTTACGGGCAACATGTAGGCGAAGCTTTCATCCCAAAATCCAAAGGAGTGTCACTCATTGACAAGGCTTAATACCTAATGAGGGATTTGAAGTGCAGGTTCACTAGTATTTTTAAAGGGGTTTTCCCATCTCCATTACCTTTGCCATTAAAGGGGTATTTCAAGAAGTGCCAAAACCCTACAGGGGGAAGATTTTCAATAAAAATCCCTGGCTACAGGCGCAGCTCTCTGTCTTTTGTCCAAATGGACCCGAAATGATGATGTCACATACACGGCACATGTGACCACTGAGCAGTCATGTGATATGACCGTGAGACCAGTGAATGGCTCAGCCTTTACACACGCCATGAACATCATGTCAGCATCAGATCCGAGAACCAGAGACCATGAATGGCAGGGCCTCCCAGGAGAGGAGTAAGGGAACCGGAATAATGAGTTTCTGGAGTCCCCCCTCTAATGTAAGAGAGGTGGCTACTTGTCTCTGAGACCCAATCTAATATGAAGAACAGGGTGATTGTGCCTCTGGCATGAACATAAGGAAGGCGGCTTTCTACATTCACAAATGAGGATCCGCTCATATGTTCAGTTTTTCAGATGCAGTTATGATAATAATTCTTTATTTATATAGTGCACACAGATTCCGCAGCGCTGCACAGAACTTGCCAAATTGGTCCCTGTCCCCAATGGGGCTCACATTCTAATCAACCTACCAGTATGTTTTGGAGTGTGGGAGGAAACCAGAGGACCCGGAGGAAACCCACGCAACCACAGAGAGAACATACAAACTCTTTGAAGATGTTGTCCTGGATGGGACTTGAACCCAGGACCCCAGCGCTGCAAGGCTGTAATGCTAACCACTGAGTAATCGTGCTGCCCAGTTTTTTGATGTCCAAACCAGGAGGGGAGTGAAAAGAGGAGGAGCAGCTTCTCTCCGTGATATGTGCTCACTCACTACAATCCCCACCTCTACCTAAAGTGTTTAAAGGGTTGTCCACAGGTTGGAAAATATGGCTGCTTTCTTCCAAAACAGCTCCTCTCCTCATGGGTAGAGTGTGGTATTGCAACTAAGATCCATTCATAAGGCTGAGCTGAAATACCGGAACAAACCATAGTCAGGTATGGCGCTGTCTTTAGAAGGAAGCAGCATTGTGTGCCTTCACAGGAACAGAGCTCACAGCCTGGTGAGGTAACATCAGTGGGGGGAGGGAGGAGCTGTACAGGAGCACAAAGGTGGGGGCTGAGAGCTGAGGAGTCTGCAGCACAGACAAGTCACATGTTGTTATTTGAAATGCAGCCAAACCAAAGCCCAACCCCTGGGACTTTGCAGAGGATTTTGTCAAGAAGCCAATGAAGTAATAACACATTATATTGTAATGCAAATGCTTAGAGAAAGCAGAGAGGCATTTTGCACTGCAGGTGCGCTTCTTTGATGAAAATGAGGTCCCTGGTGACAGGTTCCCTTTAAGATGCTGCAGGGGCAATGACAGTAACATTTTTCCCTCTCCTCATACAGCTATACAATGTGCATATCACCAGACTAAAAAGTCTGGTTCTTTTTCAATCCTCCTGATCAGTGATCTTCCGGCTCTTGGACCCCACAACATTCATGTGTTTATGCTCAAAGTTCTGGATCAAAAACAGGAGGAAAGAAGAAAAGGCTCCACCACATGTATAGGGGGAAAAGTTGAAGGAGTAGCACAATGGTATACTGGATTAAGATCCGTGTCGGTGCACGCTTCAGGGACTCTGGCTCAAAGAGACCCCTACACAAGTAAATCCAACAGCGAGGAAGCAGCACTCCAAGTTTCAGTAGTGATAGATATTTATTCACCAGTGAAAAAGATACAACGTTTCAGCTATCTCTATTAGCCATTTTCAAGTATACCAAACAATGATAGAGGCTGTTTATATCCCCGCAGGATGTGACAACTCATCAGTGAAGACAATACGATCAACAAATGCATTTAAAACCCCTAATGCGGGTGTTTCAAACATCCAATGTGTTGCATGTGTGTATAAATCCTGATTGCACAATTTACATAATATAATTCAACAGCTACCCGGCGTACCACCAGTTGTTCACAATAACCACACAGCGCATGTTCCGAAGACGTTCTAGGTAACCCACATATAACGTAGGGCAGATCGCATATTGTCAACAACCTGTACAGTGCCCAGTAGTCGCGACTGATAAACCCACACTCATAGGTACTGTCAGACCTTGTGCCGATTAAGAGGGATCCTGAGGTGACCACTGGATCATGTGGACCGGCGTTGCGGGATCTCGTACCCCGCCACGATCAACTCGTCTCACAGCACTGTCTACTACTCATGAGTCCACCAATACTCTCGCGAGAAAACATCTGACGGGTCCAGCTAGACCTGGAGGTGGTAAGCGCTTTCCTCTGCGATGTGGCAGGTCAGTAGTATGCATTGTCCTATCTATCTTAATACGCTGTGTTCAAGTTTAATGAAAAAATTTTATTTGCAATATTTTTTGCTCTATAGAGTATTAGAACTGAACACAACTGTAAAATGTCGGTACCAAAAAGTCAGACTATGTGGGTGGCCACATCAGAATTTTTACTCATCAGATTCCTAGTGATGTGAGCATCAAAATCAACTTGTAAGAAGTTGTCGATAGTGGCTGGTGGTAAAAAGGTTATCTGAAATCCATTACCATGGATACTAAGAGACTGGGATATGGTTGATAATGCAATATGTCAATGATATAATGATAAGGCTACCCATAAGTTCCTATTACCAGAAAAACCAGTCACTCCGATACTTACTGACGCCTACCCAAAATCCACAAAAGGCTCGAGGACCCCCTGCAGGCCCATCGTATCGGGAGGAACTCAATCTTATCCCCTGTCTGCAGCCATTCTTGTGGAGAAATCATTCACAACCTGCCACATCATCAGGTCCTTAATTCGGATACCTCCGATTTTTGACCAAAATACGGACATGAGATCCCCCCAGACGCTATTTTAGCATCATTTGATGTGTCCAGCTTGTACAATAGTATTAGTCATGAACGAGGGATAGAAAGGCTTTAGCCTTAACTGACTCCTCTAACGGTTGCCAGAGTTTATTGTGGATTTTCTTGAAATTATACTTTTTTTTGGTAATGCTATTTTTACAGTTAAGAGGCCGGCGATGGGGCCATATCTTTATGGCAGACCTGGAGGAAGTGATATATACCTCCCCCTTTATGTACACGTACTGAAGTGGTTTAGTTTATCGACGATATTTTTCCTAATCTGGGTAGGGGATACTGAAACCTTCCTGACTTTTTTGAGTATCTGAACCAAGTGGACCCCAGACATCAAGTTCACCAAATCTTCTTTCTCCCAGTCCAATATTCAGTTCCTGGTACAATGTCTACATTGAGTAATAGATTAAAACCGGACCTTTCGTTAAAAGCACTGACCGCAACAATCTTCTTAGATTTGAAAGTCAACATCCCAGGCGAACACTTGATTCCCTTCCGTACAGCCAGATGGTACGGGTACGCAGATTGTGGATGATCCGATCGACTGAATGAACAGACTTACTGAAATGTCTGGAAATTATTACTCGGGATACCCCACACAACAGTCAGCGACGATGAGATAGAGCAAAAACCTTGACAATACTCCTGAACCCAGAAGTGAGGGACGGTAGTACAACGTGACAGAATATCCGTTTGTGACGCTCTTTGGTCCACATACCCATGTTTGGTCCTATTTTATCCCATGTTTATGAGACATTGGAGAATTCCAGCACCCCCTCTTTTTTCAACAACGTTCAAAAATTGAAAGATCAATTGGGTGAAGGGGGACCTTGTTCGATTGATAACAAGAGCAATTTGGCATCCGCTCTAAAGCCTGGATGCTTCCCATGTTGAGGTTGCGAGAACTGCAGCTACAGATTAAAGGTGAGGTCTTCACTAACCCCGTGAATGGTAGGAGTATACAATTAAACATCATCTTACTTGCAGGTCTGACCATGTTATCTATGTTCTCTGCTGTGCCCCTGCCCAAAAGTGTATGTGGGAGAACGACCTACAGAATGTAGATAAGGTTACACACAATCATCGGTCACCATTAATACTTTGAAGCTCGACTTACCATACCCAAACATTTTAGTGATTGTTGGGCCACACTCTCCACCACTGAGATTTTGGTATTATGACTATGTACCTCCCTATGTCCCCACCAACCTAAAGAGGAGGGACAGACGTAAGATTTTTACTTAAACGTGAAACAGAATGGATTTATAGACTGAATTTGTTGCAACCATAGTTCTGAACCTGGACTTCAATACTAACACCTTGATCTGAGTGGGCCCTAAATGCCTACTAAGCCTATTGATGACACATAGATGATGTAAGGAAGTGGTTTACTTTGATATGTTTGACCTCTCTCTTTTTTCTTCTTTTTTACTTAGATCACCATTCACATGAGTTGTCTAAACATCCAACCCGAGTGTTTACCACCAGCCACTATCCGACACTTCTTTCACAAGATTGATTATTTGATGTCCCACATCACTAGGAATCTGATGAGATAAAAATTCTGATGTGGCCACCCACATAGTCCTGACTTTTTGGTACCAGACTTTTACAGTTTTGTTCATTTTATTCATACTCTATAAAGAGCAAAATTATTGCAAATAAACATTTTTCATTAAACTCTGAACCAAGCGTATGTATAGATATGGGACAATGCATACTACTGACCTGCACATCAGCCAGAGAGAAAGCGCTATACCCACCACCAGGTCTAGCCTCGGACCCGTCGATTTTCTCTCGCGAGAGTATGGTGGACTCATGAGTAGTAGACAGTGCTGTGGAACGAGTTGATCTGGCGGTACGAGATCCCGCAAACGCGTCACATGATCCCAGCTGCTCACCTCAGGATCCCCTCTTACATCGGCACAAGCCTGACAGTACCTATGAGTGTGGGTTATCAGTCTCGACTACTGGGCACTGTACAGGTTAGTTGGACAATATGCGATCTGCCCTACGTATATGTCGGGTTACCTAGCAACGTCTTCGGACACGCGCTGTTGGTTTATTGTGAACCACTAGTGGTACGCCGGGACTTGTTGAATTATATTATGTAATTGTGCACATGGATTTATAACACACATGCAACACATTGGATGTTTGAATACACCCGCATAGGTTAAATGCATTTGTTGATCGTATTGTCTTTCACTGATGATGTCACATCCTGCGGGGGATATAAACCCCGCCCTGTATCATTGTTTAACTTGAAATGGCTACATAGAGATAGCTGAAACGTTGTATCTTTTTTCCACTGGTGAAATAATATCACTACTGAAACTTGGAGTGCTGCTTCCTCGCTGTTGGATTTACATGTATAGGGGGAGTGTTGGGGGAGGAGCTCTAGTCTCACACACCTGAAGAGGAACAGAGGTGAAGTATTACACTACTGCGCCTATAAGGCTGCGTTCACACATACAGTTTTTCAGATGAAGTTTTTGAAGACAAAAGTAGGTGTGGATCATACGGAGTGAAAACATATTATTGATAGAAGCTGTTCCTCTTTTCTTTTCACTCCGAGTCCTGTCACCCGGGCATTATCGTTTAGTGTGACCCAATGTTAACGCACTATGTTTGGAGGACAGGCCGTCGGACAAACTGGCGGATTGGGACTAGGCGCGGAATTTAACATATCAAATTGTGTCACAAGACACAACACATGCACCAGGAAGAAGAAGGTGAACTCCGGCGGACCTGAGCGGGGGAAGCGAACTCGGGCAAAATCGACAAAATCAAACACACCTTGAGAACACTGTAGCTACACTGATGCAGACAGATATTTTGCTTAATCCCTGAATTGAGTGGTTTTGCTCAAAAAACTATTATAAAATTATGATAATGAGGCTCTGTCGCTCCTGTGGCTGCTCTTCTCCTCAACCTAATTATTTACTGCTCCAGCCTGAGACTATGTCATCACTGTGTTGTCCCTGACAGGCAGAAGTACCATATATACTTGAGTATAAGCCGAGGCCCCTAATTTTACCACCAAAACTGGGAAAACCTATTGACTGGAGTATAAGCCAAGGGTGGGAAATGCATTGGTTACAGCCTCCCCCCTAGTATATAGCCAGCCATCCCCCATGTTGTATACAGCCAGCCAGCCCCATGTAGTACTCAACCAGCCTGCCCCCTGTAGTACACAGCCAGCCAGGCTCCTGTAGTATATAGCCAGCCTGCCCCCTGTAGTACACAGCCAGCCAGGCTCCTGTAGTATATAGCCAGCCCTGCCCCCCTGTAGTACACAGCCAGCCATGCTCCTGTATATATAGCCAGCCTGGCCCCTGTTGTATACGCAAACCTGCTCTATTAGAACAGCCCCCCTCCATGTAGTAACGCCAGGCCATCCTCATTAGTATACAGCCACCCACCAGCACTTAAAAAATAAACATATATACTCACCCTCTGGTGGCCCGATGTTCAGCGCAGCTCCTCTTCTTTCTTCCGCGGGGAAGACAAAGAGAGGCCGGCTTATTTGGGGCCGCCGAGGGTGAGTAACATATGTTTATTTTTTTTATTGACTTGTGTATAGCCGAGGTTTTGTGCTGATAAACCGGCTTTTACACAAGTATATAGTATGGATAATCAAATCGCTGCAACACCCCCCTCAGCTCCTTTGTATCCAGCTCAAGTTGATTAGTCCTTTCTCGACAGTTCAGAAAGCTCCATGTAAATGTTTATGTAGGCATCTGCATGCAACCCAGCTTTCCCAAGGTCCTAAATTTTTAATATTTTTTTGAGCACAACTACTCAGTTCAGGGATTAAACAAGATATGTTTCTGCATCAGGTGTCGCTACAGCATTCTCAAGGTATGTTTGGTTCACTATGGATAAAAACAATGGTAGATTGCCTCTAAGTTACAACCTAGAGTCATAACTGGGACATACTGGAGCCACCTGCATGTAAACCATGGGAAGGGAAGAGCAAGCATTTCATCAGGAGAAAGGACATGTCATGGGGGGTTACAATCGCAGGTTACAGGAGCTTAGTATATAGCGAGTATAGAGAAGGGATAATTACGGAAGTATTATGTCATACAAGGTTTATAAGTGTATGTAAAGTGTTTAATTGTATGTTTGGACACCTCCCAGTGCGATCCTGCTCATCTTCAATGTGGCCCGCCGGGTCCTGATACTTTGTTTTAACCTTGCAGATGAGGTCACCTCACCCATGACATTTCTCCCTTAAATAACACATTAGTCCTTGGGTGCCTGTGCACATAAGCTGCGGGTGCGTGCGCGTGTGCTCCTACATCACACTGCAGCCACAATACCCCATAAGACCGTGTTCACACTGTGCAGATCTGATGATGCTTCCAATTTTTGCTTGTACTGGTTCATTGTAAGAAATAAAAGTTGCTATATATCATTTCCCAAATATATGAAAACTGGTGCAACCTGCTCAGTACAGTTCTACTCACTAATTGCAATTGTGCCCATTGTGTTGCAGGCTCTTAGTTGATCCGGTCTGTTTTAAGGATGTTAAATGAAGTGATCCAACCAAATGGCGCACACAGATGGAAAGGTTTTTCTTGATATGAATAGTTTTAACGTTACAGCGCGTTTCGGGGTGTACTACGCCTTTCTAAAGTGAAAAATAGGACCGATGCTGTGGGTGCTGTGTACTCTGCCCAGGAGGTGACACAGCTGCACCAATTTTTTCTTGGTGCACTTCGCTTCTTGCTGTTGCAACACAATTGTGGCAACATATGCATATGGCACACAACATAAGCTACATTCACACTAACTTATGGAGGACGTATAAACGCCGATGTATATACGGCGATGTTAATACGGCCTTAACTCCTCCAAGACGTCAATGGCCCGGGCGCACAGGCGCCCGTACCGCTATGTACCCGGAAAAGATAGGACCTGTCCTATCTTTTGCCGAATACGGCGCCGTGCGCCATTACTTCTTATGGAGAGGGGCGGGGTGAGCTGCGCTCACCTCCTCCTCTCTCCCCGTACACTGACCTTGCCCCTACGGTACGGGCGGGCACGGCAGTGTGGAATATAGCCTAAAACTAACACCAACACCCCCTTCTAAAGCCTCGAACAAAGTGCAGCCGGGACACAGATGTGCCGCAAACTCTTAATAAATATGTGTGCATTTTTTTTTGATGTATAAACCTTAAATTATGCAAATAAGTCTAAGGGGATCCAGGCTCCATTAACATCTATGGGCCCAGAGCCTTAGGCTCATTTGCATAATTTCCAAAGCCTTTTTTATTAATAAACCAGGGTACACATGAAGCTAAAGACGAGTAGATCCTGACATAGGGGGCGCACACCAGTATGTACATGTTGCTTGGTTTACAATACAACCCTTCAATCCTGATGTAAGAATGCTTTCGTCTTTTTTAAAATTAATTCAAAAAAGATCAGGACTGGGGTGACCAAGGACTCTGTTTGGACACTAAGATCTTTCGACAGTGCACTGTGCGACCCACACAGGGGCAGGGGCCCGGTACACCACCTTCCTGGAATGCCCAGCGACCCCATGACTTACACTACTTATTGCACAACCCCAACACCCTCCTGAATGCAACACCCACACCGTCAATGACAACCCCACACCTCCTGTAATGCCCAACCCCAACCACCTTCATGCACACCCCAACAACTCCTGAAAAATGCACAACCCAACAACCCTTCATGCACATACCCAACACTCCTTGAATGCCAACCCCAACAACCTTCATGCCCACCCAAACCCTCCGGAATGCACCAACCCCAACACCTTCATGGCACAACCCCAACCCCCGTTCCCTGGCATCACACCCCCAGGTGTCGCCTTGGTAACAATCCTACAAGAAACACTGTATCTGCCCTCCAGTGTTGATTGTGTGTTTGACGGCAGGTTAAATAGTTCAGGGAGTCCATCAATCTGTAGAAATGAATTCTGCAAGTGCCACTGGGACTGTCCATGCCTGACTTGTCCCCTCCATCAAGTGCCCCCTGTACCTCCCGCCTGCCAGTATCATACGATCGAAGGCTTTTGCTATCTATTAGCATGCATGTTAACAACTGCTGCCGTTACCTTAATACTACTAGCGGAGAGGATTAGCTGCCATCAGATACTGTTAATTATGCTTCTCTCCGTGTTTTCTGTCTCCTTTCATTCTCTTTCGCTGCTGCTATTTTTCTTTCTCGTGCTCCACTATTTTATCAAGACCAAATTTCAAGTTGAAGATACACAAATGTCTCCAGATTACACAACGTACCTGGTATGTTAACAGTGTCCCTTGATATAAAAAGTGATGAAAGCCTCCCATGCTAGCAGTTGCTGCGAGAACCCCCTCCCCATTTATTATCCCCCAAGACCCCATTCTTCGCTGTCTGCCCCTTCTCTTACCCAAACAAAGCTCATCAACCCCCCGTTTCCTTCCTCCAGATGACACTAAACACTTCTTCGTTGGAGAGTTTTTTGCCCACAGCAGGCCAAAGTTCTTAACAAAATAACATAAAGAATGGTCCTCCAGCTACAACAAAATTCTGGTTACCAATATCCAGAAAATGCCACGCCACCAGCCGGCCCCACGCTCAACGGCACCGCCAGCCACATTAATGGCTTCATCCCTCTCCGACTTCCAAGCTATATGAACCTTCTACCACCCTACACCCCTAACCGCGCCATGGCCACCGTGACTCTGAAATCTCCAAAATAACATTTTTTAAACATTTCGGCAAGATTCACTACAAACATTCCCTCCTATGATTATCGAATCTACATACGTCCAAACAAAAGGGCGGGAGGAAAGCACCAAGTGCCCTTTCAGTTTTGCCCTACTATACATAATTTCCCCGCCCCTAGTGTACCCCATCCAATCCAAATCTCAAATTGCCTATCCCATCACCTCCGCCCCACAGTTCATGCCGCCTCGACCCCATCCCCTCCCTTCAGGGCTTCCGGCTTTCATTTCTTAACATCTCATGCTGTATAATATGATGAATGATCCCATAGCTACCCCGTGCTGCCGTACCTTCTACCCATAATCCTCTGCTCTCCTATTTTATCCCCATGCCTAATCTCAATGTGAATATATATAATAATCTGCCCATACTTCCCGGTTCTTTCTTAATCTTTCTATTAAGTGCAATGGGGGAAGAGTCTGTGCTCTCTTGTTAACAATGCCGATCTCTGCTACAAATGTATCAGCACCGGTATAAACGTCTGGATACGTAGATCAAACCCGGCAGCCGGGGTGCACTAGCCCCGAGGCAAGTTGAGCCTCTGGCCGCAGGCAGCACCCCCTGCAGAAAGGTGGGAGCAGTATCAGGTGTGCAGTCACCCTGCCATAAAGCGGAACTTGAAACCCATTATTGGCATAGGTGTGGACGCTGCATGGGGACACACCAATTATTAAAAAAAAACATACAGCACTACTTAGATGGCCGGAGGAGGGCGCTGTGTCGTCTCAGGCTGCGGAGAGTTTTAGGTTCACCGTGTACAGGCGGATTGTCTATAATTATAACAATACCTACCCACCGCAAGCGAAGGGAATAGTTCCTGGATTTTGGGGTCTATCCTGGTGGAGGTGAGTTTTCTGTACTTCCCAGATTTCAACACTAGCTGTGTCCGCATGGTTTGGACGAATATAATACTGTGTTCGGTATGGGGTTAGGCTGAGGGCAGAGGTAGAGATTAGGGCATGAATATTCTTCCATGATAATCAACCATGTCTGCTACATTCAGTCCCCTTCATGTAAGTCAATTAATATCTTAGATCTAAGGAATAATCCATCAATTCTCATTCACTGAACAACAAGCACAACCTTTGTGGAGAATCAAAACATAAATTCAGAAGGTTCCAGATCTTCTTTATTACAATTTGACCAGAGCTGCAGGGAAAACGGTGTCAGAGGAGATGGGTGGCGCAAACTGTTTCTACCTTTTACAAAGCATGCTGCGTGACTATGGCCTATGCGCTTGGGACGCACCCAAATTGTGTCCCTTGTATAAAAGGGGAGGGTGCGATTTCACAGGACTCTGCAAGCATCAAACGCAATTACTCCTCGAAGAACCCGGTGATTACCCCCCCCTCGGCACCCTTGCGCCTTTTTTTCTCCTGGATGATAATGGCTGTATTTACGGCCATGCACCATGGCGTTCCCCTCACCAAGGTGCTCTCACTGGTTAGCAGTCCCCCTCAGATCCTCCACGTTCCTGGAACCTGTCCATTGATCTGCGCGCAACCGCTACTTTATTTCCATCTGTCTTCCTCTCCTGTCCTGCGCGCTGATACTCTCTGATGTTGACCGTCTTCAGATGCCTTATCTGGTGTGGAGGTTTGAATGATGTATCCGTAGTATATGTCCTTTCCTCCTTATAGGGGGTTTACATTGGAAAAACCAACACAGGGGCATGTTTTGTATAAAAATAGAAAAAAAAACGTGTCACAATCTTAAAGAGTGACCCTTGTGCCAGCAATTTTTTTAGTGTGGGATGTCAGGTAACGAAAGGCGAGGGAAGCTTTTTTTCAGCGGCATGAAGCTCCAAGATCCGGCGGGGAATGGCTGGCAGCAGCTGGCCCTTTAAAACTAAAACTGCGAGTGTGTGGCGCGCGCGCCCCATGCTGAGTGGAGTCGCGCGCGCTGGCCAGCCGGTACAGAGCAGAATACACTATAGTCAAGAGTAGGATCCGGACTTGGGGTGCAGTCACGAGATGTGGATCGCAGAGCACCAGTGGACACTTTTTAGCCTAAAAAATCCTCAATCTCAATTACTCTCATGTATATAATGAGAAATTAATTAAGCTCGAAAAAACTGAGGGCAGCTATGTAAGTTATTACTGATATGTCATTTCTGCCGTCTAGCTTGTAATTATTCATATAGATCGTAATCAGATGTAAACCAAAGGGAAAAATTCAGTGTGGTGTCACAGAACACGGAAATGAGGTGACAGAGTGTATTTTACTGAACTACTGTGTACCATTTACGTATCTGATCATATAGGCAGCTGATGCGTGTTTCGTAAATCTTTATGGTGGAGCAGCCCTATTGTAATTACTTAATATCTTGTGAGCGCTAGCACTTTAATCGTGCATTATACTGATTATGCCGACTGCCTTGCTTAAACCTGTTCGTTACACATGACAGCAGGCTTTATAAGAGAGGGACGCACTGGAACGATTAATTATACTGACCATCACGTTAGAGGCAGTCTAATTGTTACAGTCTAGTATTCAAACTACTCGCACTAGGCGAGCGCTCCACGTCCCATAATTTCATGATTTTATAATGTCTATCTAACGATGTATGGCTCAGCTGATTCGTTATTATTTTACATAATATCTTCTTGGGAGGCACGCCGACGATAAATTACTAAGTCTAGATCGGAGAGGTGCAGCTAATGTATAGTTTATTCTAGCCATATGATTATTGAGGCAGTCTATCTAGGTCTGTTTACATTTTTAATGATCTGGAGGCACTATGTGTGAGAGCTAGTTGACGCATGATACTTGGCAGGTTCAGCGTAATTATGCTACACGTGACCATGTATATCTGGTATTATAGTGACATCCTGTGGGTGGTAGTAATCGATGAACGTATTGTCTATTTACCCGTCCTTCTTAGCTAGACAATCATTCCTTATACTATTCACACCATGCTACAGCGCTCGTTGTATTGCGATCTCTCCCACCTATATTCCCATTTGGTCGGCCGCGTCCCTCCTTCCTTCACTGTTTCGCGCAGTTCCAAGTGGGTCTCTACTCCTCGATACCAAATTCCTTCTGTGAGTACCACTCCAATGTACATTGTCTTTGAGGCAGCAGTAGCAATTCCAGGAGCTCAGTGCGAGTGCCGAGCGGTGGGATGTATACGGACGAGGGCCAAGCACTCTAGCTCGTGCATCCCACTCCTGTCTTCGGCACGTAAGTTCTATGGATTTCAAAACGCTCTCTATCTTCACTTTGCTTGGCCAAACCAACAGACGCTCTAATCGCTAGGATCACTAGGTTAATAAGCCGATAAGTCCAAATAATTGAACCCTCGGCACCCTAAGTACCACTTGGTTGCCCCGTCTGTGTCTCGTTTTCTTCCTCCAATGTCCTTTCGCTTTGTTATACCTCTCCTGCCTTGAAAAAAAACGTTGACTAGAGAAAACAGTTTTACTGGTCCTATTACGTTGCTGCCCATGACGTTCGGCGCCTGTAGCCTTCTCTGAGCATATTTTCTTCTGTGCCCCTGGCCCAGCTGACCTCTTTCTCCTTAGCTTCCCCCCCCTCTGTTGCTGTTTACACTCTGATGCCAGTCTCTCATCCTTACCATTGTCCATTAACCAGTTCCGTTCTAGGACATTTTCTTTTCCCCCATTAGCGAGTAACCTGTCTTGCTGGGCGCTCTTGTTCTGGTGGGGTTTTGTATCCTCACTCTGTTGTTTCGTATCTAGGTTCCGTCCGACTTGCTGTGAGCACTTCACGCCCACTCCCTCGGCCTACCGGGGATCGAGCGTGAGACATCACCAGGTCCGACCGCGGCGAGAGGCTGTCGTGGGAGGGCTGCCACAGCTGACACTTTTCTATTAAATACAAACACCAACCTTTACTTGTTTCTTTCAGGAGAGAGTATCAAGTTGAAACGTGCATGCACCTTCCCATGTCTCTGCGTCAACCCCGCGGGTCTCTGAATATCCGGCAGAAACTGGAACAAACGGGCCAGAATCCATGTGGTAAAGGGGAATGCTTAGCTGTCTGCCTATGGCGGCGAGCATCCTATCCATGATGGTGGTGGGTGGCGGCAAGGGAATGTTCCCCCTGTGGCGCTCATCTTGGGGTCCCAGCTGACTTTAGCCGCGCTTCGAGCACGACTCAGTCTAGTCTTTTATATAATCTGTGTCCTTTGGTTCCAACATTGATGCGTAATTACATTTGGTGAACATATTCCACTACCTGTATAGTATCAAAACCGATCTACACCCTTGCACGGTCTCTCTTGTTTCCCCATACACAGTCTCTCTCACCCCAACTTCAAACACACTACAATGTCGCACACTAGCAATTTCCGTTGGTGCACCGATGATGTGTTGGTTTTCATCGTAGTCTTTTCCCCAGGCGTTACTACATCCTCCCACTTGCGGTCGTCACTTGTCCTCCGGACCCTACCGCTCCCAGTCTCTGCAATCTGCCATTCTCTCCTCGCGTTGTCTTTAGTTCTCATCCTGCATCTTTTTCGCTCCCGCCAACAGTTCCCTCGTTCTGCCATGTGGCTAGCACTAACTCTGCTTTTGAGTGAAATTTTGTGTACAAAACACTGTTTTCGCTTCGTGCCCGCTTCCCCCTCTCATACCCTTTTAGTTTGGTTTTGGGCCCTTCGGCTGCTAGAGGTGACCCGATCACCCTTGCTTTCTGACCATTGAGCACTCCAGGCTGGTGATCCGGCGCACGGCGCACTATGATCTTTCCCCTAGTTATAAAACCGCCTATCCATTACAGCATTCCCTGTGCCTGCTGATTGGCCATTCGGCCCCCCATTCTTGACCCTTCTCATGCGCCCTCCGTAAGTTTGGCCAAACTCTCCCGTACTTCTCGTTCTCTCCACTTTAGCACAAGGGTCCAAACCCTTTTCCTGTACTGTCAAACTCTCTTTGAGGTCGGTCCCCCCTAGATCGGATTCCTTTGGCTGATACGCATCCACCTGGGATGCTTCTATTATGTATCTCGCAGTTCTGGTCTACCTTTTGCTCCTGGTCACTATAGTTTCATTTTAGTGGGTTCCTGACATTGCCCAGGTTCTCCCTTTCTTGGTTATCTGCTTTTCTCTCGCGCTACCTTAGGAAGTTTATACCATTTGCCTAGCCACCACACTTGCCTCTATACAAGACTAGCACGGTCCCGTCATCAGATTTGGAAGGTTTGGATGACCTTCAGAAAATTGCATTCCATTTTCTGTGACATCCTACACTTCTTTCTGCACTTGCGTGAGAGAGTGAAATCTGAGACTTGGTTTTGTCACAATATATCGACATGTGAACACATCTGTAGCTTTACTGTCTATTTCCAAATCCAATACAGGTTGCTACATTTAGATAAATGTACCTTAAAGGAAATCAACCAGTTGCAAAAACACATAAAAAAACCTAGAAATACTCACCTCCTCTTCAAGTTGATCCTGACACTGTCGTCCAGCAAGCTTGGCAAGCCACATCACCCTTGTGAAAAGTACCGTATACTTAGCAGCATGGATTACGGAGCAAGAATGTCCGGTGCTCCCACGGTTAATTTATGGCCACGCTCTTGTCACCTCCCTCTCCCAGCATTGAGAGCGAAGTTGCAAGGCGTGCAAATTAGAAGCCCTAGCGCCGACAGCTTGGTCCCAGACTCTCTGTGGCCTGCTGCATTAAAATGAATTTCAATTAAGAATAGGTGGGTATTTCGAGGTTGAATAGTTTGAGTATTTCTAGAGTTTTTTTTGGGACTGGTTGATTCCTTTAACCACATTTGTTTTTAGATTTCTGCAATGGAGATGAAGCTTCTTATTCAGCGCAGTGAAAAAAAAAAAAGACACCGTTCCCGTCGGAGTGTTTAAAAACTGGTGAGGGAGTTGATCCCGCCTTTGCAGCCCTCATACTACCGACTTCTCTCTGTGAATGGTACCCTAATGATCTCTTTTCGTCTTTGCCTCACGTGGCACTCCTCTATCTGAATGTTAAGTGGGGCTACACCGATTTCTCGACTCCCTTCTGTCCTCGAGTGGTCATTCCGCCCACTGGTAATCGTTCATACTGCCTGAGCTCGCCCCCCTGTTATTAAGTAAATGACAACCTTTTACACTTAATATTACCTCTTCAACAAGCACCGTTCTAAAGCCAATAAGACCTCCGAGCAGAAATAGCTCGCTCCATACTTAAATCAGCATGACGTGTGTCTCCCTTTAGCTATTGCACAACTTTTTTCGAATTTCCATGACCACGACGTAACTTGCGGGACCCTGTCCAAATTCCTTTAACCTTTTTTGCGCATACTTAGACGTTAACCTGTCTGTCGTACATAGAGAGCAGATAGTTCTACATGCGTCGGGACTCTGCGCCCGCATGATTGCCGACCCATCTGTGGTCGTGGCACTGTCTCGATGGTGTGTCCGTCGAGTGCTCTCCCCATTCTATTCTATCATCCCTTCTACTCGGCTCTCTCTCCACAATGAGGTTTCAGTACTCTCATTCTCTACTGATACAACTTCCTTACTGCGCGTACACTGGTTGCTGACTTGTGTAACGGAGACAAAGTCCCACACACTATCACCCAGAAGATCTCCCCCAGGGACGCAGCCTAGCATTTTCCCATTCCCCCGCCTCCCAACAACGTCGACTCAGGCGGCCTCTTTCCGTACGCTCGGCACATCAGTGACCCGTGCTTCCTGTCCTACTGTGTTGTCCCCTTTAGTGTAGTACGGAAGTCTAGTTGGTTCGGCGTCTCACTCATTGTTCTGCGTCGTCCGTTTACTACCACTCCACTGGCCTACATAGGACACCCCTATCTGCATACTTCACACTCTCCGTCGCACCCTGGACACATTTATCGTCTCTATTAAAACCCCCTCCACACTTGTACATCATCTTTATTTCCTTGACGTCTGGTACTTGTCAGCATCTAGACAGTGGTCTGTCCATGTTTGCTGCATTATGCTTACCGCAACCTCTGGCCATCACCCACAATATTCGGTGCCCTGAAAGGGGCGCCTTGCTCGGTGCTCAGTCCAGACGCGTGTGACTCACACTTTTATCATGTAAGTCCGCCCGCGATTCATGAGGTAAAACGGCAGCCTCAATCCATGAATCTGGTCTCCCTCTGCACACAACACTTCCCCAGGCTAAATCTGTCACTGCTCTTTTGATATCAATTTGGGCGCATTAGCAAACAGAGGTATACAGCCGGCATCAAATACACCTTTCCAGAAGCTCCTCGCCCAAGGCTCTATGTATTGAGTTGTAGAATAACAGCACTACATTCTTATAGGTATTCAGTTACAGGATACCAAGTACAAATGTCAATGTATGTTACCCCGTGACTGGCACCCGCCAGCCCGAATAGTGAGTTGCCTCTGCGTCCTGGGGTACTGCTCTATACCCTGTGATTGGTACTCCTGCAGGAATCAGTACACGGAGTCTACTATTGGTAACATTCTGTATTCTAGGCATGTCCCGTGGACTTCTGGGCAGCCAGCCAGCAGGAGCTCTAGTGCGTGCAGCCTCTGGGGCTATCTCCGCGGATGTAACTTCAGGCGATTCATGTTGAGCATCCCTCACGAAGCCTAATCGTCATGTATGGATCATCAGTTGTACCTCCGCCAGCAGCCATCTAGAATAGTTGAGGTGCAGCTCTTGGAGTATAATTACCGAGGCAATGTAGCTCAGGTACTAAGTACAGGATAATGTAAGGTCATGTATGTAACACAGGCACTGCACCAGCCAGCAAACTAGTGAGTGGCAGCTGGGGATATACACAGGATTGTAACTCAGGATTCAGTACAGAGACAGCTAATGGCATGTATCACAGTGGACTCTGCAACCAGCAGCAGAATAGTGAGTGCAGCTCTGGAGTATAATACAGGATGTACTCAGGATCGACATCGGATAAGTAATGTCATTATGTACACAGTGACTGCACCACAGCAGAATGATGTTGAGTGCACTCTCTGGGATAATATACAGGATGTACCTCGGGATCAGTACAGGATAAGTAATGTTCATGTATGTACACCGTGACTGCACCCAGCAGCAGAATGTGGTGCGCTCTGGAGTATAATCTAGACAGGATGTAACTGATCAGTACAGGAATAAGTATGTTCATGTTATGTACACGCTTGACTGACTCAGGCAGCATAAATAGTTGTGAGTGCAGCTCTGGAGATACTACCTACTTAGACGGATGTCATCAGATCTATTTACAGGATAATCGTAATAGTTGGTCAACGTGTAACGTATCATTCATGTGTGACTGCACCCTACAGCAGAATAGTGAGTGCAGCTCTGGAGTATAACACGGATGTAACTCAGATCAGTACGGGGATAAGTACTGTCATGTAGTACACAGTGACTGCAACAGCGCAGAAATTGAGTGCAGCTCTGGAGTATAATACAGGATTTACTCAGGATCGGTACAGGATAAGTAATGTCCATGTATGTACACAGTGACTGCCACCAGCAGAAATAGTGAGTGCAGCTCTGGAGTAATAATACAGGATTGTACTCAGGATCAGTAACAGTAAGTAATGTCATGTATGTACAGTGACTGCACCAGCACAGAATAGTGAGTGCAGCTCTGGAGTATAAAATACGATGGTAACTCAGGATCGTACCGGATAAGTATGTCATGTAGGTACACAGTGACGGCACCAGCAGCAGAATATGAGTGCAGCTCTGGGTATAAACAGGATGTACTCAGGATCAGTACAGGATAGTACTGTATCATGAGTACACAGATGACTGCACAGAGCAGAATAGGGAGTGCAGCTCGGGGTATAATACGGATGTAACTCAGGATCAGTACAGATAAGTAATTCATGTATGTACAGTGACGGCACCAGCAGCAGAATAGTGAGTGCAGCTCTGGGGTATAAAACAGATGTAACTCAGGATCAGTACAGGATAGTAATGTCTGTGTACAAGTAACTGCACCACAGCAGAATAGTGAGTGCAGTCCGATATAAGGTGTAACTAGGGTCAGTACAGGATATGTTTGCTTATAGAGACTCTGACAGGATTCTTCGCGGGAAAATTGTTTGGTTAAATGAACTGGGCTTTGAACTTACTAAATATCGGGCTGACAGGTTCTGATACATAAAGGTGTAGTAAAACAACTGGAGGATTATAGTTTATATCCTCCACACAACGGTATCCTTCAATGTGTCAGCTTGTTGCATGATAAATAGCGATATAATAGGGAGCGCGGGATTCGCAGGTTTCACAGGCAGATGCCTTTACACAAAACCATCTGCAAACAAGGACATGTCAAAGTGATGAGGAACAAAGTACAAGCTTGTTATTTACATTGTACAATGTACAGACCAGGGCCGTCCTCGGGAGCCAGACCCGGCTATCAGACTTTGTATCACATTTCCCATTCTATTGTTAGAGTCTTTGGCAGGGTTGCGCTGCGTAGGTCGACCCCATCCAGGGATGTGAGCGAACCTGTTCCCGTCTCATGCACCTGTCTGAACACGGCTCTGACAGCAGCGGCTGAGAGTCCATGTGTGTCAGTGTTTGCAGACTCTCTGACTCAAGCATCTATGCATCAACAATACAAAGGGAGACTTTGTGCCTTTTCCCTCAGGTGTTACGGGCAACTTAGGCGAAGCTTTCAATCCAAAATCCAAAGGAGTGTCACTCATTGCAGGCTTAATACCTAATGAGGGATTTGAAGTGCAGGTTCACTAGTATTTTTAAATGGTTTCCCATCTCCATTACTTTGCCATTAAAGGGGTATTTCAAGAAGTCCAAAACCCTACAGGGGGAAGATTTTCAATAAAAATCCCTGGGTACAGGCGCCAGCTCTCTTCTTTTGCCAAATGGACCCGAAATGATGATGTCACATACACGGCACATGTGACCACTGAGCAGTCATTTGATATGAACTGAGACCAGTGAATGGCTCATCAGCCTTTAACACCGCCCATAACATCATGTTCAGCATCAGATCCATAACCATAGACCATGAATGGCAGGGCCTCCAGAGAGAGTAAGGGAACCGGAATAATGAGTTTCTTTAGTCCCCCTCTAATGTAAGAGAGGTGTCTCTTGTCTCTGAGACCTCATCTAATATGAGAACAGGTGAATTGTGGCCTCTGGCATGACAGTAAGGAGGCGGTTCTTTCTACATTCACAAATGAGGATCCGCTCATATGTTCAGTTTTTCAGAGCAGTTATGATAATAATTCTTTATTTATTAGTCCAGATCCAGGACCTAGCCAGTATGTTTTGGAGTGTGGGAGAAACCAGAGGACCCGAGGAAACCCACGCAACCACAGCGAGCATCAAACTCTTTGAAGATGTTGGTCCTGGATGGGACTTGAACCCAGGACCCCCCGCTGCAAGGCTGTAGTGCTAACCCTGAGTAATCGGTGCTGCCCAGTTTTTGATGTCCAAACCAGGAGGGAGTGAAAGAGAGGAGGACAACTTCCTCCGTGAATGTGCTCACTCACTACAATCCCACCCTACCTAAAGTTTTTAAAGGGTTGTCACAGGTTGGAAAACATGGCGCTTTCTTTTCCCAAACCAGCTCCTCTCCTCATGGGTGAGTGTGGTATTGCAACTAAGATCCATTCATAAGCTGAGCTGAAATACCGAGAACAACCATAGTCAGGTTGGCGCTGTCTTTGAAAGAAGCAGGCATTGGTGCCTTCACGGAACAGAGCTTCACACTGGGGAGGTACATCAGTGGGGGGAGGGAGGAGTCTGTACGAGCACAAAGGTTGGGGCTGAGAGCTGAGGAGTCTGGCATTTTGCACTGACAGACATGGTAGAGCAGCTTCTTTTGGTGAAAAATTGAAGGTCCCTGGTGAACAGGTTCCCTTTAAGAGGTCTGCAGGGGCAATGAAAGTAACATTTTCTTCCCTCTCCATACGCTATACATGTGCATATCACCCAGACTAAAAAGCCTGGTTCTTTTTCATCCTCCTGACAGTGATCTTCCGGCTCTTGGGACCCCACACATCATGGTGTTTGCTCAAAGTTCTGGATCAAAGACGAGGAAGAAGAAAGGGCTCCACCACATGTTATGGGGAGTGTTGGGGGAGGAGCTCTAGTCTCACACACCTGAAGAGGAACAGAGGTGAAGTATTACACTACTGCGCCTATAAGGGTATAGGACACACATGGGGGCTTTTTTAGGCCGTTTTTTGTGGGGGCCGTTTTTTGTTCGGGCGTTTTCAGATCTTAAAACGCATGCCTTTTTTACTTCTTGAAAACGCACTAACTAAAACCGGCCCAAAACGGCTGCCTAAAAACGCCCGTTGTCTTCACCCTATATGAATTTTTGAAGACAAAAGTAGGTGTGATCAACGGGTTTAAACATATTATTGGTCAGAAGGCGTGACTTCTCGTCACTATCAGTGACTTCACTGCATTTCAGCTGGTTCTGAGTGGTGTACCGTGATAACGCTAGTGGTGAACTCGACTAGTGTTTGGAGGGTCGCGCCGTCGGACAGCAGAACTGGTGAGGATGTGGGAGCCTAGGCGCTGATATTGTACACATACTCAAAGTGTCCACAAAGACACCAAACACATGCACGGGAAGAAGAAGAAGGTGAACTCCGGGCGACTGAGCGTGGGAACGCGACCTCGGGCAAAATCGACAAAATCAACCACCCTTGGTACACTGTATGCTACACATCGATGAGACAGATATTTTTTTAATCCCTGATAAGTTAGAGTGGTTGCCAAAAAACCCACACTATCAATAACATGATTGATAACTGAGGTACTGTGCTCACTGTGGCTGCTCTTCTCCTCAACCTAATATCACTTTACTGCACCAGCCGCCTGACGATTTCATCAACTGTGTTGTCCCTAGACAGGCCAGGATAGTACCTCATATATAATTGAGTACTAACCGGCACTCAGCCATATTGTACAACCAAATACTGGGAAAACTACTTGACTGGTATATATACGCCATTACGGTCGGGGAAATGCATTGCGGTACAGCCCTCCCTCCCTCGTATAATAGCCAGCCATACCCCCAGTAGTATACACCCCCAGCCAGCCCCAGTGTGTACTAAACCAAAGCTGCCCCCTGCTAGTCACAGCCAGCCAGGCTCCTTTATAAAATAGCCATCCTGCCCCCTGTATACACAGCAGCCAGGATCGTAGTATAGAGCAACCTGCCCCTGTTGTCTAAGCAAGCCTGCCTCCTATGTAGTATACAGCCAGCCAGCCTCCATGTAGTATACAGCCAGCCCACCAAGCACTTAAAAAAAATAAACATATATACTCACCCTCTGGTGGCCCAGATGTTCAGCGCAGCTCCTCTTCTTTCTTCCGCGGGGAAGACAAAAGAGGAGCCGCGCTTAGTATTGGGGCCGCCGGAGGGTGAGTACATATGTTTATTTTTTTTATTGACTTGTGTATAAGCCGAGGTTTTGTGCTGATAAACCTGACTTTTACACAAGTATATATGATAATCAATCGCTGCACCATCCCTCAGCTCCTTTGTATCCAGCTCAAGTTGATTAGTCCTTTCTCGACAGTTCAGAAAGCTCCATGTAAAGTGTTTATGTAGGCAGTCTGCATGCAACCCAGCTTTCCCAAGGTCCTAAATTTTATAATAGTTTTTTGAGCAAAACTACTCAGTTCAGGGATTAAACAAGATATGTTTCTGCATCAGTGTCGCTACAGCATTCTCAAGGTATGTTTGGTTCACTATGGATAAAAACAAATGGTAGATTGCCTCTAAGTTACAACCTAGAGTGATAACTGGGACATACTGGAGCACACCTGCAGTGTAAAGCATGGGAAGGGGAAGAGCAGCAGTTCATCAGGAGAAAGGACATGTCATGGAGGGGGTTACAATCAGCAGGTTACAGGAGCTTATGTATATAGCGAGTATAGAGAAGGGATAATTACGGAAGTATTATGTCATACAAGGTTATTAAGTGTAATGTAAAGTGTTTAATTGTATGTTTTGGACACCTCCCAGTGCAGATCCTGCTCATGTCAGATGTATGCGCCGCCGGGTCCTGATACATTTGTTTTAACTTGCAGATGAGGTCACCCTCACCCCATGAGCATTTCCTCCTTAAATAAACACATTAGTCCTTAGGGTGCCTGTGCACATAGCTGCGGTGTGCCGTGCGTGTGTGCTCCTACATCACACTGCAGCCACAATACCCCATAAGAGCCGTGTTCACACTGTGCAGATCTGATGATGCTTCCAATTTTTGCTTGTACTGGTTCATTGTAAGAAATAAAAGTTGCATATAGTCATTTTCCCAAATATATGAAAACTGGTGCAACCTGCATCAGTACAGTTCTACTCACTAATGTGCAGATTGTGCCCAATTGTGTTGCAGGCTCTTAGTTGATCCGGTCTGTTTTAAGGATGTTAAATGAAGTGATCCAACCGAATGGCGCACACAGATGGAAAGGTTTTTCTTGTTATAAATAGTTTTAACGTTACAGCGCGTTTCGCCGCGTTTCGACGTTTAAAACGTCTTAGTCATGATCATGACTAAGACGTTTTAAACGTCGAAACGCGTCGATCTTACGCGTTCTTTTTATCCATGTATTGATGCACGATTGAAGCCCAATAAAAAGAACATGCTTGCACTTATTCCGGTGTGGTTCTCCTGAGTGCCGCCTACTACTACCTTTTGCAAAGTTTGAGGATTTCAACAGTCAAGGATCTGACGGCGTGCACCACCACAGGATACAGGTGCAGGAGGATTACTAGGTGATTGGGTGAGCGAACCGAAATTTTCTTTTTATTCTCTACATTCACACTAACGTATGGAGGACATATAAACGGCCGACGTATATACGGACGATATACGTCCTCCATGGACGCCATTACTTCTTATGGAGAGGGGCGGGGGTGAGCTGCGCTCACCTCCTCCTCCTCTCCCCGTACACTGCCGTTGCCCGCTACGGTACAGGCGGGCAACGGCAGTGTGAATATAGCCTAAAACTAACACCAACACGCCCCTTTACAGTTTTCTAAAGGCTCGAACAAAGTGCAGCCGGGACACAGATGTGCCGCAAACTCTTAATAAATATGTGTGCATTTTTTTTTGTAAGTAATAAAACTTTTAAAATTATGCAAATAAGTCTAAGGGGATCCAGGCTCCATTAACATCTATGGAGCCCAGAGCCCTTAGGCTCATTTGCATAATTTCCAAAGCCTTTTTTTTTTTTATAAACCAGGGTACATGAAGCTAAAAGACGAGTAGATCCTGACAGAGGGGGCGCACACCAGTATGTCAGTGTGCTTGGTTTACAACCCTTCATCCTGATGGTAGATGTCCTTTAAATGGAAGTTCAGCCTGCAGTACCTCGCAGCAGCCACTACATGGGGGAAGGAGACACATACTTCCAGTTCCTTGCACTGGTACAGAAAAGCTGAGGATGTGCGTTCTGTATGTTGGCCCCCACTGACTTACTTCCCACCTATCAATATTCCCAAATTTTCAGGTCTGTCTGAGACAGATGACTGCAATGGTGATGTAGGAAGCCCTAGGATCCCCGCTCTACCAGTGTGACCCTGCCACTGCTTTACTGATGTGAGGATATAATTTGGGCTGCCCACTTCAGAGCAGCACATAACCTGTCTGTGCCACAGATGAGGAGACACGTAGGCACAGCTCTGCAGGGGAAGGCAGCTTAAAGGAACACATTTCATTGGCTGGAAAAGATGATTCTGTCACCATAGGTGCATTGGGTGTGAATGTAACTTACCTATGGTCACCAACAGTCAGCAGGAGAAAGAAGCATATGTGGTGGACATAGGGGTAGGGGATTGGGCATGGAGGCGCGTGGCGCAGCATATAATTATATCGCGTGCTGGGGTCTGGCATCTTATTACAAGCCGGGAGTGACAGATGATTTTCTCCTGGGGATCAGAGCGACTGGCACAGGGACTTTCCACAAGGGATAATAATGTGTCTAAATATTTCATTGAAACGCAACATTTGAAAGTGGCCTAACGGTGTTCTAAAGAATTTCTGAAAATTATGCAAATGAGCCTTAGGGGCTCTGTGCTCCAAAGGGCTTAATGAAGGCTGGAACCTGGTGGGTGTAAGTAGTCAGAGAGGAGGTGCCGTGCCCCTGTAAACAAACACGGCATGGTTTGAATGAACGGTGGCACTGGAGAAGGCGAGTACAGGTTTTTTTTTTTAGCAGCTCCCCTCAGTCCACCTGTGCAGTTTTTAATAATGTCGGACAACCCCTTTAATGACATTGCTGATTTAGTGAAGAATACAATGAATCTGGTGCCCCATACACTGCTCCGACAGAGTATACCAAGTGTGTATCCTTACCCTTTTCAGTGCAGAACTGGTGAGCTGGACCAGCTGCTGATTACTCATTACAATTACTCATGGAGATTCTCAGCATTATCCTGTCCTCTCTTGCATTAGTCTTTCGAGGACGTCTATCCTTCTTGGAGGACTTGAGTTTGTGATGCTATAAAGATTCAATATTCTAGAAATAACAAACTTGGAACGGCCAACTTTTCTTGCTATAGCTACACAACCTTCTGCCAGAAGGGTTTCAGCCACTTTGGAACGGCACTACATTATGGGCCAGGTTGCCAGTTAAATAGGGTTTTTTTTTCAGACAATTAAGGAAATTAGCACCAGGTACCAGATAACTTGCTGTATCTCAGAGGGTGCAATCACATGTGGCGTTAACTCATGCGTTTTGAAATGCACCGCTGCAGCTGAGAAGAGATTTGTCTGATTACATTGCTGTCAACATTGCGTTAATACATGTGTTCGGGTGATGCCACACGTGGCACATTTGGTCCATTTTTAAGCATGCGTTTTCAGTCGGTTTAAAAAACACATCCCTTTTTGACTGCTTACCATGCATTTGGCTGCTTACAACCTGTTTATCTATTAAGATCATTGGCAAAATCGGACAAAAACGCCATGTGTGACATCACCGGTTTGGAAATGCAATGTTGATAGCGCCTTTGTGATGCTTTATAAAGCGCATGCGTTAGTGCCACGTGTGAACGCATCCGCAAGGGAGGACCAGATGTATTCGGGTAACGAAGACATAAGAGTGGACACTCCTCTCATATGAGGTGACCATGGCGAGGTGCTGCTGGTTAAATAACAGAGACATGATGCCAGTTAAGTAGTAAGGAAGTAGCGCGTCACCGAGTATAAATTCCCACAAGGAGATCCAGGATCTGGAATTAATAATCTGCAGATCTCAAAGAATCGTTGCTTCCCAAACCAACATCAGGTCAGATACAGATGTAGCAGCCATGTTCTTCCTGATGCAGGGTCTGTGTAGCCTACGAGTGACTGAAGCCTCACTGGGAGAGCTGTACATACAATGCAAGTTTAGTAGAAGAACACGTCCTCTTAGGGCCCTGGATCCAGCTGTTGACTCCGGTGATACAGAAACACACAATTAGTGAAGCAGCAAGACGCTATGGGGCACATTTACTTACCCGGTCCATTCGCGTTCCAGCGGCGGCTTCTCGGACGAGCGTTCGGGTCTTCCGGCAATTCATGAAGGTCCTGCGCCCGATGTCCACCAGGTGCCGCTGCTGCGCCGAAGTCCGCCGGAGTTCATCGTCTTCATCGTGGTGCATGTGAGTATGGACCGTGCGACCAATTTTTTTTTTTTAAATGCGGCGGTTTTTCCGAATCCGTCGGGTTATCGTTCGCCCACGCCCCCGATTTCCGTCGCGTGCATGTCAGCGGCGATGCGCCACAAACCGATCGCGTGCGCCAAAATCCCGGGGTAATTCAGGAAAAATCGGCGCAAATCAGAAATATTCGAGTAACACGTTGGGAAAGCGCGAATCGGGCCCTTAGTAAATGACCCCCTATGTGTAGTTTACCTCATTAGTGTGCACAGTGCACCCGGCGCACGGTCTTCCTGGATCTGGCGCACCTTGCGGGCCCCAAAGCTACATGGACTGAATGCACCAGTTGTTTTCTGATGCACTCAATTGATCGGGCGTGCGCCATAGTTATGTCCGACTTACGGTGTGAATACACAGCATAACAGCCCTTTAGGTGCACAGTATTGTGTGTCGCAGCATGCACAGTGCAGCTGCAATACTGGAGCAAACACTTCATAAATATATGTGCACACAGTTTGCACTGGGGTAGACGGCGTAGCCAATGTGGTCCAGTGTCTTTTATTGCACATTCACCTCCATGACAGTCAGAGCATCGCTCACAGACACAGTAACCTTACAATATCTCTAAGAACAACATCCCGACACAGAGCAGCAGCCGAGTAATGGCACTCGCAGGGTGTCATCTACTGAGCTACACTAATGACTGAAGACAATAACCGAGCAATACTGGATCCTGGAAATTAAAGGTGGATCAAAGGCTCAAAGGATCAGAAACTTGTCTGAAGATTATTCTACTGCTACAAAGATGCCCAAAGGCGTATAAAAGGTGATATGGGGTACAATACAGAGATCAAAATGGGGCTCACCTCCTGAAGCTTACTGCAATACATCTCAATATTATACAGGACATGGGGGAAGATTTAATCTCTGAAGGGTGTAAGAGTGGAGTATAATACAGGATGTAACTCAGGATCAGTACAGGATAAGTAATGTCATGTATGTACACAGTGACTGCACCAGCAGCAGAATAGTGAGTGCAGCTCTGGGGTATAATACAGGATGTAACTCAGGATCAGTACAGGATAAGTAATGTCATGTATGTACACAGTGACTGCACCAGCAGCAGAATAGTGAGTGCAGCTCTGGAGTATAATACAGGATGTAACTCAGGATCAGTACAGGATAAGTAATGTCATGTATGTACACAGTGACTGCACCAGCAGCAGAATAGTGAGTGCAGCTTCCGATTAGGAGATGATACAAGTTTAAGCTTAAGCTTCCTGGGTTAATGTCAGAGAGTATTAAAATGTCATCGGGTAATAGTATTTGTGTACTGGTTCAGGGAGACGCCTCTGACCTCCTGGCACACATGTTGGCAGATGATGAAGTCAATCTTACACTTAAGTGCTCGGGAATAAATCAGACCTGTTATCGCTGACAATGCCCTAACTGTAATCAGTGCTCTGTCTACAAACAGTAATGGGCACAATTTGCTTGTTCTGTGAGCTCACTGCACTAATGCCAACCTGCGCCGTTACCAACATGATTAACCAATGCACTGCCAATATATTTTTAATAGAGCAGACCAAGGATTGTCCTTTACAGGTAGCAGGTGTTTCCCCCCAGTGCACTTGGAGAAGCTACAATCCTGAATTATAAATCCATGTTTCACAGTCCTGCTGCTGCTAACAACATACATTGGTACTATGCAGTATTTTGGATTTTTTGAACAGCATAGACCTAATACTTCCTACATAGTACCAGCCTATAGAATCTTTAGAACAGACTGGACATTAAGCTGAAATGTTTTACTTGCATTGATACATTGTAACAACCATCAGGACAACAAATAGTTTTTCTTTGGATTGAATACAATTGCAGCAAACCCTCAGCTGTGACCTGTGTCCGTACCGCAGCATGGTGGGCACACGGCGGCGCCCGGGAGAGGGGGAGGGAGTGAGCAGCGCTCTCCATATAGGAACATGGTGCACGGCACAGAATTCCGAAAAAAGAAAGGAAATGTCCCATCTTTTCTCGGGGTACAGAACGGTACAGTGCCGCACTTGTCATGCACCGTATCGCTCCCGTAGGGTGCTGTGCGCCCATTGCTGTCTATGGGGGGACATATATGGGCCGTATATATGTTTGCTGTTTATACGTCCCCCATACGGCAGTGTGAATGCAGCCTTAGGATGGGTTTTCAATAGGTACCAGTCACTGAAAGCAAGCAGAGCTGTTTGCTATAGGACTCCTTGGTGACGGTTCTTCCTCTAGGTCCTTTATTATAAGAAAGCCCTGCATGCACTGTTTACAGATAAAGTTTAGCAGATTTCTCAGCTGGCGCAGACCAGAGCTGAAATTCTATTTTCAGGATCGCTGTAGCAGTGGTTGTACCTGCCAAACCTGCTAACCAGAAAGTAAATGTTACACCAACAATTTTCCAGGAAGCTAATAACAGGGTGCCGGACCCAAGCAATAAGAGCCCCCCACCCCTGCAAATACTGCAATCCCCACCACCTACACGCTGGCTGAGCACACTTTGGCTCCATCTGCTGGTGGATAGAGTAACTGCTGGCAGAAAAGTAAAGTTCAAAAATTCTCCAACACAATGGGGGTCATTTACTAAGGGCCCGATTCCCGTTTTCTCGACGTGTTACCCGAATATTTCCAATTTGCGCGATCGGATTGTGGCGCATCCGCACCGGCATGCATGCGACGGAAATGGGGGGGTGTGGGGTGTGGCCGAACGATAACCGATGGATTCGCCGCCGCATTTTTTAAAAAAAAGTGTCGTGGGACACGCGCTTACCTTCACCAAGTATAGGATCGTGCACTCCGGCGGACCTCGGGGAACTTCAGCGCAGCAGCGACACCTGGTGGACGTCGGAGGAAGTGCCTTAGTGAATCCCGGCCAGATCCACCACAGAGAACGTGCCGCTGGATCGCGAATGGGCCGGGTACGTACATCTGCCCCACTGTGACAAAATCTCTCTATAGATGATACTCCATAGGTGGCATCTTTTATTGCTATAGATATAATACAGTAATGTAAATAAAGTTTAATTTAAAGGAAATCTAACATCAAAAATCCATCATGATAAACCAGGGACACTTACTGGTCCGGGCACCGTGACTGTGGTAGCTTCTCATATTTGTTATCTTTGGCCTCCTCCCTTCTTAAATCTACTTTCAAAATTATGCTAATTCTGGGGGTGTTACCACAGATGCCGTGCTGTGCAATCTCTGTCAGCCTCACAGAGATGGATGTTGCAGTCCAACAATATGAGACCGGCTGCTCCGGTCAACTCGGGGAGCATCGAGGGGGCCGACTGGGGTACATCAGACCCCGGTTCTCGTAATCTGTGGTGGTCCCCTCACCGAGACCCCCATCGATCAGCAAGATAGGCCCTAACCTGTGGATAGGGCCTAACTTGTTTTGTGGGAAACCCCTTTCATTAATTGTTTTCAAGATCTTGTTTTTACATTTATAGGATTTGAACCCATTTGCAACAATGTATTTGGTTTAAACAATCACAAGGAGCTAAACAAATGAGTAGCAGAAGGGCCTTGGTTTGGTAGTTTGTTACAATGTATCAGTGAAGGTATAATTGTGTGTCAATCCTTCCATATGTTCACGATCTCTGAATTCTCAATGGACACTGTTACATACCTACTATATCTCACCGATGAAGGTTTATTACCATGTGTCTATTTCTCTTCAAACTACCACCAGGATGAAGGGGCAGCACGGTGACTCAGTTGTTATCATTACAGCCTTGCAGCGCTGGGGATCTGGGTTCAAGTCCCAGGGCCAACATCTGCAAAGAGTTTGTATGTTCTCTCCATGTTTGTGTGGGTTTCCTCTGGGTCCTCCAGTTTCCTCCCACACTCCAAAACATACTGGTAGGTTGATTAGATTGTGAGTCCCATTGGGGACAGGGACTGATGTGACGAGTGCTGCATAATCTGTGTGCACTATATAAATAAATAAATGTTTAATTATTATTATTGTAAACCAAGCACAGTAACTTGCTAGTGTATGCCACTCTACCAGGATCCACTCTTCTTTTAGTTTCTTATTCCCTGGTTTTTACAAAAAAAGAACTTTAAAATTACGAAAATGAGCCTGAGCGGCTCTGGGCTTCTTAAAAAGAAGGGCATAAGAAGCTTAAAGAAAGGTGGATCCTGCAGGGGGGCACACACCAGTATGTCTGTATGCTTGGTTTACAACCCTTCATCCTGGTGGTAGATATCATTTAACTTTGGTTGAGTGCCGGTTCAGACTCAAGAGTTAAAGTTTTCAGTAATACAATGCAGAAAACCGTCTAGGAATGTATAGTGCTGTATTATGAGGATACACTGCGGCGGTCCCTAAGCTGCGAGCAGTCATTTTTCCTGACTTGTGTATCCTGAATCTGTTGCATATCCGAAGGTGTAACTTTTGTCCAATGTAGATTCTGCTACTGGGTTTTCCTGCTCAGGAGATCCATTGTATAACATTTCTACTTGCGGTCATCCCCAAACTATACTGGGAAGCTGTAAGATATGATCTATCAAATTGTATGTACACAACAATGCACAGCGCCATCTACTTGTGTGCATGGGAAGTGCACTTAGCTATGTATTAAAGGAAATCTACCATTTGTTTTGATGCATTATGAAGCAAACATACCCTGAGAATGCTGTAACTACACTGATCCAGGATTACATCTTGATTGATCCCTGAGCAGAGTGGTTTTGCTGAAAAAACAATTAAAACATTCAGGACCTTGGGAAATCTGGATCAGCATGGCTGCCTCGATCAACACATTACACACAGGAGCTTGGAATTACAAATGGTGGATAGTCAAGCATGACTAATCAACCTGAGCTGGATCACTCATACACAGCAGCTGAGGGATTGTGCAGCAATTGATTATTCTGTCTGGCAGGGGAAAAGTGATTGCATCATCATCTCCTGCAGAGAAAACCTCACAGGCTAGGAGAAGCGCAGAATCAAGCACTGAACCAGCCATAGAAGGGGCGGGGGATACATCCTTATACACAGGGGGAGATACAGCCTTATACACAGGGGGATACATCCTTATACACAGGGAGACACATCCTTATACACAGGGAGCACTATCCCAATACTGTTACCGGACTGTTGTGTGTAATAGATGTGCTGGCGGCCATGACAGGCGCCTATCTGTAATGATGGGAAATGTCCAGAGCCGAGCACCTATATATATATACAATGATGACAGAAGTGTGCACAGTATGGAACATGTTTAATATTAAAATATTGTTAAAACATTATATTTCAGAATTACACAGAATGACATTCCCATATGACATAATGTACAGAATATACGATGTGTTAGATCTCAGGCCGGGCTAAGAAGAGGGGTAAGAGAAGCGCTATAGGGGCAAGTGCACGATACTTCCCAAAAGTTGTGTTTAAAAAAGTCAAAAATTATATATACATACGACAAATGGAATATGCACCGGGGACTAGTTAAACACAATGGGGGTCATTTACTAAGGGCCCGATTCGCGTTTTCCCGACGTGTTACCCGAATATTTCCGATTTGTGCCGATTTCCCCTGAATTGCCCCGGGATTTTGGCGCACACGATTGGATTGTGCCGCATCAGCGCTGGTATGCACGCGACGGAAATTGGGGGACGTGGCCGTACGAAAACCCAACGGATTTGGAGAAACCGCCGCATTTTTTTTAAAAAAAAAGTGTCGCAGGACTCGCACTTACCTTCACCAGGTATAGGATGGTGCATTCCGGCGGGCCTCGGGGAACTTCAGCGCAGCAGCGACACCTGGTGGACGGCGGAGGAACTGCCTTAGTGAATCCCGGGCGGAGCCGAATCCACCGCACCGGGAAGGTAAATCTGCCCCATTGGGTTACAACCTCGACAGGTGGTTTATGGTGTGAAAAGTCCCATGGTGCCCGTTTTATACAAAAAAGGAGCTAAAACCCGGCCGGGATCTCTAGCGATGTTCATAGATAACGATGGTTGTTTACATAATAGGATTGAGTACATAAACATCCTGTCTACATTGTAACACACTAACTAGTCCCCGGTGCATATTCCATCAGCCTTATATGTACTGTATATGGAAGGATATAGGGGCCGGACGCACGGGATACATACAGCACTTTCTCTTCTTTCTCTATATTGATTTATTAAACATAGTGTTACATATTTCCCCTTCTGTTTATATTGTTACATCTTTGTATCTATTTGTATCCAGTCTCTTGTATCATTTCTTTTTTTGTACTTAATCCTATTATGTAAACAACCATCGTTATCTATGAACATCGCTAGAGATCCCGGCCGGGTTTTAGCTCTTTTTAGCCGGTTACCGTGGAGATTAAGGCCAGAACAGAGGACATTCTATGATACGACTTGTAGCAGGTGCTGACCCTGTACATAGGGGGCAGTATTATAGTAGTTATATTCCTGTACATAGCGGGCAGTATTATAGTAGTTATATTCCTGTACATAGGGGGCAGTATTATTATTATATTATAATACATTATACAATATATTTTCATATTATTGTAGTCTTGTTCACTCATAAAAGACTAAATAATGGTTTATGATTGAAATGTTGACAAGATGTCATGAGATCATGCTTAGTAAAGGGCCTGCAGCAATCCTTGTCCATGTCAGACATGTGCGTTGCTCTCTGCTGGACATCCTTGATGCTTGTACCTGCAGTGCCTGTTACTGACCTTGCCCGGCTGCAGCTAATGTCATGTAGGCAGAGGGCAGGAGGCACAGAAATCCAGTCACGGGTGAAGAAGTGCAGCCAGCCTGGAGTGCTATCCCTGCTGTAACATGCCCGGCTCGTGACATGGGGAGGCAGCTAAGCATTTTTGTGCCCCCAGGCCTGTGTGTGATGGGCGGCTCCATAAGTACATCAGGGAGATTTAAACACCATTCCCATGAGTCACATCTTACTCAGTGGTGACAGATCTTTGCCACAGGCAGCTCAGGACACTCCACTTAACCTGCTACTTGCTGGAAAGGTAGAAAATACCTGCACCAGGAGTCATAGAGACGCCCCACGGCAGCCGAATGGTTAAAGGCATTGTGTCCCCTTCAGGCTGCTCCATTAGAGATGCCTGGGCTTTGATGCAATGGTTGCACTAGGTCAGGCAGGACATAAAAAGGATGCGCACCCTCTGATGGAGCCCTAATCACCTCTTTGATTTATTGAGATGAGTCCCTGGATTCCGGGAGCCGGCTCCATCAATGGGGAAATTAATCTTTCATTACATGGAGAGACACATCAGGAACAAAAGGGAGATGTAATCGCCTCAAAGTGATAAAGGACAAGGGAAGCTCCTGACAAGGCAAGGAAGAAGCCGGGACTCTGTGCATCCCCCGAAGGGTTAAATGCTTAAAGGGGATTTCCTACAACTATCCATAGTATAGGAATAAGCGTCAGACAGCCATCAGTCTCTGTGATGTAGTAAGCTGGGTCCTATACATCACATCCACACTATGACCTTGGTGCTCTCTCTAAAATAGGGTTTTATATTTGGGGACCCCACTCACCTCCCCCCCCTCTGCACGCACCCATACTTCATTGTCATACAAAACAGTGAAATGCACCAAAAAAATCCAAGACCAAAGCCACGACATATTACATACCCACAGCCCTGAGACGCAGCGTAGAGGGGTTGTCCGGACCCCAGAGACTTTCCTTACAGATCATGTAATGTTTGGGGTGGGGGGTCTGACACCTTGACCCTGGACCCATAAGACTGTCCACCATACAAGAGCCTCCAGGTGATCTCATATTGATCAACTATCAATAGAACCAAAGGAGACCGTAAATAAACTTCTTCTGAGGACCCTATAGCAGGTGCACAGATTGTTTCTAAGACTAGATTTTCATTGTCCCACAGCTTGCTGTATACCGCTCCTATGCAGAACCTATGTGTCTCCATAGTTACAGACTACAAACAAGCAATGTGTAGTCTGATGCCGCCTCCTCCTTCTGCCCCTACATTTTATTATCATAGAATGACAGGAAGGCTGTTACACTGTGCAGGAGCCTGTGAAGCTACAGCTTAGAGGAGCTCTGGTAACACAACCCCCCCCCCTGGCAACCTTCAGGATCATTAGCATAGTTTTAAAAGTTGATGTTAGAAGTAAGGAGACCATGGATAACAGATATAAGAAGATACCACAGTCCCGGTGCCTGGATCTATGAGTAATGCTGCTGGATTTTGATGTTACATTTCCTTTAAGAAAAACCTCTAGAAAAAGATTAATACATTTTTCTATTCACTGACAACAAGCATACATCAATGTATGTTTTTAGGGAGGGCTTATTACTAGATTAGGAACACAGAACAGGCCCCCAAACTTATGGCCGTGGACCAACACAATTTGGCAAATCTTACTGGATGCGTTGGACAAAAATATTTTGCAGCAAGATTTTGTCACAATTTGGACGCTCCACAAGCCCCTGTTTTAGCCACACCCATTTATGGGAATCAAACCACACCCCTTTTCTAAGCCACGCCCTTGTTATGGGCTCAAAATGGACAAAAGAGGGGCAAAATGCATCCAGAGGACACAGTTAATGTGACATGGGCCCTGGGGGGACGTTTTCTAGGGCTCATTGAGTCTCAATTTTAGGTATTTTGCTGTATAAATATCTTAGAATGTGCATAAGAAATTTGCTGAGCTTTTTATTAGATGAGGATTTAGTAGGAAAACCCCTTCAGTGTCCTAAATCTTCTGAACACCCAGTGGTTTTTGTCCCATTTCTCGAGGCATCAGGTGGGGGTCTGCATAGTATGCCGAGGCTGTGCCACTTTTGGGAGCCTTTAGGCATCAAGGCCTTAGTGCACTTCCTAGGTCTGCAGCCCCCTGAAGCTACGCCCCTGTATACAGTGTATTCTGTATCTGTCTCCCCTTCCCCCATGCACCTGACAGTGGAGGATAGATGTGGGAAGCATGGTCGGCTACACAGCACCCCCCGCAGAGATGTGCAGACATTGTGTCTGAGGACGGCCACTGCCATGTACTGCCCCCTCCTCCTTACTCTCATACACACAATGGGGCTATAACTCACAGGTGAAGCTGCGTCATTCACCCACACACCAGCGAGCGCTCTCATCACTGTGACTACATACCTGCCTACGCCGCTGATGTATTACCCTCCGGCTCGCCCATAGTCCTAACCCAACTTCTCCTGATGGGTGTATGTAATGCACATACATGACGGATCCCAGACCAGGCTCCTCGATTATCAGGCCCCGGAGCCCTCAACTATAAAACCCCATAAATCTACAATACAAGACTGGATTCCTTCATTATCAGAGCTCAGGCCGCAATTCAAGCGTAATGTGAAAGCCCAGCCATAGACCAAAACCCGAGGCTACGTGCCTAAATTATTAGACCGATAAATGATCTGACCCCAGACCCAACTGTTAAATTATCTTACCCCAAACTTCTACATTGTCTAACTATACCCCTGAACTATGATGCCCTATGACAGTGGTGGCGAACCTATGGCACGGGTGCCAGAGGTGGCACTCAGAGCAAATTCTGTGGGCACTCGGGCCATCGCCCCAGGACAGAGTTCACCAAATAGGATCAAAGTTAAGAAATGCTGCTTTTAACGCTATTTTACAGCAACACTTGATTGGCTGTTTGGAACTGTGGGAAAAGTGAGAACTGTTGAAAGAACTGCAATATCTTTGGAGGTCCTCCTGCTGGACCCACCATTCTTCCTCTACAGAGAGGAAAGACCAATACAATTGAAAGATGTGGAAGAACAGGTAGCAATAAGTTACTACTTCAAATGCCATGTTGGCACTTCACAGTAAATATGTGGATTTTGGCTGTAGTTTGGGCACCCGGTCTCGAAAAGGTCCGCCATCACTGCCCTATGACCTTACTGGATTCTAGACTGGATCCCTTAATATTCAGGCCCCAGGCCGAACTCCTAAATTATCTCACCCCAAAAATGTACATTGTCTACATACCTCTTCTGTCGGCTTCAATCTACAGTTTCATGACCTTTGGAGGACCTTCATAGGTCCTGAAATGGCTCTTGTGTACATGTGTACAGAGCAGGAACATATTTACGAGAAGTTCAAGGGTGAAGTCTCTTGTCAGTATAAAATTTGCAGGTTGGTTTAGGTTGTAATGGGGCCCCCTAAAAGGCCTGGGCCCCATGCTACTGCCCAAACCACCTACATTAGAATACACTACTTCCCCTTTCTTGATTCTAGACTGGATCCCTTAATTTTCAGACCCCATACCGGACTCCTAAATTTTTGTACCCCAAAATTTCTAAATTGTCAGTCTATAAACTATACTGGCAGACCCTTACATTATTGTGTTGTAGACCAGATCGCCAAGTGATCAGACTAAAGACTAAGGGCGATGCCACACGTGGCGTTTTGAACCCGTTTTTGGTCCGTTTTTAAGCAGTCCGTTACAAACGCATGGTTTTTTAAAACCATTTTTAATTAAGATAATTGGTAAAACCTGTCAAAAATGGATGCGTTTTCAAAAAACTGATGCGTTTTTTTTAACGTACTGCAGTTTAACGGGTGAAGTTAACCGATTACATGCGTTTCAATGGAAATGCATAAGTGACCGGGCTGAGCCCCGCCCACTTGTATTTGCATTGAGTTTCTAAACGCAATGCGAACGCAACCTTATATTATTGGATCATAGACTGTGTCCCTTTATAATCAGACCTTTTTTTTTTATCAGGCCTCAGAAAAAACACACAAGAAATGTAGATCAATAAACCCCAGACCCACTATCTTATCAGACCAAACCCCTAACATATGAGACAAGATATCTAAATAATAAGACTCAAAGACTTAATTATCTGGAAGCCAAAAAGCTGTATCAACCTCATTTTTCTCACAGCTGAAGGTTTGCTACCTTTGCATCCAATCTAAGCAACTCGTGCACAGGTGGAATCTGTAGATGTAGCAGAGCTGTGTGTGTACGGATACATTTGTTATTGGAAAGACAAAGAAAAAATGAATTCACCTTTTCAATACCAAGAATACTGTGAGCCTCCCCGTGTACCTGGAGCACTAGCGCCCCCCAGTGGCCACTCACATCATTGAAGGCACCGTATTTTTTCAGCCGCAGATGACCTCAGGAGAGAGAAATTCCTCCAAGACCCAATAAAGGTTTAACTGTTGAAGGAAATCCCTAAGATAAATGTTACAAATTGACGTCCGGGATTCGATGACTTTGCCTAAAGGCTCCACAACAGCCTGAAATGATCACGACTGTCACAGCCTGGGGTGAAAGGGTTAAAGATGTCTGACTTACCACAGCAAAATCTTATTAAAATTCCTTGCATGGGGTTTGGAGGATAAGTGTATTTTCTATTTGTCTTAAACAATTACGTTGGCAATTTCATCTCGCCCGGGCGCGGAGCAGCCGAGCGCAGCCTCTGGAAATAATAAGGGTGATTTTTAATATAACAATGGCGCGCCTGTCTGCGGGAGCCAGGAATTCTGCGTTATCAATCACCTGCACATATTACTTCTACCGGGACCGGTCCTGGACAAGAATGCAGGGGTGCAGAGGGGACCCATAAATCAAACCCCCAAAATATCATTAATTACAGAGACAGGAGGCGAAGTGCCGGGGAACCTCTGTATGTATAGCTCTCATAGTGTACGGACCACTAGAGGGGGACACAAACACAGGACTATAGGAAGATCTCAGCTACTACATCACCCATCATATAATATCATTATCAATAACACTATGTATCAATAGATAGAGTGATGTCACAGTACAGGGATAATATACACAGTGATGTCACAGTACAGGGATAATACACACAGTGATGTCACAGTACAG